>JAAGEH010000043.1:14576891-14677094 GCA_011751065.1 Lasiurus cinereus | reverse complement strand
AAGAGTTTGCATTTAGGACCAAGTGCCAGGTGATGATGATATTGTTGTTCTGGGGACAATGCTTTGAGAATCACTGATTTGGACAAAAGGCTTTGTTGTTCGATATACCTGGGTTAAACCCTGGCTCCCTCCATCATTGGCATGTTACCTGGGCAAGTCACTTCACCTTTCAGAGCTTCAGGATCCTCATTTGTACAATGGAAATGTACTGTAAAGTACCACCCTCTTATGTTGTGGTGAGGATTAAATGAGATAATAAATGGAAAGCATTTGGAACAGTACTTAAGTCATTGTAAACTCCCAGTAAACAGTGGCTATTCTCAGTATTATTGTTATTTCTTACAAGAAGTTCCAGGTGATAGATAAAGGAACAAGAGTCCAGATTGAAGGAGCAAGTAGATTCCTGATTTCTGACCTGGCCAGGAATGGAGACTTCTCCCCTGGAGACTCAGAAACTTCTGGAGGAAAACCCCAGTGGTTATGTACCTCACCTCTTCTTTCTGCAGGCCACCTGCAGGAGGTGCTATGGAGGCAACCTTGTCTCTATCCACAACCTCCAACTCAACAATAAACTTCTGTGCTTGGTCAGTAATATTCACAGAAAGTTTGAGAAGCCCTGCTGTGTGAGGCGGAGAGGGACCGCTGCTCTTTCATTGTGTTCACCTGTGAACCCTGAGGGGTGGGTCTCCAGGATACCTGGCTCGTATCTGGGTGGGCAGTGCCCAGAAACGAACACTCAGTGGGCATTTTCTGGAACCTCTGGACCTGTCTGTCTTCCTGGACCTCAACCTCTGACTTAGCCTATCCCCTTTCTCATTCTAGTGCTCCAAGTTACACTGGATTGATGGGACCGCTGTAGATTTTAGTAACTGATCTGGATGGGACGGATCATCAGCAGCATGGTAAGTGAGGGGCCAGCTCCCAGGTACAGAAAGCTCTCTCTGGCATCAGGCCTCATTCCAGTAACCAAGTGATCTTCCTGTGGGAGGCAGTGTTGAAGCTGGCTAGTGCTGGCAAAGGAGAACTGGTGATTGTGCACATCTCTTCCCAAGTTCATGATTTAATGCTATAGCAGATGTATTTACCCCAAGGATATTGGCTATTATTACAAATCAGGGTTTCTTCCACCCTCTGCCTTCTCTTCTTCCCTCAGAGCTGGTTGATAAACAGTTACCAATACACCACTGAAGTCAGGAGATCCTTTCCTTGCCTAGTTTGGTCATTTACAAGCTGAATGGCTTACTCATGTCTAAAACCAGGACCCTTCTCTTAGAGTGGTTCTGCGATAGTGGGTGAATAAGTGCTATTATATTTGCTACTCAAGTGTGGTCCATGGACCAAGCAATATTAGTATTATCTAATAGCTTGTTAGGAATGCACAGTCTTGGGCCTAATCTGAGCCTCCTGAATCAGCTCTGCATTTTAAAAACATGTTCAAGAGACTTGTATTCACAGGAAGTTTGAGAAGCCTGGCTATATGCGGCAGAGAAGGATCACTGCTCTTCCATTGTGATCACCTGTGAACCCTGAGGGATGGGTCTCCAGGATATCTGACTCCTAGCTGGGTGGGCAGTGCCCAGAAACAGACACTCAGTGAGCATTTTCTGGAGCCTCTAAATCTGTCTGTGTTCCTAGTCCTCAGCCTCTGACCTAGTTTATACCCTCTCTGGTTCTAGTGCTCCAAGTTACACGGGATTGATGGGACCGCCGTAAATTTTAGTAACTGGGCTCATCATCCTGGGCACGGCCACTGTGTGAGCCTCTGGCAAAGGGATGGCAGGGTAGACTCTTACACAGTTACCCTTTAGCTGCCTGTGTACACCTCCTCAAACTCACAGCTTCCCCACAACTGGAGAACCAATGTCCTGTCTGTGAGGAGGGTTGTGAAGTAGGGAGAGGGGGTGCCCTGTGTGAGGGCTGGATGGGTGTCCCCATCCTCACAGACAAAGCTCAGCAGGGGGCCTGGGAGCTCCTTTCCTTCCTCTGCTACTGAGGTGACAAGTGAGAGTAGCTGAGGTGAATGAATGGTGTGGATCAGGGACGCGGGAGAGAAGTGCCAGTTAGGAATGGCTGAATGCCAGAGGTGAGGGACTCAGGACTATGGCTAAGGCCATACATGCTGGAGGAAGGCTGCCACAACTCCCATCCCAGCTCTGCCACCTGCCCACTGGCATACAGGCAAGTGATTTCCCCACTGAGCCTCAGGTTCCTCACCTGTGCAATGGGGATGATGACAGCACCTCACTCTGGGAGTCATTGTGAGGATTAGCCAGGATCCCACAGAAAGCACTCAGCACCCTGTCTTCCTGGGGTGAAAACTCAACAAACAGAAGTGATTGAGGATGTGTGGCAAACATATCATGACAATTGGAGGGCAAGGGGGGTCTGGGCCACACTCCACTGGCAGCTGACATTATTGTGTTCTCTACTGCTAGGGGGTTTTTGGCGACAAACATGTTGTGAAAGACTTCTACCCTTTCTCTGCTCATACTAAGTCAATAGTATGGAAGAGATCCTGTCTGGAACATCCTCCTTATACCCCTCCTGGGTGCCTCTGGCCCACCCTGGGCACTGGGCTGGACTCCCAGCCTTTCCTGGTCATAAAGCCATGTTTCCCACCGCATTTCTTGAGTCTTGGTTCTTCATTGCTTATTGGAGCACTCCCTGGGGTTGGAAATCCTGGAAGCCCTCATTCATTTGCATCACACTACACTTAAGACCCACCCTCTGCCTATCGTGGAACTGGACTGATCCTTAAGACAAAAGGCAGAGTTTGAAACCCCTTGGAACATAAATGCAAACATAATCCAGATATTTGAAGTTTCACAGATGCTGAAAACGTTGGCAGCATTGAATGGACTGTCTGGGAGTAATGCAGACGGTGGGTATTAAAGAAGCAAGGACCTAGGAGTCAGACATACCACTCCTTTCTAGTTGTATGAACTTGGGTAGGTCATTGAACCTCTCTGAGCTTCTGTAATAGGGTGTAGACTAGAGATGGCAATATCTATTTCCTAGGATGATTATGAAAATTAACTGGGGCAATAGATGTCAGAACCTTAATATAGCAAAGTGTTTGGTCTGTAGTGGACCTTCAAAAATGTTATTTCCAGTTTTAAATCAGACATTACTGTGGTTGCTGAAGCCATTGGAATTTCTTTGTTTGGTGTTGGAGTGCAAACAAGATGGGGATGGTGGAGCAGGCTCTTGAGAAGGTAGGTGAGTGAGAAGAGGCAGAGGACAGGCAGCCATGATGACAAGGAGCTGGAAGACCTGCCATTAGGCCTATCTCTGACTTGCTGTGTGATCTTGGACAACTTGTTCAAAGTCTCTGAGGTGCGGTTTCCACATCCGTAACACAGGGCTATTCAAGGGATAGAGTATGTACAGCCCATCATGAGACTGGCTCTTGAGAGCAGCTGAGCATCCCAACCAGGGAGTGATATGATGTCCCTGGCCTGGGCTCCGAGAGGGAGGAAAATGCTGGGGAGAGGTTTAGCCCTTCCCTCTCCTCCCACCCCAGAACGAACTCAAACTTTAAATCTAAGACCAGTACTTGGGCCCCAGAATTGGTCAATCCTGAACTATCACCACCCCATGTCTGTAGATAAGCTGAGGATCTGGTCTGTTGGGCAAGGGAGATAACAGCCAAGACCGTTACTCTGCAATCTCGCCCAGGAGTTCACCTCTCAGACACTTCTCTATTTGTAGGTTGCCTGGGACAACAGAGGCAGGGAAGGCCTTTTCACTCTCTGGTGCTCTGAGGCCTGGAGGGTTGAGTGGGGGTCTGAGGAAGAAATATGACTGCCCAGGGGCAATGTCACAGAGTGGGTCACCCACCCTGCCAAGGCCACTAGCTCCCGGCAGGGATATCCAGCAGTGCCAGGGCTCTTCACTTGTTGGCCTCTCTGTGGACTGCAGTGAATGTGGCTGGAGCTGGACTCATTAAAGTTCTTATATTTTACTCATCAAAGATGTTTTTGCATTTATTTCTATTTCGAGGAAATATTGCAAGAAAGCATTTCATTTATCTTGACTACTGAATTCTTTAGTGCCTCCATACACTTTGCACCTGAGATGAGTGCCTCACTCATTGCCCCCTTGTCCTGACCCTGGTGGTGACAGAGGTCTGGTGGGAGATGAGGATGGGGGTGGAGAGGGTGGCCCCCAGGGTGTCTGAAAGATTTTACATGAAGCTTTCCATGGCAGCTGTCACCTCTTGGCCTGAAAGTATGCCTTGAGGTTGGACTAAATGGCATTTTCTAGATCAGTGATTTTCAATGGAGGCAACTTTGCTCCCCAGAGGACATTTGGAAATATGTGGAGATGTTTTTGATAATCTTGGGGGACAACCAGATTGATGGGCAGAAGAACTCCTGATGTCTAGTGAGTAGAGACCAGGGATGCTGTTAAACTTCTACAGTTCCCCCTCCCCCAACACACAACAAAGAATTACTTTACTACAAATGGTAACAGTGCAAAGGTTAAGCACCTTGATCTAGATCTATAACATAGAAGAAATAGCATAAATTTTTTCACACAGTAAAGATGAAAAAAGATGAAGAGGGAGAACTAGAGTGAGAACAAAAAAGAGGGAAGGAGGAGAGTAGGAAGGAAGGGATGGAGAAAGAGAAAGTGGTAGGTAGGTAGGTAGATAGATAATCAATAGATAGGAGGTTTTGGAGCCAAAAGACTAAAAATCCCATTTCCCCACTTCCTGTGCACACTTGCAAGGGAATTTCCCTCTGTGAATCTAATTTTTCACACCTGTGAAGTTAGGGTCATCATACAGTCTCTTGGGAATGAGGAGAAGGTGAAGATTCTGGGATGGGATGCATTTGAAGTCCCTGGTTTTGACAAACACTCAGAAGTGTGGGACTCCCTTTGCCTTCTCTCTCCTCTGGTGGTCCCCAGCATCCTAGGATGCTCCACTTTATTGGCTGGAATATTGACCAGAAGAAGGCTGCTCCTGGGGTTAAGACTGGAGGACTTTTGGGGTGCTATTAATAAGTACATCTGGGCAGTAGACATCTGGGGTCTTCTGCAGCACACCTGGGTGTTTCGACACCCATATGTGTCAGTGGACCCCAGGAGGCAGGTCCCTGCAGTCCCAGCAGGGAGCAGGTGAGAGAATTGAACAAATGCCTTGTTATCAGCTCCCCTGCTTAGCACCCCAGCCTGGCCTCTTCTCACTTCCCCAAAATCCCAATATAAGAACTGCCTCTGGGACCCAGCCGTCAGAGACACCAGGAGTGAAGGCCTGGGACTCTTGAGAGGTGAGTGCTCCCTTAGCTTCCCAAGGAGGAGTGGTCCAAGGCTTGGGAGGAAATAGAAGCCTATGTGGCAAACATTTTGGAGGCCGTCCTTTGGACCCTGATGGCCATTGTCTTTGCACTCTGTCCCAGTGTGGTGAAATGGGCTCTGACCCTGAGCAGACCTATTCCTGCAGGGGCAGGGTCTGGGCTAAGTGCCATCCCAAGGGCCTCAGGTAAAAGGGACTTTTCCTGCGTCTCCAGATCAGCATGTGTTCACTCGGGAATAAGGAAGCTCTTTAGTTTGCCCTTTAATCAGCTACTCAAACATTGCATCTCTGTTGTGACAGAGGCTGTGCAGACACATAGGACAGACCCACGGCCTGAAGTGAAGCTGTGTCCCTACCACAAGAACAACTGACTATGAAACTCCCCCTGCTCCTGCTGCTCCTCCTACTGGGGACAGTTGTTGCTCTTCATTTGGGTAAGTTCTTTCTTCCCTTCTCATTCAACTTGTCCCCTTTTCCTTTTTCTTGCACCTCTTTGACTCTCTCTGTGCCAGGGCCCCAAGCTTTTCCTTCTTCAGTGGATGCACTCCCCTCAGGTAAGATCTTTCATGGATTCGGAAATGTGACCTGAACATCTGTCAGGCCTCCTCCTCAAGTAAAAACCACCCACCTTCTCAGAGGTGCTTCTTCCTATCCCATACACACACCTGTTAGCCAGCGCTAGGTGCTCACCCCTTTGTGTGAGTTCTCACCTCACCTCACCCAACAGGGAGAAGATCCTTCTGGCCTAGGCTCCAGAAGGAGGCACTAGAAAGGCTGGTTTGGGGTGGTGAGAGCTGTCCGTGGTCCTGGAAGAAAGGAGCCCCTGACCTAATGGCAGGTTACCTCTTCTTCCCAGGGAATGATTCCCCTTTTCCAGACAGCCAAGAGACACAGGCAGACCTGAGGCAGGATCTGGAAGGCTCAGGGGAGCTGGAGGGAGAGTCAGTCCTGACTGAGGAGGTGATTCAGTCTGAAGGAAAGCAGATGGAGGCTTCCAGCTGCCAAGATTCCTTTGAGGATGAGAAACCCATGGAGTCAGGCCCAGGTGGTCTAGATGAGAACTTGCAGTACCCTAGGGCAGAGGACACAGTGGAAGTGCTCAGCAGTCCGGGTTGCAAGACCTGCCGCTACGTGTTGGTGTTGACCCGCAAAACATTTAGAGGCGCTCAGGTAAGTGTCAGGGAGGCTACTGTGGAAGGAGGCCCAGGGGCAGGAGAAGAAAGTGGGTTCCACCTCCTGTTTCCTATCTATTTAGAGTAGTGGTTCTCAAACCCTAGTGTGCAGCAGACTCTCCTAGAGGTCTTGTTAAAGCATAGATTTCAGGGTTAGCAAGTCTAGGGTGGGGCCCAAGAGTTTACATTTAGGATCAAGGGTAGTGGAATGGGTCCTGACTCTGAGCATATGTGTGTAATGGGGATGATGATGATGATGTAGTTGGTCTGGAGACAGTACTTTGAGAATCACTGATTTAGACAAAGAGCTTTGGTATTAGATAAACCTGTGTTAAACCCTGGCTCTCCCTGTCATTGGCATGTTATTTGGGCAAGTCGCTTCACCCTTCAGAGCTTTAGGATCTGTACTTGTACAGTGGATATATAGAGTACCAATCTCTTAGGTTGTGGTGAGGATTAAATAAGATAATACATGGAAATCATTTGGAACAGCCCTTGAATCATTGTGAACTCCCAGTAAACAGGGGCTAAGATTATTCTCAGTATTATTATTTCTTGCAAGAAGTTCCTGGTGACAGATTAAGGAGCAAGAGATAGGCTTTAAGAAGTAAGTACATCCCTGATTTCTGACCTCACCATGATGAAGAGTTCTCTCCTGGAGTCTCAGGAACTTGAGGGGAAAAATACCGCAATGAATTATCTACCCCACCTCTTCTTTCTGCAGAGAGTTTGCAGGAGGCACTACAGAGGCAACCTCGTCTCTATCCACAACCTCTGCATTAACAATCAACTCCAGGGCTTGGTCAGTAAGATCAACCAGCTCCAGGTTTGGATTGGAGGCAGGATCACGTTCTGGGTAAGTGAGGGGCCACCTCCCAGCTACAGGAAGTTCTCTCTGACATCAAGCCTCATTTCAGCATCCAAGTGACCTTCCTGTGAGTGAGTGGGGGAGCTGGCTCGTGCTGGCTAAATCTCTTCCCAAGTCCATGTTCAGTGACTTCATGCCTGTGGCATGAAATCTTCTATGGCAGGTGTATTTATCCCAAGGAAGTAGGCTATTGTTACAAATCAGGGTTCCTCTCTCACTCTGCCTTCTTACATTCCCTCAGAGCTGGTTGAGAAACAGTTACCTGCACACCACTGGAGTCACGAGATTTCCTTCTTGCCCAGCTTGGTGACTTACCAGCTGAATGGATTTTTCATGTCTAGTAAAATGGGGTCCTTCTCTCAGAGTGGTTATGAGATAGTGGGTGAATAAGTGCTATTATATTTGCTACTCAAGTGTGGTCCATGGACCAAGCCATATTAGCATCACCTAGTAACTTGTTAGGAATGCACAGTCTTGGGCCCAATATGAGCCTCCGGTGTCAGCTCTGCATTTTAAAAACATGCGCAGGAGACTTGTATTCACAGGAAGTTTGAGAAGCCCAGCTGTGTGAAGCGGAGAGGGACCGTTGCTCTTCCATTGTGATCACCTGTGAACCCTGAGGGATGGGTCTCCAGGATATCTGGCTCCTAGCTGGGTGGGCAGTGCCCAGAAACGGACACTCAGTGGGCATTTTCTGGAACCTCTGGATCTGTCTGTGTTCCTGGACCTCAGCCTCTGACCTAGCCTATCCCCTCTCTGGTTCTAGTGCTCCAAGTTACACTGGATTGATGGGACCGCCGTAAATTTTAGTAACTGGGCTCATCATCCTGGGCACGGCCGCTGTGTGAGCCTCTCCACCACAGGTGAGGGGGACTGGGCATCAGGGCAAAGGGAAGGGATGGCAGGGTGAATTCTTACATACTATCCCTGTGAGCTGCCTGTGCACACCTCCTCAAACTCACAGCCTCCCCACAACTGGAAAACCAATGTCCTGTCTGTGAGGAGGGTTGTGAAATAAAGAGAGGGGTCCCTGTGTGAGGGGTGGATGGGTGCTCCCCATCCTCACAGACAAAGCTCAGCAGGGGGCCTGGGAGCTCCTTTCCTTCCTCTGCTACTGAGGTGACAAGTGAGAGTAGCTGAGGTGAATGAATGGTGTGGATCAGGGACGCGGGAGAGAAGTGCCAGTTAGGAATGGCTGAATGCCAGAGGTGAGGGACTCAGGACTATGGCTAAAGCCCTACACGCTGGAGGAAGGCTGCCACAATTCCCATCCCAGCTCTGCCACCTGCCCACTGGCATACAGGCAAGTGATTTCCCCGCTGAGCCTCAGGTTCCTCACCTGTGCAATGGGGATGATGACAGCACCTCACTCTGGGAGTCATTGTGAGGATTAGCCAGGATCCCACAGAAAGCACTCAGCACCCTGTCTTCCTGGGGTGAAAACTCAACAAACACAAGCGATTGGGTGGGTGGGTGGCAAACTTATCATTTCAATTGGAGGGCAAGGGGAGCATGGGCCACATTCTGCCGACTGCTGACATCACTGTGCTCTCTACTGCAAGGGGGTCATTGGCGACGAACATGTTGCTTAAGACGTCTGCCCTTCATCTGCTCCTACTAAGCCAGTGGCGAGGAAGAGATCCTGTCTGGAGGCCCCTCTCTACACCCCTCCTGGCCGCCCCTGGCCCACCCTGGGCACTCCCAGCCTCTCCTGGTCATAAAGCCATGTTTCCCACCGCATTTTTTGACTCTTGTTTCTTCATTGCTCATTGGAGCACTCTCGGGGTTGGAAATCCTGGAAGCCCTCACTCCTGCAGAGGGGGCTTTTGAGGAAAGTAAAGGATGGTGGGAATGGGGGTGGGGCGCTGAGGGGTTTAGCTGCAGCGCCACCTAGGGGCGGAGCCAGGGCTGGGTGGGTTCTCCCAAGACCCTTCTCAGCCCAGGCTGGGGGATTCCACCCCTTCCCCGCACCCCTTCTTGATCTGGGGCAAGTTCTCATTGGGTGGGGGCTTCGGGGTGGGGAAATGGCCCTCTTGCTTTGTTTGGATTCAGGATCGGGTGTGGGGTGGAGTGAGAGTGGGGCAGCTTTCCAAATGAGGGTGATATCACTGATTCAAGAACTGGAGGAGTGTTAAAAATCTAACAGTACATTTAAAGATGAAACTGGCTTTATTCATCGATTATTGAATCAGGCAGCATCCCATCCAGCAAAGAGAAAGAGCTCAGAGAAACTGTAAAAATGCAAGGTGTTTATAGGCAGAATGAAGCAGAAGGAAGGTTCTAGCAAAGCATGCATTGTTTCAGGGGAGGCCACCTTTCTTTGGAAGGGGTCTATCATGCGGATTACCAGCCCTAGCTTGTTTGGCTCAGTGGATAGAGTGTCAGCCCTAGATCAAGGGCAAGTATCTCAGTTGCAGGCTCCATCCCTGCCCCCAACCCCCCACCTCATGTTGGAGAGTGCATGTTTTTTTCTCTCTGTCTCTCCCCCTCCCTCCACGTTCTCTGTCTTTTTAAAATAAACCAACAAACAGACAAATAAAATAAAATAAAATAAGATAAAATAAAATAAGAATTTATGGAAAAATATCCCCAGGTGTGGATTAAAAAAAAAAAAAAGAATGACCTCACTAGTGCTGACCAGTCAATTTCAGATTGATTGGTTAAGGGTGACATTCCTTGGGGAGGCTGAGACTGCACTTAGTTAGGTATTACGTCTTGGTTTGGGTGGGCTTAGCATAAATGACTCCATTTGGGGCCTGTTTTTTAACAGTTGTGAGATCTCACCTGCTGTAACCACATGGGAGGGAGGGGAGAATAGCCTTGTCTAGCGCTGTGCCTTTTTAGCCTGATCCTGGCCCTTAGTTTCCATTCTCTCAGCCATGTATGTGTTCCCCATTCCCAATGAGAAGGCTAACTCCTATTTTGTAAAACTACTGTTTGGAATTCTCTGCTGTTTTTTTAGATGGCCTCTTATTTTTAAAAAATAACTTTGCTTTCTAGCCTGCTTTAGCCTGCTTGAATAATGAGGAAGATAAACTTAGCTGTTGACCTTGTAGGCCAGAGACTAGATATGCCCATAATCTCAATGCCATGCCAGGTGCATTTTTTAATTGGATAGAACTGTGCTGTTTTCAAGGCCAGCGGTGAGATAACCACTAAGTGCACATAGGGCTGGCTCTTTAATGAAGTTCTGCATGTAGCCTTGCTTAGCATTTGAATTCATTTTCTCTAAGCCCACTGGTGAATAAAGTGTGACTTCAAACTCTCCGAGCATTGTTTGATTATTCCGGTTCTCTGTAACACCAAGAGGGTGGCTCCTGTCCCAATCCTTCTCCCTCTCCCCAATCCCCACCCTACTTCCCTGGGGGCCACATTCTCAGGAGGGAGTATCTCCCATTGGGAGAGCCTTGGGGCATCTGATGGCAGTGTGGGTCTCATTTCAGTTCTCTAAACCCAGGCCTCTGTTTCTGTCCCCACTTTCTCAGACCCTGGGGACGTTGAGAGGGAAGACTGTTGCTATTCTTTGTTCCAGATGGTGTCGTAGGGTCCAGGAAATCTCTGGAGTTGATGAAGAGGGAGGCTGGACCTGAGACTCAGTTTTTAGAGGGCAGGGAGCCCTGGGTTGTAGTTCTATATGAGGTTCAGGGAGAATGTACAAGTATTTCTGTAGATGTACATGTGTGTATATGTACCTTGGTGTGCACATGAGTCATTTTTATACATGTGTATGCATACCTGTGTATATGGAAATCTTTATTGGTCAATGTGCACAATCTGTGTGTCAATGTATTGTTTGAGATGTGTGTATTTTATACATCTCTGGGTATTTATGTCTGTGTACATCTCTGAATGTGTATGTCTGTGTAGCTTTGCATCCATACATACCTGAATCTCTGTGTTCATGCATCTGTTGTGTACCTGTGTGTCTTTAGTTGGTATGTTTGGGAGTGTGTTTACAGGCCAGTGTGTGCCTGAGTACAGCTGTATACAGATCTATGTTTGTGTGTGTACATGTGTGTGTATCTACAGGCACCTGAGGGGATGTGGAGTTTCAGGAACAAAAAGAGGGTTGGGGGATGAGTGGTAAGGATAAGCAGTAAGGGAAGCTCTGCATAGGTAGCTGATGGCAAACCCCCTTTTATCAGCCTCCACTTTTCTTCTTGATGGAAATGGGCTCTAGCCAACCCCAGTTGCTAGGTATCTTGCCAGTTAAGACTAGAGGTAGAGAGAGGGAGGGGAAAGGGTGATGGTGGTGGCTCAGAGCCCTTCAGTCTGAAGATTGCTCCAGGCAAGCCAGCATAGATAAGAGGTTCCTCAAATATCAAACATTTTTTGTTATTGGGCCTCAACTTCAACTTATATATTCATTCCTTTGGCTGTTTACGGCCTTTCAGTGTTAAATAGCTCCTGATTAAAAAGCAAATACCTTTAGGAGAAAAACCTCCTGAGTATGTTATTTATTAATACCTCTGGGAGATTGATTGGTGATTTGCTCGAGAACAAGGTTTTGTGAGAAGGAGCACAGAAGGGAAGGACACATGGAACTGTCAGTGGGCATGGGGGTGGGGAGAGGGGCTACTTGTGGAGAAGAAGAGCCATTGAAAAGGAGATGATGAAGTGGAGAGTGCTGCGTTCACTATTTTCCCTTCATGGGGACCCAGGAAGACCCTATTTCCTGGGATCCCTTGTAGTGTTGTTGGGCTCTGTACCATGCGACTGAGTCTGGCCAGGTCCATGTGGTTGGAAGTGATGCAAGCCACTTCCAGGACTGGCCTTTAATGACCGCCTACAGTTTACCCATTCTCACTTTGCTTGCTATGTGCCTCCAATGGCATACTACCTGATGGAGGGGCTGCCTGACTGACTTTGTCATGTTAAACCTTGAGATTTTGCAGTTTGTTTGTTACTATGGAAAAACTTGATTTAGCTTAACTGAAACTTAGAGGAAAGAAGTTGCCAACAAATTTCCTAACTCTTCCCCAGGCAGATGTAGCACAGAAGTCAAGATCCCTGACTCCGGAGTCCTAAAGTCCCACTTTGCCTCCATCTTGGGTAAAAACTGCTGTTTAAAATTTTAACCCTGCTATTCTGGCTTCTATAAATGTTTGCTTGCTTAAATAATAGGGAAAAATAAGACCACTCCCATTCCAGAGAGGCCCCAGACAGATTTGTCACTGCTGGTGTCCGGCCAGGCCTTGAGATGTGGTCTCATGGCCCCTTCCCAGCACATAGGACCTCTTTCTCAGAAGGTCCAGAACTCTCATTCCAGATTTGGAAGACAAAGAACTGAAAAACATATAAATAGGAAAGACTTCCTCTATTTTGACCCTAGAATTTGAGAAGCAATATTTCCTCCAGGCCCGCTAGCGCTAGTGAAATTAAAAAGACTCCAAATAAATTTGGCTTATTGATGAAGGCGTTTTTTGATTTACATTACAACATCCCCATTTCAGTTTCTTAACCTTACTAAGCCTTTGTTTCTTCTTCTGTAAATGTGGTTGAATTAGACAAACCCTCTAACATATGTAGCCCGTTGCTTGGCCATGGCAAGTTCTCACTAAATGTTAGCTTTTATGTTGAGTAATTAAAGAAGCAATGTAGAGTTAGGAATGAGCCTGGGTACTAGTTCCAATTTGCATATATTGCAAGTTTCTTTTTCTATTACACCAGATTAATAACAGAACACAGCAGCCTCACCAAGGTTGGTGTGTGATTAAGTTGGTGATTATGTGGAGGACACCATGAGGCAGCAGAGAGGAGCTCGCTATTGTTGTTACTGCTGATACATCCCTAAGTCCAGCACACAGAAGCGGCCATTTAGCTCAGCTGTGGGGAGGACAAGGTCAGGTTCACACTCATGAGTTCACACACTTGCTGGGCACTCAGGACCACCCAGCCTGGAGGGAAAGGAGGGGTTGGGGGAAAGGGTTCCCCCAGGATATAGCTGTCTGGATCTCCTACTCAGAGAACATCCCTGTGACCCCAGCCTTCAGAGAGCTGGGTGCATGGGGGTGGGAAGGTGGGGTGCCTGTGGGCCTTTGCCTTCCACTGAGGTCTGCTGGCCAGATCTCCAGACACTGCTGATTCCTAAGGCTGTTCCTGGGGAGGTGTCATCCCACCTTCCTGAGGATGGGGCTGGGATGAGGCAGAGTGGGGGAGGGGGAAGGACCTCATGTGGGAGAATCTTACCCTTTTGCCCCCTGGGGTAAGGGGTCATTGGGGTGGGGCCTTTGCAAGGTCCCATGGCTTGGTCCTCCCAAATTACTCCCAAAGCTGCCTATTTTCCTCCCCTCCTCCCCTGCCCACCCTATCCCCTGCACCATTGAGTTGGGGCCGGCCCTCTACCTACAGTTCAACTCCTTTCTGCTCAGCCCCCAAAGTCATGCCCACACTCCAGCTTCTCCAGAGGTGGTTTGCCCGGAAGCTGGTGGAACATACTTCAGGGCTGCTCACTTGCACGAGCCCCTTCTATTACCCAATTGTGTATTATTTTTTTAAATCATGCTCCAAGATGTATATGCTTCAGGCTTCATAAAACTGAGATCTGCCCTTGAGCTCTGCAATGGGAGGGGAAGTGGAGGCAGGATGGATCTGGCGCCCTTTCACAGCCCTTCAGTCAAACCACAGGATAGTCATTTTCCATCTCCCACCTCAGTTTGCTGTCGGTAAATAGGAGAGTGGCAAGATGGTTCCTAAGACCTTTAGGTTTCTGGCATTAGGAGATTGACTATCGTATCAGGCCTGGCTGACCAGCTGCTCGCAGGGCACTGGGGTTCACTGGAGCCTTTTCACCAGCATTTTCGAGGAGGACACTGACCTCCTGGAGCAGGGTCTCAGGTCTGGGAATGTCCTGCCACTGGGGTGACCAAACTGGCTCCTGCAGTGAGGGGTCCAGATGTGTGTGGGTACATCTAGGGCCCCAGAAAGAGAAGAAGAATGGTCCTGGTGTGGGGACAGAGCTGTGGGGTAAGAAAAATTCACTGACAGTCATGCCTCCTGTTTCCTTCTCATTTGGGGACCCACCTGAGTCAGAGAAAGAGAACTCACATCAGTCTCACTGGTTTCCCCAAGTTCCCGGGGCCAGCCTGGGGCTTACTCTTTATTTCTTTATTTTTTAAATATATTTTATTGATTTTTTTACAGAGAGGAAGGGAGCGAGATAGAGAGTTAGAAACATTGATCAGCTGCCTCCTGCACACTTCCCACTGAGGATGTGCCCGCAACCAAGGTACTTGCCCCTGATTGGAATCGAGCCCAGGACCCTTCAGTCCACTGAGCCAAACTGGTTTCAGCTCTTTATTTTTTAATTTTTATTGATTTCAGAGAGGAATGAGAGGGAGAGAGAGATAGAAACATCAATGATGACAGAGAATCATCAATTGGCTGCCTCCTGCAGGCCCCTCACTGGGGATTGAGCCCTTGACCAGAATCAAACCTGGGACCTTTCAGTCAGCAGGCTGATGCTCTATCAACTGAGCCAAACCGGGTAGGGCGGGGCTTACTCTTTATTAAGCTGAACCTAATCTTGGTCAGGGTGGAGGAGGCTGAAGCAGCAGCAGACACCTGGGGGAGTGCTCTTTCTCTTGTGAGGTGTGGGCAATGGAGACCTGGGTACAAATCCCAGCTCTCTCGCTGCCTGGCTGTGTAATCTTGGGCAAATGAGTCAGTCTCTCTGAACCTTAGTTTATCTTCAAAATGGGGAACCTAATATCTAAGTTATAGGATTATTCTAAGGATTAAATGAGATAGTGTGTGTGAAGTGCCGGACACTTGGCAGGCACTCATTATTACTATTATTATCTCTATGCTTTGGAAAGGGGTTGCTACCCCAGAGGTCCTGGGAAGCAGACAGGGGCCAGGCAAGGGGTGAAGGTGGAGAGTGAGGTCTCAGTGAGGAGCACTGGGAGGCCCAGCTGCCTTCCAGCTGTGGCCCCATGGCGTGAGTAGCAGAAAGGAGAGACCTCCCTCTCCCATCCGCCTTGCCCAGTGGGGTCCTCTTTTGGGAGGTCTGGAGCCCAGCAATGCTGTGGAGCCCTGGGTGGAGGCCCTAGTGGCCGATGGAGAAAGCCCCCGAATCAGTGGACTGCTTCTCCTCTGGGGTCTGGTCGCTGGGGAACACTGGGTTGGCCGAGGCAGCAACTTTCAGCGTCGTCTCATTCACCTGCAGGCAGAAGGCTGGCATGAGGGTACTCTGACTATGGGCGAGGACCCCAGTGGACAGACTCAGCAGTTGGGGCACGCAGCCTGGTCTTTGGGGAGCTACGGCATGTCTGTGTGATCCCAGGACTCTACCCAGGCTTCTCAAGGGCAGACAGAACCCAGAGTCAGCCCATAGCAGGTTTAGTCCTGCCCCAGAAATGGAGAGAGGATGATGAATGGATGGGGTGGCAACAGCGACCACCCACAGAGCCCCCATGGTTCTCACAGAACCCCCAGGGTTCTCACAGAGCCTACTCTTAGCCAAACCCCCTCTGGTGGGGACCCCCAGTGTGCACTGAGGCCCAGTGAACTTCCCTTCAGAAGCCCCTGGAAGGTGAGCCCCTGGGGTCGCTGAGAGTGCCTGGGGCCCAGTAACCCTCCCTGCCCCGTCTCGATGCCTTTCCTGGGTCCACTCACCTCCTCAAACTTCTTGGCTTTGTATTGGTCGGCCCCCTTAAGGAAGTTGAGCAGAATGATGTCACAGAGGACAGTCCCCTGGGGGAGGAAAGGAGGAGAGGCGGGCAGGCCCTGAGCTGCTGGGCACTGGGCAGGACTGGCCTGGGGGTGGGGCTGTGTCTGAGTCTCCGCTCCCACCTTCATGGGGAGGCCTAGGAACCTTGTACCAGGCCAGCCTCCTGCAGATGGGAGGCTGCTGAGGGGGCAGTGAGCTCCCATAACTGCAGGTGACAAAGCAGGGCCCAGCTGAGCGGAGAGGTGGTGCAGGAGACTGAAGCACCTGGCAAGAGGCTGGGCTCTTCATTCTAGGCTGAAGCAGGGCTTACCTGGATTCAGTTCCCTGTCCACACCTGCCAGCAGGGGCCTCGCCCTGACTGGCGACCAGTCAGAGCCTGGTGGGGCTGAACTCACCACTCCCACAGAGGTGAAGGCTGCCACAGAGCTGATGATGGTGGGGATGATGTTGAACTTGCCTGCCTGTATGCACAAAGACCAAGGTGAGTGGGTGGAGTCCAGCAGGGCAGGGGTGAGGCCAGAGAGACCTTGGAGCAGCAGGTCCCACCCCTTCATGTGCAGGTATGGAGACTGGAATTGAGGGTCTCAGAGCTGGTCAGCAGCAGAACCCTGCCCCTTACCCCTACCCAGGAGCCTTCTCCAGGTCCAGGGTTGGTCTGAATTTCCTCCCTCGTCCACCCACCTGCCCAGCCTAAGGACTCACGTTCCCATACACCAGCACGTCGAAACGGATGCCAAAAGCCTTTAGGAGTGTGCGGTACTCGCTGCCATTCTCCAACTTGTAGTACTTGGCAAACCTGGAGGTCAGAGGCAAAGGTGGGTCCCACTGTGGGCTCCTGCCTGAACCTACAGGGTCCTCTGGTGCCTACGACCGTCACTTACTGTGCAGCCCTGACAGATGGTTTGGTGGAACACCTGCCATGGTCCAACCTGTGTGGCTGGCCAACCCCCTTCACAGGCAGCATCTTTGGGGGCTGGTTAAAAAGACAGCTTCCGGAGAGAGAAACCAAGATGGCGGCATAGGTAAACACCTAAACTGCTGCCTCACACAACAATTTCAAAACTACAATTAAAAGATAAAATGGACATCTTCCAGAACCACAGGAAGGCTGGCTGCGTGGAAATTCTACAACTAGAAGGAAAGAGAAAAGCACACTGAGACTCAGAGGTGCTGCAGGAGCAGAGGTACTGAGACTCGCACATGGAGAGGACTGGCAACTGAGTGTGCAGCTGGCTTTCTCAAGTGGGAGGAAGACAAAAGCTCTGACTGCGCTGAACTCTGGTTCTGGGCAAGACTCTAGGGACCCAGACTCATTTGGGGAGAAACTGGACTGTCTGGCAGTGGGTAGAACTTGAGGGTGGCTTTCTCTCAGAGGTGCTTGCAGTGATTACCATGGGACACTGAGACACAAGGGCCTATTAGGGCAGGGCTGATGGGACACCAATGCTGTCTGCTCCGCCTTGAGACTCTGCCCCATCCAAGCTGAGCACAGAGGCTTTTGCAAGTCTTTTCTTATAAGGTATCTCCAGCACCGAAGTTCTCCCAGCATAAATATGCCAATTGGCCTGGAGGTCAATTCCTCCCAGTGATACCAACAACAATCAAGACTTAACTACAATACGGCTGTGCACACAGCCCACAAAGGTGTGCACCAAGTGTGTCCACCTCAGGTAACTGGAGAGGCTGAGCCACTGGGCCCTATAGGACACCTAGCACACAAAGCCACTCTATCAACTCAAGGAAGCAGCCAATATGTGGAGACAAAGAAACAGGTCACAAATGAAAGAAATGGAGGACAGCAAACGACTGGATATAAAGTTCAAAACCACAGTTATAAGGTTTTTCAAGAATTTTCTAGAAAAGGCTGATAAATTTAGTGAAGCTCTCAAGGATATGAAAAAGGACCAACTAGAAATTAAACATACACTGACTGAAATAAAAAGATATTATACAGAGATCTAACAGCAGACTTGAGGATCACAAGAATCAAGTCAAAGATCTGAAATACAAAGAAGCAAAAAACACTCACCTAGAAAAGCAAAAAGAAAAATATGAAGATAGTGTAAGAAGCCTCTGGGACAACTTCAAGTGTACCAACATCAGAATTATGGGGTGCCAGAAGAAGAGAGAGAGCAAGATACTGAAAATCTATTTGAAGAAATAATGATCAAAAACTTCCCCCACCTGGTAAAAGAAATAGATTTACAAGTCCAGGAAATGCAGAGAACCCCAAACAAAAGGAACCCAAAGAGGACCACACCAAGACACATCATAATAAAATACCAAGAGCAAAAGACAAAGAGAGAATCTTAAAAGCAGCAAGAGAAAAACAGTTAGTTACCTACAAGGGAGCACCCATACAACTGTCAGCTGATTTCTCAACAGAAACTATGCAGGCCAAAAGGGAGTGGCAAGAAATATTCAAAGTGATGAATAGCAAGAACCTACAACCAAGATTACCTTACCCAGCAATGCTCTCATTCAGAATTGAAGGTAAGTAAAGAGCTTCACAGATAAGAAAAAGCTAAAGGAGTTCATCAACACCAAACCAGTATTATATGAAATGCTGAAAGGTATTCTTTAAGAAGAGGAAGAAGAAGAAAAAGGTAAAGATGAAAATTATGAACAACAAATACATATCTATCAACAAGTGAATCTACAAATTAAGTGAATAAAAAAATCTGATGAACAGAATAAACTGGTGAATATAATAGAATCAGGGGCATAGAAAGGGAGTGTGACAAATCTCAGGGGGAAAGGAGTGTGGAGGGTGCAGGACTGGTTATAGGTTCTTGCTATTCATCACTTTGAATATTTCTTGCCACTCCCTTCTGGACAAAAATTGTATACCTATGGATCAGGATAGTGGGGGGCAGGGTAACAGCAGAGGGTAGGGTGGGAACCAGATGAAGGGGAGCTATGGGGGGGGGGGAGAAGAACAGTTGTAATAATCTGAACAATAAAGATTTATTAAATTAAAAAAAAAAGACAGCTTCCCCAGCCCCACCCTGAACCCATGGAATCAGCATCCCTGTGGGTGGGGCTCAGGACTCTTCTTTTTAAATAATTTCCCTCAATAATTCTGACGTGTGTGAATATTTGAGCCAGGACTCCATGCTTCCTCAGTTCTACCTGCTTGGGTGGCCCAGGGCCTGGTCTACTCCCCTCTCCTCAGGTTTCTCAGCCTGCCTGGGTTTGAAGCCTGGCTCTGCCACTTAGCAACTCCCCAATCCTCAGACACAAAGGCTTGGAAGAGTGGGGCTAGACCATCTTCATGAACAAGATCAATTAGGGTCTGAGGTTGGAGGCAGAGAGGTCGCAGACCAACTACATGGTCTGAATTCAAGTTGCACCAGCAGGAGAAGGGGATAGACCCCAGAAAGGAAGTCATTTCTAGAAAGGTAAGGAGGTCCAAGAACACAACACTCTGAGGAGGCCTCGCAGGAGATTTTAAGGATGTTTGCAAAAGCAGCATCAGGCCTGGGTGGAAGACTGCGGGAAGCCCTCACTGGCTTTCAGGTTGGCCTGAGGCTAAGGATGGACCATCACCACCTCCACACCCACCATGGACAGAGCACGGACAAGACGCAAACCTGTGAGCATCTCCTCCACGTCAGGGAGCAGACACTGGTGCCCCAATTTATAGATGAGGAGACTGGTCAGAAGCAACACTGACAGCTCCAAAGGCCCTGCTCTTTTATTTTTTTATTTTTATTGATTTCAGAGAGGAAGGGAGAGAATGAAAGAAACATCAGTGATGACAGCCTGCAACCTGGGCATGTATCCTGATGAGGAATCAAACCATGACCTCCTGGTTCATAGGCCAACACACAACCATTGAGCCATACTGGCTGGGCAAAGGCCCTGCTCTTAACCTGAACCATCATGCCCAGGGGCGGCCCTGGTGCCAGACCTCGAGTCCTTCTGCGCTCTGTGCCCTGTCTCCCACCGCTGGAGAACCCAGGCCTGGACGAAGATCACGTGTGGGGAAGAGTCACATCTGTCTGAGATGTGGCGAAAGAAGCCCATGGGCACTGGGCAGGGGTGGGAGGGCGAGTCGCTGAGGTCTGGGACACATCTGGATCTGGCAGCTGGCTGCATGGAAAAGGAGGTGCTAACTGGTTCCCACCATGGGGAAACAGCCCCATGGAGGGGGGCTGGGGAAAATGCAGGGACAGCTGCATGTGGAGCCCTTACTCCCTAACCTGGGGCATGTAAATGAGTTAGTTACTTGGCATTAAGACGACTGGGACTGTGTCCTGTCCTGAGGTCTGCATTCCTGGCCATAGGGTGCAGCCATGAAAAATGCTCAGACATCGCCTGGGAAAGCAGAAAGCCGGCATCCTGGGCCCTGCTCGTGAAGCGAGGGCTGGCTAAATTTATCTTGGGAAGGAATGTGGAGGGAACAGGGAGAAGAACCAAAGCGGACTTGGCTTTTCTCCAGCAACTGCCTTCCAAGAGGCAGTAAGCATGATAAGATCATTATCTCATCCACCACCCACCCTCGGAGGAGGCTTGGCAGGGCCTGGCTCTCTTCTGGGGAGGGAGGGAGAGGGAACCTCGAGCCGGGAAGGAGGGAGGGGACCAGCCCGAGGCAGAGAGAAGGGCCCAGGAGCCCTGACTTCTGCACTCTAGAGCGGCCGGTGGGAGTCACAGAATGTGGCCCAATTGCAGGGCAGAGATTGGCTTGGCGATCAAGGCGGGGCTGGGTCACCTTTCCTCTTGGCATGCAGCTGGACCACGTGTTCTAGCCCCTGTGCATCTAGCTGGGACCCCACAAGAGTTTGTGCCAAGGAATGTGAAGGGAGGTGTGTTCTGTGACCTCTGGGTCCAGAGGTGTCAGAGCGAATCTTTGTCATCCTCCCTGTCCTCATGGCTAGCTGCTCCAGAGCCAGGGAGAAGTCAGGGCATAGGGGAAACTGAGTCAATAGGTGGCAGGAACCCAGACCCCTAAAGGCTCCTGAGCGCCCTGCCCCCTCTGGCCTCTAGTGCACTGTGCCGGAGCACGGAGCACACGTTAGCGCTGAGATGGGTTGTTTGTTACTTCGATTAGCAATATTTAACCTCTTGCAAACTCCTGTGATTTTATAGCCAGGAAGCCTGAGTTAGAGAATGAGTTAAAACTGGGGAGTGGTTCAAGATAGAGAGAATTCCAATGCTGCTACAGTCCTATGAGGCTAAGAAAGTTCTCGGAAGTCTGAGCGCGGCCCACGGTTGTCTTTAACTAGCCTTTGACCCCACGCAAATCACTCAACCTCCTGAGCTTTTTCTCTCAACTGAGAAATGAGAGGGAGGAAGATCAGATGAGGCCGTGTCCAGATAGAATAATTAAAGCAAGATCTAGTTGGTGCTTAATGCATGTCCTAAGATCAGGATAAAGTGGACTCGTAACATCTACATTTTCCTTAACTATCACACCTCTGCCTACTGGTGAGAATAGTATTAACAACAACAGACAACGTATATTGATTGGGTGCTTCCTATGTGCTATGTGCTTAATGCCAAGTAACTAACTCATTTAATACAGCAACATCAAGGAGCTCAGTGCCGTGTCGAGTCCCATTTACAGAGGAGTCATCAGGATCAGAGAGGTTAAGCAACTTGCCTAAGGTCACAACAGCAATAGTCAAGTGAGCGAAGCGGGGATCCAAACTCAGGAGGTCCTGTTCAACCGCCCAGACTCTTAGCCTGCATTTCAGACGGTTCCTTCTGATGTCTGATTTCTGTTCAGTCCTGGCCCCTTTCTTTCCGTTCTCTAGCCGAGGGCCCCCTTTTGCACCTGCAGGGTGGGGCTCTCCACCCAGAATCCCTGGCTGGGATAAAACAGGAAGGAAGGAGAGCCATGACCCCCAGATGAGGAGGACCCCCCCAATGCCTCATCTGAAAAGGGGAAAGGTTTTAACCTACACCTGCCTGGGCCCAGATTTCTCCTAAATCCTCTGATTCCTATCTCTCCGGCTTTGGTTTTCTTGGTTGAGAGATGGGGTCAGGAAGAAGGACACCACCGTTCCCTACCTTGGCTTGGAGTACAGGGCCCCTCCCAACCTGGCCCAGTCCACTCCCCTAGCCTCCCCTGCAGAATGCCCTGCTGTGCCCCTCAAGTGCCGGCCACATGTCTCCTCCAGTCCTGCCACACCAGACTACAGTTGGTAATTGGGACTTTTGACTGCAAGCCAGCGCTCACGGTCCCTCTTTGCCCCAGGGCCCAGTGCAGGGCATGCTTGCTGGAGAAATACATGTTTTCAGAGATTCCTGACACCTCCCAGATTGGCCAGCTGGTTTCGGGCTTCGGCCCGCCACACCCCCCCTCCTCTGCCTCTGACTGTCTCAAATTCTCCCTGCTCTTCAGGTGGAGCTAGTCTACAGGAGTGAACCACAGGCTGTTTTCTCCCAAAGAGAACACATCTGGATCTGGCAGCTGGCTACATTGAAAAGGAGGTGCTAACTGGTTCCCACCATGGGGAAACAGCCCCATGGAGCGGGGCTGGGGAAATGCAGGGACAGCTGCATGTGGAGCCCTTACTCCTGCTAAGTACTATGCTAGAGGCTCCCACACCCAACATTTCATTTGGGCCCCACAACTCAGGGGGCGGGGGGCTGGTGGCTCAGGGCTTTGAAATGAGCCAGTCTGGCCGTGGATCCAGGTTTTTGCCACTCCTTTACATAACCTGGGGCAAAATCACTTCACCTCTGTGTCTCCGTTTCCCCAAATGTGAAAGGGACCGAGCAGATGGCACGAGCTGAAGGGGGGGGATTCAGTGTGGCTGGGGTGAAGGCTGAGCCCAGTCTGGGGCACTGAGCTTCCGGTACATTAGCTAGTGGTCAGCAGGCCACAGTCAGACTTTCCAGGCCTGTGAGAAGCACAGCTGGGATCAGAACTCGGGCTCCTGGAACCCTAAGCCCCTGCCCAACGCCTGCTGCTTCCTGCATTGCCTGATTACCTCCAGCGACAGGGAACTCACCACCTGTACGAGCAGCCCACTTTCAGCTCCGGGTAGTTCCCACCGTTAGAAGCGCTTCCCCACGCTGAGCTGACATTTGCAGCAGGCGGCAGCCCTAAACGTTTGCTGAATGAAGAAGGGTTTTTATCACGATGCACAAATCCCCTGGGAACTCTCAGACATCTGTTTAGAGACGATCCCATAGAGCGGTGGCAATTCCTTCCCAAGCAGGGACACGTAACTGTTACAGCAGCAGGGAAAACAGCAACACGCTTGGAGGATCCGGCTTGGACTTGCGAGGGAAAACTTGGGCCTGGAATTTGGGTTTCCACGTGAAGGAGGTGGTGTTCTCAGCAAAGCTCTTTGCCTGGTGGGGAATCATTCTGCCAGCCGAAATACACTTTTACAGCTGATTTTCTACTGATGGGAAAATGCTTCCTGGCAGACGCATTGCATGGGGGGTTGGGCCGCATCCCTGAACAAGCTGGGACTCCTCCTGGTCGAGAAGGGCCCAAGCCGTATTTATTTACTCATCTTCTGAGACCTAGTCCACCTCAAAGATAGACATTCTGAAGATGGCTTGTTGTTGATCCTTTTTTAAAAAACGTATTATTATGCTTTTATCTTTCACAAGGCAGGGAAAGGTCAATGGAAGAAAGGCTGGAAGATGTACCTGAGAGCCACGTTACTAGCTATCTACTCCAGTGAGTACTCTTTTTGGCCTCAGTTTCCTCATCTGTAAAATGGGGGCAACCACACCAGTCCTAGCAGGATATTTGTGGCTATGACCCAGGCCCTGGAACCAGACCTCTCAGATTTGGATCCCAGCTTCAGCATTATTCGCTGTGTGACCTTGGGCACATACATGAAGTCTCTGAGCTTCCGATTTCCAGCTATTAAGTGAGCTTCCGATTTCCAGCTATTAAATTCTCCCTCTTCATTCAATTAATATTCCACCAAGAGCACTTGCTAAGTCCTGGGCTCACTGGTAAGCTCTCAGGGAGTGTTAGCCAATATTTTCTACCAATAATGTTGGTCCTTGTGAGGACTCCATAGCCATCAAGGTGATAAAGGGCTGTATAAATTCAAGCTCAGGCTAATTACTCCCCACCCCCGAGCCCCCCACTGTACCCTAAAGGAAGTGAAGAGGAAAACAGATCATGGAGAATTGACGCAAACATGGTCCAGGCAAGAGGGCCTTCAGGTGCTTCTGTGGTGATGAGGGAGGTGTCTGCTCTATCGCATCTCCATGGCTCCCAGGAGGAGAAAAACCCAGATTGCAGAAGGGATGGATGATCAAAACCGAGGGCATGCTTCGATCCAGTCTCTGCCGATGGGCCTAAGTTCTCGCGGATCTGCACGTTTCCGCGTGGAAGCAGCTCAGCGGCCAAATCTCAGCTTCGTGAAAGCTGCTGTGGGTACATTTCCAACATGGAACACTCACCACAAACTCTTCCAGCAGGAGGAGCAGCGAGCAGCTGAGCGCTAGCAGACACCAGGGGAGGAGAGCCAACACGCCAGTGCCTTTTAGGAGCCACGCTGTCCTAGGGACCCTCAGGAGTACTAGGAGCCAGACATTGCTAAGCGCACCGTTTTGCTTCTCTCTCCTCCTCCCAGCAGTCATTACCGGGTTTATGTCCTCAAGCTGCCCCTCAAGCTGCCTCTTTTTTCTGTGTGTGTATGTGTGCTAGTAATATGATGGTGGGAGGTTTGCTAGAAGCAATGGCTATAGGTCAGGTTCCTGGGTGTGAGTCCTAATGAACCTCTTAATTGGGCTCTGTAGTCTCCGGCAAGTTTCAAAATCTCTCTCTGCCACCTGGGGTGGGCGGGGAGCTGTCAATCCTGTCAAAAATAGGTGTGAAAGCGCGAGAGGGGCCCTTAACCTGAGGTCAAAGATCTCCAAAGTCTTAGAATTCCATGCCACATAAATATGCAGAGAAGGAAACGGACCACACTGTGTGGGGTGTGGATTTCCTGGAAGGGAGCAGCCAGAGTGAAGCCAGTTTCCCGGCCATTACTTTAACTACCCATTTGCCTAAGGGTTCTCACTCTGAGGATGCATTTACATCCTATGTGTAGAAATAAAGTATCTTTTAACAAAAGAAAAAATTGCCTGCAACGTTGCTCATGGCTATGTATATGTGTACTTTTCTTGGGCAATCAATGGTGTGTGCTTTTGTGCTTTCTTCGGGGTATAACAGAGGTAAGGACCTCCAAAAGTTACCAAAGGGCTGTGATTTCAGGGAGGAAAGTTTGTAGGCCTGGTACTGGAGACACCAGTGTTCCTCCCTTCCTGCCCCACCCTGCCCTGGGCTGCCCGGGCCTGCTGCCTGGCTGCTGGCTGCTGAGGGGGCATGGCTGGGTCCTAGTTCTCAAGCTGCTGGGTCCTATCTCTGTCTCCGGGTTCCAGTAATGGCTTCCTGCCCTTGCCCCTTCAGACCCCGGCCTCAGCACCTCGGGATCCTTTGTGGTATCCCTGCACCCTGCCCACACTCAGCAACACTCCCTGCATTAAACTCTCCTCAAATTACCCAATTTGCATGTGCCATCTGTTTCCTGCTGGGACCCTGACTGATACAGTATTTTTAATTTGTCTTTGTACCATCTCTGCCTATACACTCACACCCACACACATCTATTCGCTGACACACTCATGCATGCGCACACACCCATGCACACATTCAGTCACTCGCAGACACATACCCACAACTCATACTCACACTCATCCACAGACACCCACCCTCGCAAATGCACACACCATCCTCACATGCGGCAGTGCCAGCTCCCAGCTCCCAGCTCTGGGGTGTGGAGTGCTCTGGTCAACACCCTGCTCTGGTGAACAGGAACTACCCTTCGCACCGTTGAACTGGGGGACTCTCGCCAGTTCTTATTCTCAGAAATGCTGCCCTTTGCCCACGACTAAGCCAGATGAACGCACCAATGGTACACTCTCAAGGTACTTGGAAAGAGGCGTCTTAAAAACACCAAGTTAAAAAACAACAACCCACAAACAAGCTAAAGCAGCCCCCGGAGCCTTTAGCCATGAAGAATAGATTTAGGAGTAAAAGAAAATCTTTCCAGCAAATTATAGGAAGGTAGGCACAGACGGAAACCACCAGATCACGTAAACAAAGATAAGTTTAGATGGACAGCACCAGGTACTTTGGGTGGGGGTTGAAGGGAGACACATTGTGGCTCAATACAAGGTCATCTTTACAATAACAGGAGGCCATCCGATGACAGACAGGCCATCTTGCGAAGCGGTCCCTTGTCTAGGGTTGCTTTGCAGAGAGACGGATGTAGGCATTGGGAGCAAATGACCTCTAAGATGCACCCGTGACCTTGGGCACATCACTCCCCCTTTGAAGTTCCTACTTCCTCATCTGTACAATGACCGCCTCCGCCTCTGTCTAGGTATCTCCAAGGGACACAACAGCTAGAGCTTCACTAAATCTCGAATTCTGCAGGCGAAGAGCCTCCAAAAATGGGGGTGGGGTTTGGAAAGGAGCTGCAGAAGTAATTAGTGATGGAAATGCGAGTCTCTAGCTGCCTCTGGATGTCTGAGTTTGCATATTAAACAAGGCTGAGTCTTGGCTGAAGGATTCCATTCCCTCCAGAGCAAAAGGCAACAACCGGGAGGGCAGGATGGTAGGACGTGGAAAAAAACCTGGCCACTGTCGGAAAGGCAGATGAATTTATTTGGGAGGCAAAAGGCCAGGCTATGTCTGGTGCCCCGCAACCCCCCACGCTAGTCATTCTCCCACAAGCACATAGGGGTGCGTTTCTGAGGATTAACACGTGCCCATGTCCCTAGCCTTCCTGGTTGGGGTGGACATGGTTCAAGAAAATATGTCTGCATGCAGGCTCCCACGCTTACTGGCTCTGTGACACTGGGAAACATATTTAAGTCTGCACACCTCCCTTTTCTCTCCTATGAAGTGGGGGGTGGACTGTAGTGCCCCCCTGTGGGGCATGGGGTAGGGAATAATGAACCAAAGTGCACAGACACTTTGCACATGGTGCCCACTATCGTGCCTACCTACAGGGAGCTAGTGGGATTCTCAGGAGCAGCATTAGTTGTACCCATCCCAGGAACTGCCCTGTGTCCCCGCTGACCCTGGCAGTGGCCCTTTTCCTCCCATCTCAGGATTCAGAACGGAGGCCCTATGTGGTGGGCTCCTAGCTCAGCCTTGGGTGTCCATGCAGTGCCAACAGCTGGAAGATAGCATGATGGTGAGTGGATAGACACCTAAGGGAGTGACTTCAGGGAGCTTGGGCAGAGCCCTCTGCTTGCCAAGGCCATCAGATACTCCCCACACATTGGGCAGCTTCGCCCCCTCCTATTCTGGCTGGAGGTCTTTGGTGTGGAGGCCACACCTCTCAGATGGTTCCCCTAGGCCCGTGGTCGGCCAACTGCGGCTCTCGAGCCACATGCAGCTCTTTGGCCCCTTGAGTGTGGCTCTTCCACAAAATACCACGGCCTGGGCGAGTCTATTTTGAAGAAGTGGCAGGAGAAGAAGTTCAAGTTTTAAAAAATTGGCTCTCAAAAGAAATTTCAATCTGTAGTACTGTTGATATTTGGCTCTGTTGACTAATGAGTTTGCCGACCACTGCCTTAGGCCCCCCCCAGAATTATGTTCTCAGGATCCTTAGAGATCTCTGACCTGTCTCTCCAAAGACAAGCTTACTAGGACCAGTCTGCCTCATGTCCTGCTGTGCCTAGGTGAGGTGTGCATGTATTCGTGTGTGCGTGTGTGTGTGTGTGTGTGTACCATGGCACATTACATTGGAGACAAAGAACTCCAAACCAATTCTTTAAATGAAAGACATTGCTCTAAAACTGTATGACACCACTAGCTGGGGTCTTCCTAATAGTTATACTCTTCATAAGCTTTCCTGCCAAGTAAGTTATTTGGAAGACTGAAGAATTCCCAATGGCCAGAGGGAAGTTATGAAGATGAAAACTTGCAGTTTAGATCATGAGGGTTTTATTAATATGTTTCTATTTTAAGCTATCATATGAAATCCTTTGTATTGATTTCAGTGTGATGTACCCGACTGAATAAATATGCCAATTTCTGTGAGGGAGCCAAACAGTATTTTTAAACTACTTTAAAATATGTGTTGTTTCCTATGATTTTTTAAAAGCTGGAAGTTGATTATGAAAGCACTTTCATTTTTTTAAAACGAATTCTTCTTTCCAGAGATTACACATGCATATGTTAAACAATTAAAGATAAAGCTTAATGGAATGGATAATTACCTTTTTGAGCTACCGATAAAGGTAAAAAAAAAAAAGAGAAATGATTTTTTTTTTTGGCTTATGTATCTCATTCTATTGAGAAATACCATTACAACAAAGGAAACTTGAATAACAATTCTTTGAACATATAGATGTAATATGTTCTTACAGGGTTTTTTTTTCCCGATCACTGCCTATTTAGCTAATTAGTCTGTTTGGTGTATAACACAGAGTCCTGAGGGCCCTGCCAGAAACGTCAGGAGCTTCAAAAATTAAGCGAAAAACAGAATAGAGAGCTAAAGCTTTTCAGACACTGGCTGATAGGATCCTGGAGATAATCGTACCACTGCCCTTTCACGGATGGGAAAGTAGGGGGAGGGGAGAAGGTCAAGGGTTTGCTCAAGGGCTTTCAGCTGGTTCCAAGTAGCTTCTCCGGGGTTCTCCTCTCCCTGTGTGCAAAGTGGGAGGGGGAAAAGGGGCGTCTCAGGTGCCTCGAGACCTTTGGGAATACCAGCGAGATGCTGCTAGAGACTGGCTGGAGTTCTTGTTGGAAAGGCACTGAAGAACTCGTGACACCTGTAATTGCTACTGGTGCCTCCAGTGACATTTCCTGGTTCTGGACAGAAATATGTACAAAGTTTCCTTCTTGGCAGACGATACCAGCTATGGCCCTAACTCTGCAGAGCAAGAACCCCTAGAAAAGGCAGGCGCAGAAGAAAGGATGGGGCTGCCTGGGCGTGGCCTAGGCACCTGAGGGCCCAGAGCCAGAGCGGGGGTGGGGTGGGGTGGGGAAACGAACTCAGAATCACAGATCCCAACACTCCAGGAGACCTCGACCCTCTGGCCTCGCCATCGCCCGCCATCGGCATGCACGAATCCTTCGTGGTCCCTCCCTGGAGCCACCATCCCGCAGGCTGGCCTGGCTGTCTCCGAGGGCTGCCTGTTGGGAAGCCCTGCCTAACTGTGAACAGAAACCTGAAACTCGGGACCTTGTCTTCCCAGGACGCGGCGATTCCTCAGATGCAGTGTCTAGCCCAGCCCTGGCCCCTGTGCCCTGACGCCCCAGGATTACCTGAAGTTGTAGCCAGGGGAGACGCTGCTCCTCTCAGAAACACCGTCGAGCCGGGTGAAGGAGTATTTGGGGATGCATTGCTCCCAGGCCTTGTCCAGGTCGCACACCCAGCCGATCTTAATGCCCAGAACCCCGCCCTGCAGAAAGGGGCCAGGTGTGAGCCCTCCTCACCCCGGTGAGGGCGGGCATCGCCACCAATAGACTCTCGAGTGCTTTGCTTTCTTGGGCGGAGGGCGCAGCGGGGTGAGGGAGGGAGAAAGAAAAAGGAGGTGTCATCCCCTGTGGCTCGGAAGGGAAGTGCTGTAGCTCAGGGGGAGCCCCCGAGGCGAGACAGGCTGCTTTTGGTGTCTTCATTCTCTCACCTACAACACCCACACCCCCGGAGGAAGTGGCACAGATCCAACGTTCAGAGCCCCGGGGCCTCTGTGTGTGCAGGTGAGGTGTGAAGACCGGCGTGGGAAATGGGGGAGAGGGAGGATGGGAAGGGGGGGTTGGTTGGGAGGGTGGGGGGGCAGGGTGAGGAGGCAGGCCCACTCAGGACAGGTGGCAGGCCTGGGATGCTTCCACCAGGGGGCGCTGCCTCGCCGCTGCTCCGCTGCTCCAGCATCCCCGCCCCACCCAGGGTCCCCAAGGCCGCGCCGGGGCGGGCGGGTCCTCACCGTGCTGGCCAGTTTGGCAAAGTCCTGCCCCGCAAGCTTGACCACGTCTCCCACCCGCAGGATGGGGCAGAAGGGGGCCTTGTCAGGGTGGAAGCGGCAGGTCTTCATGTCGGCGGCGGTCAGATTGGGAAGGAGGTTCCCCCTGGGCAGGGAGGAGGCGAGGAGAGGGGCCGGGCTCAGGGTCAGGTGGAGACAGGCCTCCCCATGCTAGATTCTCTCCAGCCTTCCTGAGCCTCAGGGCCCTTCCGCGCGCCCAGGCAGGGGACCTCACCTCTGTCCCTGCATCTTTCTCCTCTCATCCTCTGTCCCATCTCAGGGTCGTGAGGACTCAGGTCTAATGTCCCCCTCCCAGGCCGGGGTGTGTGTGGGAGGGGAGGTGGCTGGCAGAGACACTGGCCAGAGTCCACCTGATACTCAGCGGTCGGGGCTGGCGGGGAGACCTGGCTGGGAGATGGGGATCAGGGGTCCCCCGGGAGACGGGGAGACGGGGAGAAAGTGGGGAGAACCCCGGCATCTCCTCCCCTCTGAGAACGAGGGGTGGGCGCACTGCCTCTTGGCTTCAGGGAGGAGCAAGGACTCACTTCTCAAAGTTGAAGAGGGGGAAGCGGATGCTGTTCTTGATGAAAATAGTGAAGTTCTCTGCTTCCATCATGACAGGCCTGTGTGGGCACAGAAGGAGGGGGCCGGGGAGCAGGGAGCCCTCCCCCCGGGGGACATTGCCCAACGGGCAGGCGGCCAGGGCCTCCCCGGGTCTGAGGGTCAGAGGATGGGAGGGGGGCAGGTGGGCTGAGCTGGGAGGAAGCTGGACACTACAAGGGGTGGGTGCCCACCGGACCCCCTGCAAGCTCAGGGGTACTGACCCCCCCCTCCACAGTGGCACAGGGGGAGCCTGGGTGGTGGCTCGCTTCCCGCCCAGCGCAGGCCCTCACCTTTCCACCGTGTCCACCTCGGCGGGGCACCAGCCCTGGATCTCACAGGAGCGGAGCTCAGAGCTGTAGTTCACGCAGCGGCCGGTGAGGATCCCTGCGAGGGCGGGGACAGTGCGGTGTGCTTGTCTGGCCCTTTGCCATGCCCTTCCCCCACCCTACCCCACCCCTCCTCATTGAAGACGCCCCCCCCCCAATATACGCACATGCAGGGGTCCTGCAGGCAGACAGAAAGGAGAGGCAGGACAAGGGAGGTCCCTGTGGCACATTGGCCTCGCAGAGCTCTCCTTGGCTCTCCCCAGCCCTAGGCAGGCCTCAGGCGGTGACCCCTCCTCCCACCGGCCCCCAGCCCCCCAGTCACAGCCACCTCCGAGGCTTTGCTGACCGGTCCTTCTGCCTAGAATGCCCCTTCCCAGCCCCCAAGTCCTTCCATCCCACGAGGCCCATCTCGAATGGAAGGAAGCCATTTGGAACCCATCTCTCTCCTTCCCCCCGCTCCTCCTTGACATCACTCACCACCTCATGGCACGGCTGTCACCCCCATCCCTGGACTGGAACCCCCCCCCAGGGTGTGAGGGGGGAGGAAGGGGCTCCACTCACCCCCACTCGGGAAGCGCTCAGGCCCGCACTGGCTGTCTGACACACAGCGGTACTTGTCCTCGCTCTGTGCGGAGACAGGTCCACGGGGGGGTGAAGGGCCCTGGGCCAGCCTGGGGGAGTCCCTTGGCACCCACCGCCTCCCCACAGCCGGGGCCTCTAGGGGGTGGAGGTCGGTCCCAGGACTAGGCTCCAAGGCAGGACCCAGGACCTCTGCTTGCACCCATGCCCCTTCCTGCGTCTTCCTCCTTGACCAGCTTCACCCAACCTCCCCCCGTCCCCCCGCCTTACCTCTGGGCAGAACCCTTGCATCTGGTTTTCAGTGACGATCATCTTGGTGATGATGACAAAGACGGAGGTGCCCTGGGGAGAAGAATGGAGAGGAAGACGCAACAGTGCCATCTTGCTAAGAGGTTTGGCCAAGGTCACAGGTTAATAAAGGCAGGTGTGGACCCCAAGCCAGGCTCTTCCAATGACCCCCTGGCCCCTCGCGACCCCTCTGTGTGTGGTCCTGATCACAGGACAGGTTGTGGCAGAACAAGAGGATGCCCAGTGCTGACTCAGGAGGGGAACGCCCACCCCCCAGCCACTGCTCTGGGCCACTGATGCACAGGTTCTCCCCGCCAACCTGCCCGGGTCTGGGCGTCGACACAGCCACCTGCCGCAGGGGGACCATACCTGGGGTGGGGTCACATAATCAGCCACATCCATGACTCTGTTGGCGTAGCGTCCAAAGCCCTTCACCTTGGTTACCACGGAGGACTCGATGGATGTGTCCCGCACCTGGTATGCCTTCTCATGCAAGAAAACCCACCTGGGCAGGGAGTGGGATGGAGGGCAAGAGAGAAGGGCCCATCAGACAGAGGCCGGAAGGGTCGCCTTCCTGCCGACATGGACCACAGGGACCTGGACCACAGGGACCTGGCAGGGGAGGCGTGTGTGTGTGTGTGTATGTTGGGAGGGGGGGCTTCACAGTGAGCCCTGGCTTGGCTTAGACCAGTGGTTCTCAACCTGTGGGTCGCGACCCCTTTGGAGTCGAACGACCCTTTCACAGGGATCACCTCAGACCATCGGAAAATGCAGATATTTACATCACGATGCATAACAGTAGCAAAATTTCATGGTTGGGGGTCACCACCACATGAGGAACTGTATGCAAGGGTCGCGGCCTTAGGAAGGTTGAGAACCACTGGCTTAGACCATTGGTCTCCATCCTTCCCCATTTCCTGCTGAAGGAGCATTTTTAGACTTTCCCCCCTAATTGTCCTCCCTCCATGAAATTTTAATACTATTCGTATCGATTTACATACTACATGTATATTTGCGCTTTATACATAAAAAGAGACACTTTTTATTCTTCAGACACCAATTCTCACCCCTTGAGGGTGACATCACCCTGCTGAGAACGCATTATCGTTCCTGCAAGTGACAGAGGCCGCCTCCCCGGCAGGAATCCGGAGACAGAAGGCGCAGAGGCTCCTGGGTCTTTGTGCATGGCTGTATCCTAAGCGCCCGCACACAGCAGGTGTTAACGAACAGGCCGATGAAGATGCTTGGGAGCTGGGCACCTGGCAGAGTCTCCATCTGTGCAAGCCTCAGGTGAGAAGGAGGGAGGGGCAGCGGCTGAGCCTTTACCTGGCAGGTGGATGGAGTTGGGTTGGAAGAGCCTCTAATCTTATTCCTTGGATTGTGCTGCCACCTAGGGGCCATTTACCTGTATTGGCCTTTTCCTGCTGCCTCATCCCCACCTGTCTCCTCAGACTCTTGCAGCAGCAAGAAGGGCCTGCAGACAATTCTTCCTCCCCCGTTTCTGTGAGGTGCCCGCCTTTCTGTTAGCAATCACCCACCGAAGCCCTCAAGGCTCAAGCCACTCGGCCTCACTAACCGCGCTTCCAGCAGGAGGCGCAGTACCGTCTGTCCCTGATGGCACACCGCGAGGCAGACGCCGTAACCCGGCCCATTGCACAGGTGAGAAAACCTCATCTAATGTGCTTGGAAAACGCCGCACACTCTCGGTTTTGGAGAAACGCAGTGACGTCTTGTGGAATCCAAGGGCGTGCTGGATTAGGGTCATTTTGGGCATGTTCACCAGGGGGGCACAAGATGAGGATGAGCAGGAGTGGGAGGTGGTGTAGGACAGAGAAGACAAATCTGTGGGCTGGGAATTGACCCAAGGACTTTATAACGAGGTGTTAGGACTTCAAGCCCAGGGGCTTTCTCACCCTGAGAGTGGGCTGGGGGCTGCGGTGGGAGGCGGTGAGCGCCACAGGCCGGCGAAGTCTCACGGAAAAGGTGCATGCCCACCTCCCAGGGAGCGGGTGGCTTGGGTGGCCTCTGGAATGCCCCGATGCTGGAAGATGCTAGGGGTGCAGCTCCCGGGCCAGGCTGGGGGTCAGTCCCTGGTGGGATGGGCACCTGCCCATCATGCCTATTTGAACACGGGTTGCCATTTGCAAGTGGGTGCTTGTTCAGTTTTTGGGGAGGGGATTCAGAGGAACCCCCTGCCAGGCCTCTCTCATGGGCCTGAATCCTGTGCCCTCTCTTGAGTGGGAGGGGAAGGCGGGGGCCCAGCCAATGCTGGCAGGTGGCTCCCAACCTGCCACCTGTCTCATGGTCACGGCCTTACAGCCGGCCGCATCCGGGTGAACTCCGGTGAAGAGCTGTCCACTTGCTTGTAAAACGCTCTATGAACACCGCCCCCCTGAGGAAGTCCGGGCAGCCGGGAGCTAAGCTTCCTTGGTGCTTTTATCTTTTTCCTCTTGGAAGGGAAGTGGGCGTTCATCAAGCTCTCACAAGGGAGCGTGGCTCATGGAGAAGTCTCATCCGCCAGCTTAGGCCCCAGCAGAGGGGAGGGAGCACCTTCCAGAAACCTATCCAAAACGAGCATCCTTGCTCACAGCTGGGGGCCCTGTAGAGCGGAGGGGGAGGTCTCGGCCCAGTTCTCCGCTCCCAGCCCACAGTGGATGGGACCTCAGTGCGTGGCCAGGGGATGGAGACATCGCTGAGCGTTGACCTAGTGGAATGGTTTCCTGACACACGCCCCGCCTTCCATCCCCATTCTTAAAGTCTGGGAACATTTGCCGACGAGAAGCAGAGTTCAGATGATCAATACCCCATACACTGAGTGGCCAGATTATTATGATCTCTGCACGCATGATAATCTGGCCATTCAGTGTAGACTGACCACAGAGTTGGGATTTTAAAAATAAGGATTTTCCAGGTATAAGAACTGCATTGTGGGTAGTTAGAATGAAGCAGAGGACTTACTAGCCAGAGGCTGGGGCGGGGCCACTATCTCCTGGTCCCTTGACATTATCAAGATTTGCAAGCTCTCCCTTATACATAAGTACACCGAGTGGCCAGATTATTATGCGTTCAGAGATCATACTAATCTGGCTACACAGTGTAATCAGCCCAGCACGCTAAGTGCCGTCGTGTGAAGGACTCACTGAATCCTTACCACCAGCCCACGTCATACCACAAATAAGGAAACCTGGATGTGGGTTCCCACCCTGGCGGACTGCTCCCAATGGCCTCACCACGGGGTCTCCAGCTGGGTCCTGGGTCAGGACCTGGCCACCGCTGGCCCGGAACTGGGTCCTGGTCCTGGTCCGGGGAAAGCTTCTCCCAGCGTAAGTAGGCGCATCTCCAGAGGCCCCTGGAGGAGCCATTAATCACCCTCTCTCCTTTCCCAGCCCCTCCTTCTCCAGCTCTTTCTAGTGCCCAGTGGGGAGGAGCGGCTGCAGCAGATTTCTCTCTGCGAGTTAAATAACCGGCAGAAGAATTTCAGTGGCCCTGTGGGGCCTGGGCGTCAGCATGGCCGCTCCAGATGCGGGGGTGCTTCATTTCCAGAATGGAGGGCGGCACGGGTCTCTGGAGGCCAGGGCTCCCTGGAGGCCAGGGCTCCGGCGATGGGGCAGAACCCAGCCTTTCGTTCCTGGCATTGACTCCGCGGCTCTGACTTATTTTTTTCTTGTGTTCCTGGTTTATTATTTATAGAGCGGAAGGCGGGTGGCAGCTCCTTGGCAGGTGGGGTGTGCAAGGAGGAGGCCAGGGAGTGGGTGTGAGAGGGTGTGCTGTGTGTGCGGTAGAACGGGGGTCTTTCTGGGAGGCGTGAGCCGGGCTGAGGGAAAGGGGGAGTCGTGATTGGGGGTTCTATGCAGTAATGACAGTTACCATCTATTACAGAGTCGCCCAATTCAGGCAACGAACGAACAGACACATGTTACCTCCCCTCACCATCACGCCCCGGGAGAGGCATTCCCAAACCCACTTTCCAGATACAGCGACTGAGACTTGGAGGCGTGAAGTGAGCTGTCCGGACCCCACTTCTAGCCAGGTGGTCCACGTCCCTCAGTCTCCCCATCAAAGGGCTGCGGTGAGGAGAGAGGGGGACACCTGAAACCACTGCTCTCTCTAAACCTGTAAGAGGGGGTGTTCCAGCAGATCTTCCCGTGCTGGATTGTCACCTAGTGCGTCAATGAGCGCCTCCGGGTGCTTCCTTGGGGGAGAGGATGGGGTGGGGGCCAAGGAGGTGGAATTCCAGCCCTTTCCTGAACTACAGCGCCTCCCCATTTTAAGGGCCTTATGTGTTGTGCTTCTATATAAGATTTGAAATGAGGCAGACTCTTCATTTGAAATGAAGCAAAGAGGGTGGCTGTGCAAATAGTGAGCTTGTGGATGAGGCCTTGTGGGGGAGCAGGATGGAGGGGGTGGGGGAGAGGAACAGGAAGGGGATAATAGGCTTGCAATGGGGCCAGAGGCACCATCAGCTACCACAGGTCCTTCCAATGGCCATGGCGGGAGCACCAGCCTCAGGCCAGGCACTGGCCAGTGTTTATGGGAACTCAGGCCCCAGGGATCTTCTACTCCCTCCTCAGGTCTTCATGGGATCCAAAGAGAAAAGAGATAGGCTCTTAGGAAGTCCCACCCCATAGAGGAGACTGGGTTACCCCCTGGGCCCAGGAAGGACAGTGGGAGAAACACCAGGCAGGTCCTGGCCTCTCGGTGCACCTGGGGTGGGTAAAGAAACCGGTGATGAAGTGGTGGCAATCACAGACTGAGGCCAGCGGCGGGGGTGGGAGCACGTGTGGACACCATTAAGTGGTGTGTTGCTGTGAGTGCTTGAGAGAAATGGTTGGCTCATGGCACACATGTCCTAAGTAAGGTTGTGCATCTGGTCTACCCCCGATGGGCATACAGTGGAAGAAGCAAGTACTAAGCCTTAACATCACAGCATTACAAATCCTTTCAAATCCTATTGAGCCCAAGTCACACTCATCTCTCTCCATTGCCCACCTGTTAACACATTTCCATGCATCCACTCCTACCTACTCCAATCCCTTGGCATATCAGCCGCCAGAGTGGTCTTCTCAATGAATATTTCATCATGTCTGTCTGTCACTCTCAATCTCTCAATCACACACACACACACACACACACACACACACACACGCTAGATTGTTTCAGTAGCTTCCCTTCCATTCCTCTTCTGTAAAAAGGAAAGACTGGAGGTGTCTGAGGTCTAGGGTCCACCTGGGATCCTGCCCCCACCTTCCGTCCCCCTCCCCTTGCTCCTTCTGCTCCAGCCATAGAAACCTTTTCTTCTCCCCATTAGTCAGGCCCTTTCCCTTGGCGAAGTTGGATTCTTGAATTCTCTGCCTTGAATTCTCTCCCTTCCCTGGGTTGCTCCGTCTGGTCCTTCAGGTCTGGCTTGAATGCCGCATCTGCAGAAAACCTTTCTTAGCTCCCTACCAAGCCCAATGCCTGCATACTAGCGGCTAACCTAGCACTCTGTGTCTCTTCTTTGACCCCTGGACCCCAGTTGAAATTTTATATTTGTTTGCAGAGATTATTTGATTAATGTCCATCTCCTGCACTGTAGGCTCCATGAGGGTGAGGACCGTGTCTGCGTTTGCCCACTGTTCCAGCCTCGGTGCACAATGCCTGGCCTGAAGAGACACTCAATCACTTTGTGCTAAATTAATGGAATCGGGAAGTCCTAATGGTGCACGGGCTCATGTGCACAGAGATGGGGCTCAGGCGGGGATTGGGGGGTGAGGAGAGAGCTGGGCTACAGAGTGCACCCGACGATGCAAATGGAAGGAGCTGCTCTGGGGGGAGCTGTCAGGCTGGGAGATCAATGGGGTTGGATACCAAGACGCCATCTCGTGCCGGCAACAACAGGCCAGGCTCCGGTACCAAGGGGTGGTTGGAGCATCAGACTGAACCATGATGAAGGACAGTCCGGGCAGTGGGATGCTGAGTAGGCTGGTCCAGGAGCTGCCTGCCTCCACCCACCATCTTCTGCCTGGAGCCAACAGAGCTGGGCCAGGCTGGGGATGTGCTGAGGCAGCTTTGGGCACCTGCCTGGACCAACATACCGTCATGTGGCTATGTGTAAACAGTCACAGCATCGCACGTGCATGTGAACACGAACCTTTAGGAACGAACTTTGAGCCAGGCTCCGGCAATGCCAACGTGAAACATTCGCAAAGATCTCACAAAACCTCAAACTTGGGAGCGTCAAGGCCACTCAATCCGACTCCAGAGCTTGAGTCCCTTCTCTAGTGTCCCTTCGAGCAGCCTTGTCTACAATATCTGCATGCCCGGAGCTTCCTGGCTCTCACCAAGCCCATGGAGCCCAAATCCCTTACCACCTGTCCATGCACACCTTCCCATGGCTGCGACCTACAGCAAGGAGGACCCTCACCCGCAACTCCAGCCACACGCCCCCAGGATGTCTCCTTGCACTCGCTTGGATGGACTCATGGCAGCCGTCAGTGGCTTGCTGTCTCTCACACACAGACCCATTGTCTCAAAGAACAGCATGAGCTAGGGACCTGCATACCAGGAAAGTAAACCCTCTAAGTTTTGACCTATATTTCCTGGGGCCCACCAGTGTGTGTGTGAAAGACCATGAGAAATGTTTCTTCTCTGGCCATCCTATGTTTCTTGGCCTTTTGTGCATGTGGGTGTGTGTGCATAGGTGTGTGAATATGTATGTCTATGTGTGTGTGTATCTAAGTGTCTGTGTGAGTATGGCTGGGTATATGAGTATGCATGTCTCTGTGTGTGCCTGAGTGTGTATGTCTGTGTGTCTGCCTCTGTGTGTGTGAGTGTGTATGTCTGGGTGTGTGTGAATGGGGGGTGCCTCAAAGAAATGGGGGCTGAGCAGGGTGTTTAGACCTCCCAGGCTCTTAAGTATCTCCTAAGATGGATTATGCAGTACAAAGTCAGGTAGAAGTAGGGAATTTACAGTTTCTGACAAAGTGGGATATTTCCAGCTTTGTAAAGAGGGACACTACACCATATTCAGAAAAGTCACTTTTTCTCCTAGAAAACTCTTCCCTGGAATGTTATTGGTGCCTGTGTTCCTCCCTCTCTCCTAAGGGAAAGATCTCCCTGCTTTGTCTGACCCTCCAAAAGCAAGGGCTTCCTCCCTTTTCTACCTCCTTCCCCCACTTCCCATGCCAGGAGGGGAGCCCTCACTCTAAAGCGAACGCAGTTTTACCACCTTGAAATCACGCGGTCACCATCTCCCCTGTTTCAGTGTCTTCTGTCCCTTTCTGTCTCCCTATTCTTCTTGAGGCCCTAAAGAGTTGACTGAGGTCAGTGGGAAGATGTGTCAGAGGGTCTGGCCTGCCTGTTCTCTGGTTGAGGGTGGAGATGAGAGAAGGGAGAGAGGAGATGATCCCCTGGGACCTCTCCTGGTGGAGGGTGGCGCCAGGGCAAGGACTCCCTTCAGGGGGTGTGCCTACAGACCACTCTCCAACTGTGGGGATTTACTGGGGGGAAAACTCATCTTGGGACCAGATCCCCAATGAAGGCGGCAGAGGCTGGTCCTTGAGACACACCTCCACCAGGCTGTTTCCCCAAGAGAGGAGACGCTGAGGAGGCTGGACAGCACCATGGAGGGGAGAAGGGGGCCAGAATACCGGGCAGCCCTCCCCTCCTGGGACATGAAGGGCCTCAGACTCACCCCACAAAGTAGGAGATGATGAGAAGCTGGACTGCCCGGTTGATGATCCCAATGGTCCAGCTCTTCACCACCACAGACTTGGTGGTCTCGTAGGTGAAGAAATCTGACATGCAGTTCATCCTGAGAGAGTGCTCATGGACTGCTCAGAGGGAACCCAGTGGTGGCTTCGGGAGGCAGAGGTCCTCAGGCTGGGAGATGGGGGTGAAGGAGGCCTGGAGGGGGCAATGTAGAGGGGCTTGCGGAATGGGGAGCCTGCTCCTTTAAGTCAGGCAACCCTAGCCCAGAGCCCAGGCTCTCTCTGCTCTTGACACTCTGGGCTGCCAAGAGTCCAAGACCAGGGCGGGGGACCCCTTTTTGTTCGTCTCCACTCCACTCCCCTGTGATGTCACAGCAGGGGTGGGGTCTCCAATCCCCGGCTCCTGATTGCCTGCGATCCAGCTGGAGAGGGCCCGCTGGGACTCATGCTTTATCTGCACTCTGGCTACCGTTCTGTTCCATTCCCTATGCTGCATCCTCAGCCAGCTCACCAGCTGCTTTATGCTCTTCTGAAAGCCCCTCACGATGCCCCATCCCCCAGCCACCTAATAGCCTCCCTGTATGAGTATCCCCTTCACTCCAGTCTTCCTAAGCCACTCAGTTCTGCAGCCAGCCCCACTTCCCCTTCCATAGTTGCCTCTAATAGAATGGGTTTGGGGAGGGGTCTCAAACAGCTCTCTTGTTCTCCTGGGAGGGAGGGAGGAAGAAATCACAGTTCACATTTCTAACTCAAGTTGGCAGTGGCTGAAGCTCTACTTATAGAATAGCATTATCAAGTGTTTTGTCTTTTTTTATTTTTATGTTTTTTTTTTTTTTTACTGTCAGTTTACTTATCTGAATCGTTTGTCAGATTGTATGCTCCTGGAAGGCTGGTGCTGTTTCCATCTTGTTCACTAGTTTCCTTAAATCCTAGAACTCTGTTGGTGCTCAATATGTATTTATTTATAAATAAACAAAATATTTATTGTTTTTAGAGAGGAAGGGAAAGAAAAAGAGAGAAAGAGAAACATCCATGATGAGAAAGAATCATTGATCGGCTGCTTCCTAAATATATTTTTATTGTTTTTGAGAGAGAGAGAGAGACAGAGAGAGACAGAGAGAGAGAGAGAAAGAAACATCCATGATGATAAAGAATCATTGATCGGCTGCCTCCTGCACCCACCCTACAGAGGATGGAGCCTGCAATCCGGGCATGTGCCCTTGACTGGAATCCAACCTGGGACCTTTCAGTGGACTCTGTCCACTGAGCCAAACCAGCTAGAGCTCAGTGTGTATTTACTGAATCCAGTTGAACAATGTTGCTAGTGCTGCAAAGGACATTACCTAGAAGGCAAAGCCAGGAGTTCAGGGAGCAATGGTGCATACCCTCGGTCTCGCATCCTGGGATTGAGCCAACAAGCTGGTCTAACTGCTTTAAGGCAGATTGTCAGAGAAATCTTGAGTTTGAATATTCTGTCCCCTAACTTCATGCGGACACATTACCAATCATTCTGGATGTAGTCATGTGCTTATGACAGAAGAGGAATGGGTTGGGTTTGGATTCTAGTCTCTCGCTTTACTCCCAACTCACCGAGACCCTGGTCCACTCCTCTCTTTGGGCCTGACTTCCCACTTGCAAAAGGAGGCTGGGGTAGACAAACTCAAACGTGCCTTCCAGTTCCGGCCCCCTCTGACTTCCAAGCTGCCTCCTAGGGCTATAAGAGGGGACATGGCTTCGGCACTCTCGGGCTGATGCGGTTCCAAATCGGTTTTGGCTCCAAGGTGAATCTGACGCCAGCATGCGAACCTGACACCAGCCTCTTCCGGGCGATCCATACATTGTGGTTAGGGCTGTGAGGTTTTTGGGGCGCAGACAGTGAACTGCTCATCTCCAAAGGGATGCAATCCCCTGTGGTCCCGGCCGGGCAGAGCAGGGCAGTCACCGCTGACATCAATACCCGCATTTTCTCCGCAGCCGGCAGGCGGGGTCATTTCTCTTCCCAAGTCGTTTTCTTCGGGTCCCATCCACTTGCTTTCCGCTCCACAGAAACCACTATTGTGTGTCCACCTAACACACGCATCTGCGGAAAGTCCGCTGAAGGAAAACGGCCCGTTTTCTCTTTAGAACCTCGTCCTTCACGGAAGCAGTGCCCGTCATGTTTAAAGAGCCCCGACACGGTCCCATTTCCTCGCCTGACGCCCCGCGGACGGGACTTCCCCGCCGCCCGGATGCGCTCGGGTCCTCCAGGCCGGCCGACGCTCTAGGTGATCGCCGCGCAGGCCGGCCGGGCTCGCGCCTCTCTAGCCAGCTCGTCCTCTCTATGGTTTGGAGTCAGCTTCCGGTGGCGGGACTCCGGGCGGCGCACGCGGGAAAAGCTTCCCCCTGTGTACCCCCCAACACCCCCGGTCCCCCCCCCCCCTCCCCCCCGCCCCTAACCCCACCCCCCCCCCCCACCGGGGCCGTCGCGAGGCTGCTGCTAGAGGAGGTGGGTGGTCGCCGTCCCCGTGCCCCCAGGAGGGTCCAAGTCGTGCTCCCCCCGCGGAACACTCCAGATGGGCCGTTCCGTGTTCGAATCCGGGGGCGTGGGGGAATCCACTCGGTGGGGAAAGGGGGGAACCCGGGTCTGGGGCCGCGACGCGGCGGGAACGCATGCAGTTGTCGGGAGAGGAGCCCTGCATCCTAGCTGCATTTGGGCGCGGGCGAAGTGCGGGCTCCGGCTGGCCCTGGGGTACCGCTGCTCGTTGCCATGGCGCCCGGTGGAGAGTCCAGAGCCTGTCTGTGACTGGTTGGGGTGTAAGCGCTCCCCCCTCCAGGCCCAGTTCTCTGGTCGGGGCTGGGGCTGGCCGCTCGAGGTCTGCCGGAGCCCACCTGAAGGCTCCCAGGCAGAGAAGATCCTCGCCATCACGGGCACAGCCATGGGTTGCCACCTGGCCCCATCCGTGGGCAGGGTGAGGTGTTGCCTTTCACGCTCAGGTGTCTCTCTCTCGAATTCAGATTTCCAGCCTGCTGAGTGAGTGGCTGCACACCTATCCAGGATTTGAGGCCCAGCTCCCAGTTGAGGCCAGAAGGGGCAGTTAGCATGGCGGAAACACTGGAGTTCAACGATATCTACCAGGAGGTGAAAGGCTCCATGGTAAGAAGGGCTCGCGCTGTTGCTAGAGGTGGGCAAGTGGGAGCAGAGCAAACTTCCTGCCCCTTCGCCAAGAGCTGGCTTGGATCGTGCTGCTACTTTGGAAAAGGAAAGAGTCGGAGTGTCGGGTACTTGGTGTTGCCCCAACAAAAGGCGACAGTGGGAAAGTACACGAGTTGCAGGGTCTCGGAGTTTGAAGGGACCATGCCTGCAGTTCAATCCAGAATCCTGAAACTGAGGACCTGCGAGAGTTCTGGATGCCAGAGCCAGGATTAGAATCTGGGCTTCCTGGCTACTTGTCCCTTTTGTGTTGGCCCCCACCACGTCAGCTCTTGCTTCTTGGGTTGATACCTGGCCAGCCTCGTATGACGCATTTGGAACCATTTTTTTTTCCCAACAGAATGATGGTCGGCTGAGGTTGAGCCGCCAGGGCATCATCTTCAAGAACAGTAAGACGGGCAAAGTGGACAACATCCAGGCTGGGGAGTTGACGGAAGGCATCTGGCGCCGTGTGGCTCTGGGCCATGGACTTAAACTGCTCACAAAGAATGGCCATGTCTACAAGTATGACGGCTTCCGAGAATCGGTGAGGTGTCCTCTTGCCACAGCCTCCCCCCTCGCCCCTCCTTTATGGTGCCATCTTGTTCTTGTTTCATTTTAATCTTCTAGAGAGAGCTGGGTCTCCTTCCTGTGGCAGCCACACAGTTGCTGGTTTGAGCTCCGTAGAGCAGGGCCATTGAGGCCACCACGCAATTAGTGTTCAGCTTTGGGTGCCAGAGTATGGAGTGTCTTTGTGTGTTGACTTCCAGAAGATTTTCTGCCATTTTTGTGTTTTTTGTTTTTTTGTTTTGGTTTCTGCTTGTTGCCTTTATCCAGGTGCAGAGTCTTAGTTTGATGCGTTAGTTCAAGTTTTGTTTTTCCACTTTGAACTGCCTGAGTTGAAGACTTTACTTCATCTTAATGTTCACTTTCATTAAAGTGATATCTGCATAAAGATAGCACTGTGAGGCCCATAACCGCGAGCTGTCAGTTCCTTACTCTCCTCTTCCCCTCCCAGAGATCCAGTCCCCAGAAACAACCTCTTACAGTGTTTTATAGCTGAGATTCTAAATCAGCATGGATTTCTGATAAAAGGTATATTGGGGCAGTTTCTCAGAAATAGATAATTCCAGAATGTTCAAGCTTGTGTTAAAAACCATCAGTGTTACTGGGATTGTTCTCTCCACTCTACCCACAGGAGTTTGAGAAACTCTCTGATTTCTTCAAAACTCACTATCGCCTTGAGCTAATGGAGAAGGACCTCTGTGTGAAGGGCTGGAACTGGGGAACTGTAAAGTTTGGTGGTGAGTCCTGGGCCAGGTGGAGGTTTGGGGAGAAGGTAGGATGAAGGGTGGCAGCCTTTAACTTGTTTCATTCTTTTTGTCACTGTCTCTGATTTCCTCTCAGTTTATAATTCATCATGTATTTATCAAGGACTACTGTGCTCGGTCTTGGGAGTACAGTGTGAACAGAGTAGCCCTGTCCTCAGGGAACTTGTGTCTGGTGGGAACGTGGTTTATACAGACTCGAGGGGAGCAGCTGTGTCTTGATAGCCCTTTCCCCACAGGGCAGCTGCTTTCCTTTGACATTGGCGACCAGCCAGTCTTCGAGATACCCCTCAGCAATGTGTCCCAGTGCACCACCGGCAAGAATGAGGTGACACTGGAGTTCCACCAGAACGATGATGCGGAGGTCTCGCTCATGGAGGTGCGCTTCTACGTGCCTCCCACCCAAGAGGATGGCGTGGACCCTGTGGAGGTGAGGCCTCCCCTGGTCACCTTGGGGGCAGATGGTGCTGAGCAGGCCTGGCTGGCCTGGGGACAGGACCTGCTGCTCCATTACCTGTGTGTGCTTTCGCAGGCCTTTGCCCAGAACGTGCTGTCCAAGGCGGACGTGATCCAGGCCACGGGAGATGCCATCTGTATCTTCCGGGAGCTGCAGTGTCTGACTCCCCGAGGACGGTACGACATTAGGATCTACCCCACCTTTCTGCATCTGCACGGCAAGACCTTCGACTACAAGATCCCCTACACCACGGTGCTGCGCCTCTTTTTGCTCCCCCACAAGGACCAGCGCCAGATGTTCTTTGTGGTGAGCAGAAATCACTGGGAGTGGATTGGCCTGGTTGGTGCCCAGGTCTGGCAGATGGATATCACTGGGGTTTAGTTAATCAGCAAGTTCTCATGGGGCTTCGACTGGTGCTAAAACCTTGTTGGCTCTTCCTTACCAGATCAGCCTGGATCCCCCCATCAAGCAAGGCCAGACCCGTTACCACTTCCTGATCCTCCTCTTCTCCAAGGATGAGGACATCTCCTTGACTCTCAACATGAATGAGTGAGTGCTCCTTCATGCCTGCCGCTGTCTACAGGAGATGGGTGTGCACTAGGAGTCAGCTGTGCTCTTGATCTCACCTTCCCCTGTTTGTAGGGAAGAGGTAGAGAAGCGCTTTGAGGGGCGGCTCACCAAGAACATGTCGGGATCCCTCTATGAGATGGTCAGCCGGGTCATGAAGGCACTGGTGAACCGCAAGATCACAGTTCCGGGCAACTTCCAAGGGTGAGCATGCAGGCCCCGGTTCCTGGGCTGCAGGGATGGGCTGTGCCAGGTTACCTGGGATGGGAGTGCAGCTTCTCTGAGACCCGGTTGGGTTGTATCTTGATGTTATCAGTCACCTTCATTAGAGCAGCTTTGTGAGGTTCACTCACTTGAGGGCCTGAGCAGATGTACTCCTGAGAGATGTACTCTGTGGCTCTGTGCACCCTGCCGCCTCAGGCACTGACGGGGCTCCCTGTGCCCTCCACCAGGCACTCCGGGGCCCAGTGCATCACCTGCTCCTACAAGGCCAGCTCAGGCCTGCTGTACCCGCTGGAGCGGGGCTTCATCTACGTCCACAAGCCACCGGTACACATCCGCTTTGATGAGATCTCCTTCGTCAACTTTGCCCGTGGCACCACCACCACACGCTCCTTTGACTTTGAAATTGAGACCAAGCAGGGCACTCAGTATACCTTCAGTAGCATTGAGAGGTAAGAGCCACTGCCAGTCACTTCCTGGGTATCCTGGTCCTTACCCAGCCTTGACTGGAGGCCTGGGACCACTCCCTGTTGGCCTGTGACTCGTCCCTGACTTCATGCCTTGAGCAGAATTTTTCTTTTGCTTCCCTGGGATTTAGTTCTCCTTGAAGTGTTCAGCCTTTGGAAGCCTCTGCTTTTTTTTTCTTTTTTTTTCTTTCTTAACAGTATTGTTTCTCATATTACTAAAGCTCTTGTTCAATACTAGCCCTCTCCTCCTCCACTCGCCGCCCCATGATGGGATGGAAATGCTATCTTTCCCTTCCTGGAATGAGCTCGGTGCCCGAAAACACAGCAGCTAATGTTTATCGAGTGCTTGCTGTTTCACACTTAATCCTCATAACAACAGAAGTATGAAACATAGACCGGTCAAATGATGATATCCCTTTCCCTGGCATCCTTCTCCTACTCGGTGCATCCCTCCCCACCTTTTCTTTCTCAGAACTCTTGAGAGTTGTACAGATTCCTCTTTCAAGACTAATGTCAAGACTCCTGCTGTCCTTCGAGGGTCTCTGAGCTGTTGGGTTGGATAATGGGGTCAAGAGCTTCAGGCCCCAGAGTCTGTCCCAGCCCATGGGTCCGGACAGCGTGTAGTCCTCTTCTCGTTGGCCCTGCCTGTCTGGTAACTGTGCATCTCCCCCCGCAGGGAGGAGTATGGGAAGCTGTTTGATTTTGTCAATGCAAAAAAACTCAACATCAAAAACCGAGGATTGAAAGAGGTACCACTGTGTGTGGAAAGGCTGTGCCTCTCCCGTTCTTTCTGTGGTGGGGAAAGGGGCAGGGATTCTTCCAGCTTTTTTTTCACTCTCCCTTCTCTTCTTACCCTTATAGAAGAAAGAGGTGCGTGTGACCCTTCCCCCTCCTGATGCAGGTTTCCTCGCATGACCTTAGATCAGTCTCTGCTGCCCCCAGGAGCCCCCAGTGGGGCTGGGAGAGGGAGGAGCTTGGACTAACCCAGTTGGCAGGAAGTTTTCGGGGCATAGGCCCTGCACGCTGGCTGTGTGTGGACAATTCAGCCCCAGTGGGGGGCTGTTGCTCTGATCTTACAGGCATGGGGGCGTGCTTTTGAGTGTGCAGGGCTTCTGGCACCTGGGAGAGTGGCCCTTACTCCCATTTCTTCCCTGCCTAGGGCATGAACCCAAGCTACGATGAGTATGCTGACTCTGATGAAGATCAGCATGATGCCTACTTGGAGCGGATGAAGGAGGAGGGCAAGATCCGGGAAGAGAATGCCAACGATAGCAGCGATGACTCAGGAGAAGAAACCGGTGGGCTTGCCTTGGCCGTGCTGGGGCATGGGGCTGTCAGACTCTTCCAGCCAGAGCCGGGTGTCTGGGTCAGGGGCGGGGATTTCCATGGGGCAAAACTGATGAACCCCGTGTTCCTTTTCAGATGAGTCTTTCAACCCAGGTGAAGAGGAGGAGGATGTGGCAGAGGAGTGAGTTTTGGGTCCACCTCGTGGGGGTGGCTTGTGAGTTTAAAGGGACTAGAGATATCTGTCCATTTCTTGTGTTCCCAGCATAAGCTACTGATTCAGGGTAGAAAATGACCTTCAATGAGGTGATAGATGGAGATGATGCTTTGAAAATGGTCAGGTGTAGCCCTACCTGGTTTGACTCAGTAGATAGAATGTCGGCCTGCAGACTGAAGGGTCCTGGGTTCAATTTCAGTCAAGGGCATATTCCCGGATTGTGGGCTTGATCCCCAGTAGGGGGTGTGCAGAAGGCAGCTGATCTCTCTTCTCATTGATGTTTCTCTTCCTCTCCTTCTCTGAAATCAATAAAAATATATAAATAAAAAAAAGAAGAAGAAAAGGAAATTGTCAAGTAGAAATGCAAGGCACGTTGTAAAGCCGGAAAAGTGTAGTGGGAGAGGCTGTGCTGAGACTCAGCCAGTGCTCCCACTTACCAGCCAGGAGTCCTTAGGTCATTGAATCTCAGCTTTTCCACCTGTGAAATGGCAGTAGTGCCTCATACTGATCAAGACTTTTGATTGCCACTGTCAGAAATATGTAACAAACAACTATAGCATGAAAGGGAATCTTGTGAGTTCTTGTAAATGGAGAGGCCAAGGGATAAGATTGGCTTTAGGCACCTGGATCAATTTGCTCAAGAGCCGTGGGAAATGTGTTTCTGTTCCTTCTGATTTCCATATTTTTATTGATTTCAGAGAGGCAGGGAGAGGGAGAAATAGAAACATCAATGATGAGAAAGAGTCATTGATCAGCTGCCTCCTGTATGCCCTTTACTGGGGATTGAGCCCACAACTCAGGCATCTGCCCTTGACCGGAATCGAACCTGTGACCCAGTGCTCTATCCAGGGAGCCAAACCAGCTAAGGCTGATTTCCTTATTTTAGATAGGTTTGTTTGCCCCGTGCAGTGCCAAGCGACTCTCCGAAGCTCTGGGCAGGCTTAGTCCAGCTCCAGGCTTTAACACCAGGAGTACCTCTGCTCTGAGGCAGCAGCGAGCAGGGTGGTTACGTGGCCCTTCTGAACCTGAGTTATGAGCATGTGCTCTGATGGGCCAGAACTAGGCCATGCAGCCACCCTTAGTGCCTGCGGTTGGGTGAGCCTATCCTGAATGGTGGCACAATGGTTCCCAACAGAAAATGGGGACTTTTAATCCAGAAGAATTGGAATGAATATTGGTGAGAAATAGAAAAGAAAGTCTACAAGAGTCCACTACCCGTGCTTGCCACATGCTTGTTCATAGTCATTTAGAAAAGGCTCATGAAAACGCCTTGAAAACTTCAGCACCATGCAAGTATAGGTGCTTCTCTCTTCAGCATTCTGTGTGTATCAGATAGGACTATTAATTACATGGATATGTACATGGTTAGGCTGGAGCTGGTTTCCCTCAATTTTTCTAGTAATTATCTCTACTAGGAAGACTACAGGGTTGATTAAGATGAGTAACTCAAAGGAAGTGGTGAAGTGGACTTGGGGCATGTTGATGAGACAGAATTCCTGTTCTCAGTAGCTTGGGGATGGAGTGGGACTTGGGTTAGGCTGTGACCAAGGAGAGCAGCTGAAGCGCATCTGCTTTCCTTTGATTGAGTCACCAGATAGCCCATTGCTGTGGCTGGGCCTGGAGAGGTGGTGGTGGAAGCCACCTCAACCAAGGGGAGGAAGCAGAGTTGGAGAGGGTGGTGGAGGCTGTGTGGTCCTCCTCCCATTCCCTTTTCTCAGCAGATGTCTTTGGACTTATTTTCTTCCTGATTTGGGGCCATGGGGGTCCGTCCTCCCTCCCTGAGTCTCAGCCCCTCTCTCCTTGGCAGGTTTGACAGCAATGCTTCTGCCAGCTCCTCCAGTAACGAAGGTGACAGTGACCGGGATGAGAAGAAAAGAAAACAGCTTAAAAAGGCCAAGATGGCCAAGGACCGCAAGAGCCGCAAGAAGTCTATGGAGGTGCAGCCTCTCTTCTGAATGGGAGGGTGCTGGGTGACCATTCTCTGACTTCTGTCACCACCAGTGGGGCCTGTCGGTTAGTTTTGGGGCTGCTTTTTGTAGCCCGTGATTTTGGCCTCAAGGAGTATCTTAGAAGTGTTCCTCTCTGGTCCTTAACATAATTAGCTTCTGGGCTATCTGAATGGGAAACAGGCTTTATTTGTTCCTGGAGACCAAAGGAAGGGGCTCCTAATGAGCTGGGCACTGGGGTGCTGAGGGGAGGAAGACAGGGTCCCCGTCCTTAGGGAGATCTCAGTGAGGTTTGATGCTGTTTAGTCCTTTCTCCATTTTGTCCCCAGGTAGGTGACCCACATAATTTCTTTGGGAGAATGTAGGGGTCTGTGGGATATATAGGTGGCTGAAGGCATTGGGTGGTTATGCAGGTGAAGAAGGGCAAAGACCCCAATGCCCCCAAGAGGCCTATGTCTGCCTACATGCTGTGGCTCAATGCCAGCCGAGAGAAGATCAAGTCAGACCATCCCGGCATCAGTATCACTGATCTTTCCAAGAAGGCAGGCGAGATCTGGAAGGCAATGTCCAAAGAGAAAAAAGAGGTGAGTAGCTGCAATTGAGAGAGGGGGCAGGGGCCATTGTCAGAACTTTTCTGTAAGGGTTTTGCCAGTACCAGGGAAGGGATCAACTTCTCTGTTCTCTCTCTATCCCCCTTCCCACTGTGTGTGTGTGTCAGGAGTGGGATCGCAAAGCTGAGGATGCCAGGAGGGAATATGAAAAAGCCATGAAAGAATATGAAGGGGGCAGGGGTGAGTCTTCTAAGAGGTGAGTGTTGGGAACAGAATGGCCCAGTAAGAGCTTTTTTTGGCAAATATTTTTGCAGGTTGAAGTTGAGAATTAGGGTGTTAAAGGTAATAGAGATGCCTCTGACCGCAGTATGGCAGTGCTTCTCAAATCTGGGTAGGCAGTTGCCCAAGTATGAGTAACATGCTAGGGAATTCCTCATCACTAGATGAAAATGGCCCATTTTCCTAAAGGGTCAAATTTCTATGAAGGTATGGGATATTTAGATACATGTTATTATAGATATCATTCATGTGAGTTAGTTTTTAAAGATAAAGCAAGAGGTGTCAAATAGGTATAAATAAGTTTTGCCTGCATCCAGGTTATGGCCCCTAAGTCTTCTGCTTTTCCTTGGGGCACTTGGGGCTGACATGGCTGGCTGTTGACGATTATAGTGCAGTATGGCTGGGACCTAGAGAGGCCCTGTTCAAGCTGGGGGCAGGTTTGGCCTTGATGAACCTGAAGGCCTACCCTTTGCCCTCTTGCTAATGTAGGGACAAGTCAAAGAAGAAGAAGAAAGTAAAGGTAAAGATGGAGAAGAAGTCAACACCCTCTAGGGGCTCCTCATCCAAGTCATCAGCAAGGCAGCTCAGTGAGAGCTTCAAGAGCAAAGAGTTTGTGTCCAGTGATGAGAGCTCTTCAGGAGAGAACAAGAGCAAAAAGAAGAGGAGGAGGAGTGAGGTGCGGGGGGAGTTTGGGGGCGGGGGGCCTGGCAGGGTGAGGGGCAGGGTGAGTTCGGGGTGGGAGGTGGCAGATGTTTCGGGGCTGAGGTTTGTGGCTGGTCCATAGAGTAATGGGATGGAGTGGTTCGGAGGAATTCTGGCGTTCTGAAGGCTGGTGTTGGAGTTTAGGGATGGGGATAGGGGCTCTTTATCACTAAAAAGTGCTAGGAGGGCTGCTGGGATTCTACCTTTCCCCTTAAGAGAGATTTGGTTTTCCAGGACTCTGAAGAAGAGGAACTAGCCAGCACTCCCCCCAGCTCAGAAGACTCGGCGTCGGGATCTGATGAGTAGAGAGGAGGAAAATTCTCTCGCCTTGGGCTTGTCCTGTCTCCGCCCCAGCCTCCCCACCCACGTTTTTGTACCAGTTTCTCAGCCGGAGTGTAGCCTGTGCCCTCGGAACAAGCTCTCCTGGGGGGACGCACTTCACTGGGACGGCGGAGGTGCTTACCCTGCTGCTGCTTCGCGAGGATGGCTCTTTATCGTTTGGGGAGAGATCGGGTGGGAGGCAGGGCAGTGCCGGGTTCAAACCCTTGTCCTCCTTTCCCGGCCTTAGGGATATAGCGGCTTGTCCTGTTCAGGTTGCTGCCACCGGGGTCATGTGAGGTCAGGCCTGTAGCTCCTAACGGGGGCCTATTTCTACTTTTATTTTGTATTTCTGGTCTGTGAGAAAAATCATTTAATAAAGGGAACTGACTTTGGAAGCCATGGCCTTGTGCCTTCTGCGTGGCCGTGTTGTATCGCTCTCAGTGTCGGCGGTGGTGTTTACCGCACCGCCGCGCCCGGCCCGCCGGGAGTCGGGGCTTCAGGTACATCCTGTTCTGTTCCCGGCAGGACCGGCATTGGTTTTCACCCTCTCCTGCCGGGACGGGCCACCGGAGAGCCCAGAAATGAGAGCTGATCTGATTAGGAAGCCTCGCTCCCAGCCCCACTCCATTAGCCAAGCCGAGGGGAGGCGGCCCGCGGCTCCTCAGCCACCCGGGAGGCAAGGGTCTCCAGTTAATGGAATCAGGAGGGGCCGGCCTCGGCCGCCAGCGGCGAGGAGACCGGAGCCTGGGCAGGCGGAGAAGCGGGGTGGGGGTGAGGGTGGGGTGACGGTTGGTGGGGTGCAGGAACGGTGTGGGGTGCCGGTGGGGCTTGGGCGGAAACGGGGGCGCCACGGTATGAGGTCGGAAGGATTTGTCTCCGGGGAGCCGGCGTGCGGCTGTAACGAGATTCGGGAGGGAAACAGCCTCCAGCCTTCCTCACGGCGGCGCTCAGGCCGAGTAAACACCACGTGGGAGGGCCGCGTGGCACGGGCGCCCAGGTGTTGTCACCGCGGCCGCCGCCCGCCGGCCAGCGGCTCCCCTCTTTCTCGCCGGGACTCTATGGTGCCGAGCCCGTTCGGGCCGCGGTGCTGCGCCGCCCCCCGAAGTGTCCTCTCTAGGCTGTCATCTCGGTGGCCATTTTGCCCAAACGCTATTAGCGGCTGAATTGCGTCAGTTTCACCCGGGTCGGGTCCTGGGGCGGGCCCCTCATTTGCGAGGCTCATGAATAATTGAGTGCCCGGGCCGCGCCTTGTTTGCATACGGTCAGGCGAAGTCGGCACGGGCTTCGCACTCGGGGTTCCCATTGGCTCATGGATATTCATGAGGCGCTCCGGGGGCGTGGCCCGGGGCGTGGCCGGGGGCGGGGCCCCTCCGCGGCTCCTTCTGGCCGGGTTGGCGGTGACGGCGGCTGCAGCGGCGGCCGTGGCGGAGAGTGGCGTCGGGGCGCCCAGCCCGAGCGGAGCGGAGCCGGATCCCGGGGGAGCGCGTGAGTGCGCGGGGGCCGGCGGGAGGCGAAGGAGGGGGCGGGGTCCCGGGTTGGGGGCGGGGGAGAGGCATGGAAGGAGGGGGCGCTTTCCAGCCAGGATCGTAGGTGGAGGTGGAGTTGGGGAGGGGGGGCGGCGGCGAGCAGGAAAGTTTGCAGGGGCCAGGGGCGCGGAGGAAGCGACGGGCACGTGAGAGCGGGCCCGTGTGCGCGGGGGCGGAGGGTGCACGGCCTGTGGCTCGTGCTGGCTGAGCCAGAAGAAAGGGGGGAAGGGGCGAGGACTTGAGGCGGGGCTGGGGAGGGGGGTAGGCGGAGCTGTTGGGTGGACCTCTCCCGCCCCCCCCCCCCGGGGGGGGCGAGCCCCCTCCCCCCGGATCCCTCGGCACGCCCCCAGCCGCCCCAGTCCGCCCCCGCCCGGTCTGTGTCCTCAGCCCCTCGTCTTTTCTCTGGCTGCTTCACGTCCCGCGCACGGGTCTTCCGCTTCTGCCGCCCCCGCCGCCCCCCTCCCCTCCTCCTCCTTCTCCTCCTCCTCCTCCTCCTCCTCCTCCTCTCCGGCTGCCGCCGTCCCCTCTGTCCCCAGCTTTCCCACTGGGCCTCTCCCAGACCGCCCCTCACCCTGGCTGTTCTGTCTTCCGCTGGCCCGCCCTCCTCCAGCAGTTTATGTGCTATCCCCGCCGGCCTCTCTGGGTCCGGATCCGGGCAGAGATCCTAGGGTCCATAGGGGCGACCCCCGCCTGCGCCGAAGTCTCTTTGGCCCCCCCCCCCCCCCCCCCGCCCCGACTGGAACTGCCGGGCCTCTCCCCAGCCCTGGTGGCAGCCCCTGATTCCTGGGGTGGGGAGTGCTCAGAGCCGCTGTGATTCTGCAGCGAGGGCTTTGGCACCTGGCTTTCCTGACTGGGGCCTTTGAGCTGCCGTGGGATCACCTCCGTTGGGGAAGCCGGGCCCCCCACTTCATTGCTGCGCGCTCATACTGCAGATGTGTTGCCCATCAGGCCCCTAGGTGAAAGAGTTTTTCGGTTCGGGGCCAGTTTGGCTCCATTTCTAATCACCCACACCGTGTTCCCTGTAATAATGTTCAAGGACAAGGAAACAGTCATGAGTTTTAATTTTATTTTTCCTATCATGCGCCCCTCCTCCCCCGTGCACACTTGGCCTGGCTCTGCACAGTTATTCACCTCCCATCCCCCCCACCCCCATAGTGAGCAGTGCGCCCTGCAAGTTGGCTGACCAAGGGAATTGACAGTCTTGGGTTTCTCCCCCTACCCTCTTCTCTCTACTCCCCTCCCATCTTTGAAAGAAGCTGGGGCAGGGTCAAAGGTAAGGAGTGGGTGGGTTTGGTAAATGTTGGGCATTAGAGGGCCCGTCTTTAGATTTGGCGCTGTCTTCCCTGACTAGGAATGGGTGACTCTGAGGAAGGCTGTGCCCATTGCAGTTTGGAGGGGGCTCTGTGCCTACCGGGCGTTAGGAACTAGAGGGAGGAGCACTCTGTCCCCAGGCTGGAGAGCCTGGGGTGGGGGGAGGGTGTTGTGGGTGGGATGGTGCTTCAGGAGCCAGGATGAGAACTGAGGAGGTGGTGGAGTGTCTGAAGAACAGGTGACATGACTGGGCCCTGTGGGAGTGAAGGAATGGTCTGGGGAGAGGAGGAGGTGGTTACCAACGTATGGTAGCTCGTCGGTACCACTGAATGGAATGGTATTCATAATGGCCAACATGTATTGGGCACTTGCTATGTGCTAGGCATTATGCTCAGCGGTTTGCAGGCATATCTTCCCGTTAAGTCTCCCAACAGCCACACTACCTCCACTTTTCAACGAGGGAAACCGAGGCTTAGAGAAGTAAGCCCTGTGCCTCAGGGCCCACAGCTTGAAAGTGGTAGTGTGCCACTTACTGTTCAAACCCATGGGGATTTGAACCCTGGCTCCTGTCTAGACTCAGCTCCTGTCTAGACTCAGTTTTTTTTCCCCACCCAGAATTGAATCAGACCCCATCTCCCCCTCCTGCTACAAGCTTAGAGGAGGGACACCCAATGACTCCTATAGGGCTGTGTCACTTGGTTTAAAAATTTCTTCTGCCCCTCCAAACCCCTCAGGCCAATCCTAGGCCAGTGAGGGCCACCCAAGTATCACCAGTGCTTAGGCTGTGGCCGTCCTACCCTGACTGTCCTAGAAGGGGAAACCCCAGGGAGTCTTTTCCCCCCAGGCCACCCCACCACCGGATGTTCTCAAGCCCTGTCCCATTCTCCCAGCCCAGCCTGGGCCGGCTCCTCCTTCCTCTTGGCGCGGCTCTGGAAATCCAGTGGGAGGCCATTGCTATGGCAACAGGACTAGGCCCTGGCTTTTACCTCATCAAATTCCGTACTGAAGCCAAAGCAATTGAGAAATTAAAGAAAAAAATGTATTCCAGATGTTTACTTCTTCTTCCTTATTTTTCCGTGTTTGGATGAGACTGCTCTGAGGGAGGCGGGAGCGGGGCAGGGATGTGGAAGGAGAAGGAGGAGGGGGGAGAGGGAACCACTCCCAGCTGCTGGAGGGAGGGAGGGCAGGAGGGTGAGCGGGAAAGGGAAGGCAGGCTGTGGGGTGGAGCCCCAGGTTGGGGAGGAGCGGGTTTTTCCCGTCTCCCGTGAAGTGATTCACGAAGAGGCTTCAGACTCTGGTCTGCCCTCTTGCTCTGCTCCTGAGTAGATACCGCCAGCAGGCTGCTGCACCCTAGGGGTGCCCTGGGAACAGTAAGTGGGGTGTCTTGGAGAGTTCAGCAGGGGAGGGAAGAATAGGTAGCTCCCTGAAGCTCCAGGACTTTGGGGTTAGGAGACCAGAGTTAGAGAATGACCTGGGAAGAGTGGAGGATACAACTGCTGGGGACCTCCCTTGACCTCCCACCCACTCTGAAGTTCCCTCTTCCCGCCCCACACTCTGCCTCTGCTAGAAGTAGCAGGCTGCCCTTGGCCAAGCCGACTGCCAACGCCCAACCATCTCCTCCTCGCTCTTGTTTCCTGGGTCTTTGGCTGCCCCTGCTGACACCCTCACCCTCCACGTCTCTATGCTCCTGCAGGTTCTGCCGAATGTGATGAAAGTGTCTGTTCTCAGGGAAGGCACAGCCATGGCTTCCCCGCCACCCAGGGAGATGGAGGAGGAGCTGGTATCTGCTGGCTCTGAGCCAGGTAGGTGCCTATGGGTACAGGGTGGAGCTGGGTGGCTGGGAGGACAGAGAGGGGTGGAGGCCAAATCGCCATTCTGTCGTGGAAGGGGTGGGGGAGTGATGATTCTGTGGCGGTGGGAGGGAGGAGTGCAGGATGAGTTTGAAAGGTCCTCAGTTCCTGGTGGGAGACCCTTTAGAACAGTTAGAGGGCTTAGATCTACAGCTGATAAGAACAAGCTAACCTTCAAAATGATGTCGGTAAAGCGAGTGTCCTGAGAGGAGGAAGGAGGCTGAGGTCTAGATGAGAAATGAGGTGTACCTATAGGGATTTGAACCCAGGCCTCTTGGCTCCTGTCTAAACTCCTTTCTTAGGCTGAGCCGAATGAGTAGATGATAGAGGGCCATGGCCATGAGTAATTCCAAGGTCTTTTATTTGGCTTTAGAATGCCTTAGAGCAGCAGTTCTCAACCTGGGGGTCACGATGCATAACAGTAGCAAAATTTCATGGTTGGGGGTCACCACCACATGAGGAACTGTATGCAAGGGTCGCGGCCTTAGGAAGGTTGAGAACCACTGCCTTATAGGGAAGGTAGGTTCCTAATCTTGTTTTTTTTTCCCCTGTAGCAGATTTACTGCTGTGTGGGTTAAGTCAATAGTAAGTTTGCATTCCTCATCACACACCTGGGGAGGTGGCCTGGGTGTGTACTGGGGGAGGGACAGCCCGGAGGCAGGGTAGGGAGGCTCAGCTGGGAGGAAAGGTAGGATGGTTAGAGTGTCACGTAAGAGGACACAGGCTAGATTGGAGAAATGTTGGGCCGAGTGCTCGATATAGGTAGGTAGCGTTCATTTACTGGCTCATTTGCTCATTCATTCATTTAATAAGAACGTGTTAGATGCAGAATAGAGTACAGGGAGAATGAAAGGGTCAGCTGGACCCTTAAAGCTTTAGCTTATAGGAGGGACTGAACAAACATTTTGAGAATTTGAAGGCAAAAGGGGCTTCTGGGATATGTATAGTAAATCGAGGAAGGCTTCATGGAAGAGGTGACATTTGGCTTGTGCCTTGAAGGTTGTCAACATTTTGAGTTTAGGAGGGTGGGAGATGAAGAAATCTACTTCCTGGTTCTTCTGAGAGCGTCCCCAACCAACCTTTTTTTTTTTTTGGTAGGTGACCCTCGGGCCAAACCTCCTGTCAAGCCCAAACCCCGGGCCCTGCCTGCCAAGCCTGCCCTGCCTGCCAAGCCCAGCCTGCTCGTATCCGTTGGGCCTCGGCCACCACGGGGTCCCCTGGCTGAGCTGCCTTCTGCCCGGAAGATGAACATGCTGGCAGGACCCCAGCCCTACGGTAGCAGCAGGCGTCCCCTCCCCTTTGCCCCAAGACCACCGGCCGAGACATCTCCTAGAGGAGAAGCCACCCAAGAGGCTGGGAAGGAGGAGGCTGGGAAAGAAGAGACGCCTCCGCTGACACCCCCGGCTCGATGTGCTGCCCCAGGGGGTGTGCGGAAGGCCCCCGCTCCCTTCCGTCCGGCCTCTGAGCGCTTTGCAGCCACCACAGTGGAAGAGATTCTGGCCAAGATGGAGCAGCCCCGGAAGGAGGTCCCCGCCAGCTCCGACCGCCTCTGGGGCTCCCGCCTCACCTTCAACCACGATGGTAGCTCCAAATACGGCCCCAGGACCTATGGTGTGGCTACCGCTCCGGTGGAGGAGGACGGCGGGGTCCTCTCCAGGGAATGGTCCCAGGAGGGGCCTGCGAAGTCTCCCGCAGAGTGCCCCGGAGAGCACAGCCAGACCCCCGAGGAGAGGTGAGGGGCGGGAGGCTGTTGCATTCTGGAGGATGACGCAGGTGCCCCCCGCCACCCCCCCCCGCCCCTGGGACTCTGACCTTCACTGTTAGGTCAGTTGTATGCTGTGAGCGCAGGCAGGCTCCGGTCTAAGTTACCAAGCTTTTGCCAGCCGGCGGTGTTATGACTAGATTCTCTTTAACAGTTATAATTTTCTTTACAGAATTGATGGGCATTTATGGAGAGTTCAGATGCACAGGATGGAAGTTTCTTTCTCTTTTAATGCCAAGAGCTGAATTTAGCCTCATTTAATCCACAGCCATTCTGTGTCATGAAGGGAAATATTAATGTGAGAGATGAGAAAACAGATTCAAAAGGGACTTTCTGTGGTTCCTGAGCAACTAAGACAGAGCTGGGGTTTGAATTTGTGTCTATTTCCAAAGCACGTGCTCTTTACGGCTGGCTCCTACTGTGTGCGGAGCAGCGTACCGGTGCTGGTGTGTGTGATGAGAAGGGCACGGTCTGCCCGCAGGAGTCTGATGGGAGAGATAAGATGTGAACACACCTTGATGCCAGGCCAGCAAGTGTCACTGAGCAGAGATTACAGCCAGGCTGGAGACTGTTGCCTGTAATACAGAGTTGTGCCAGTGTAGCGAAGGCTGGCCAGGAGGTGCCTCTCTACTCTCAGGGTGGTGGGCACAGGGGCTTGGAGGAAGAGGCCGAGGGATCTCAAGTGCCATCCCCAGGACAGGGCACTGTTGGCTCCCTGGGCCCTGGGTGGCTCTGCTGGGCCCAGAGGCTCCCCTCCCCTTCCTCTGCTGGGAAGGGCAGCCTCCTGTGCTCTGGGCTGAGCCCCATGCTGAAGGCCTCTGCCCTACCCTGCCCTGTAGCCCTGCCCTTTTCTCCCCTGAAAGTACCTGGAGGGCAGGGCTCGGAATTAACCCTTCTTTGTCCCAGGCCAAGGCTCCCAGGCTGGGCTCAGCCCTCTATCCTCCCGCCCTGGCTCCAAGCAGAGCTTCAGAGGAACTACTTCAGCCTTGGAAAATCACTCTGCCCCCCGCCCCGCCCTCCCCCTGCGCTCCTTCAAGAAGTATTGGCAGGGCAGCCAGGCCAGCTGTATTCTCCCTGGCGGGAGGAGAACATTAACCCCGTAGGGGCTAGGGGGAGGAGGTGATCTTCTAGGGAATCACTGGGGAGTGTGGGCGTCCAGGCTGGGTTTTCTAAAGGGACTGGGCGAATTGAACCCTGGGTCTAGAGGTAGGGAATAGGCACTATCTCCTGGGCCATTTTCTCCATGGAAACTGGGTAGCTTCTCTGTCCCCAGTGGTCCCAGGAGGAAATGCCTGGGGCGGTAACTTTGGGTGCTGCTATCGCTCTGTCCCCTTACTCATCTGTCTCGGGTTCTTAATTCTATGCCTGCCTTTTCTGTCTTCCTCCCTCCCAGGAGCCCCTCTTTGGACCGGACCTTCAATGGCGACCTGGCTCAGCCGGCCAGCTCCGAGTCACCCACTGACGTGAGTTATCCTCCGTTATGACTCGGACTCATCATATTTTAAAGCTGAAAGGGTCACCTGAGATCATCTGCTCTCTCTCTTTCTGGTTCTGAGGGAGATACTGAGGGTCACGGAGGAGGGGATCTGCCCAGGGACTGGCCCTGGGACTCAGATTTCTTAACTCCCAGGCCAGTGCTCTTGATCCAGTGTGGTTCAGGCCACGAGGCTGCTTGTTATAAGGAATAATTACCCATCGTAACTGCCGTCAGTCCCGCACCTACTGTGTGCTGGGCATGTGCCAGGAACGCCGACTAGCTTAATCCTTGGGATCACTGTAGCTAGTGCGCCCTGTTAGTCACACATGAGAGGCTCACCGAGGTTAAGTAACTTACCCGGGAGCTGAGGCAGGCTCTGAATTGTCTTGACTCGAGTGCTCTCCTGGAAGGACTCGGTACCTTCCTGGCAAGGAAGCCAGGCTGTCCGGATCGCAGGGAGAGGGGAGCAGCCGGGTGGTGGTGAGGATTGAGAGGTGATGACTGATGGTGTGGTGATGAACCTCGCAGGCCACCGGGAGGACCTTGGCTTGAGTTGTAAAGAGTCACTGTGCGCTCTTGGTTGCAGGGAGCTAAGAGCAGCAGCAGGGCCAGCGAGGGGCTGTGAGTAATCCGGGGGTGAGATGATGGACCCTGGAGGTAGCCTGTGGTGAGATGGTGAGAAGTGGTCACGCTGGGTGGAATTTGAAGGTCAGTTTGGGAACAGGGTTTGCAGATAGATTGACAGCAGATAGAGGGAGCGTGCACACGGAGTCGAGGATGGCGCCAGGGCTTTTGGTCTTAGCCACCGGAAGGACAAGATTACCATTTTGTGAGAGGGGACTTGAAGGGTGACGTGGGATGGCAGGAGATGGGAGGAGTTTGCTTCTGGATTAGTCGAGTTTGAGGTGTCTAAAAGTTGAGTTTGAGATGTCTTTGAGACATCCACGTGGAAATGTCGAATGGGCAGTGGGCTTTTTGAGTCTGGGAGCTCCAGGAACTTGTAGTTAAGACCGGCTGAGATCACCAGGGGAGTGGGTGAGCCTCTGGCGGGAAGAGGCCCGAGGCACAGCCCAGCCCAGCTGAGGAGTGGATGGAGCAGCAGATGGTGGGAGGAAAGCTGGCGGGAGTGGAGTCCTGGAGGCTGGAGGAAGCCAGCTTTCATGATGGGAGGAGGAAGACAGGAAGAGGGAGGAGAGAGGAGGGAGAAGGGAAGAAGGAGGAGGGGAGAGGGAGGAGGGTGGGTCAGTCGACAGATGCTGCTCGCAGGTCAAGGAAGGTGCACTGAGAATGGGACTTAGTTACAAGGAAACAACGTGACCTCGACCAGAGCAGTTAGGTGGCAGGTGCAGGAAGCAGCCTGTGTGGGGCTACAGTAAATGTAGACAAGGTGTTCAGGAAAGTGAGCGGTAGCAAGAGAGAGAGGTGAGGGCAAGAGTGTTTTTCTTTTTTTTCGGGTGGAAGAAATGAGAGCAGTTTGTGCTGATGGAAATGATCCAGGAGAGGCGGAAAAATCTGACGCAGGGGAGAGGGGAGGGGTTGGCCTTAGCCCCGAGCAAGGACAGTCCACTCTCTGGGATCCCGTCAGGTAGCAGGGAGTGGGGTACAATGCCGTGACCTCTGTGTTCTCAGGGAAGCAAGGTCGGCAGCTGAGAGAGAATGGGAGCAGATGTCTGAAGTTTGAAAGCATTGCCCCCCATCATCACCCCCACAGCATCCATTCTTTTTAAAAAAAAAAAATATTTTATTGATTTTTTATAGAGAGGAAGGGAGAGGGATAGAGAGTTAGAAACATCGATAAGATAGAGACATTGAGCAGCCGCCTCCTGCACAGCCCTGACTGGGGATGTGCCCGCAACCCAGATACATGCCCTTGACGGGAATCCAACCTGGGACCCTTCCGTCCGCAGGCCGATGCTCTATCCACTGAGCCACACCGGTTTTGGCAGCATCCATTCTTTATTAAGTCCTGTTCCTGGAGGCCACAGGCACCTATCTTATTTACTCCTCTTCTAAGTGGGGGAGGCATTGTGGCCACCAGCCCTCATGGACAGAAGGGGAGGCTGAGGCTCAGAGAAGTCAAGTGACCACCCTACGGAAGGGCCGACAGCTTGTGAGAGGCGGTGCGGGTGACTCCGGGCCCCAAGCCCGAGGCCTGCCTGCTTCCGTCAGCAGCGCTGGGACCTGGGAGGGCACCGCGCAGGGCGGGCAGCTCCACATCCCCTGAGCTGCTCCTGGGATGCAGAACCCCCACGTGCCTGATGGTCAGACTTCCTCCTTCCCTTTTCCCTTTCTGAGGCCAGAGTTCTGGACCACGGACTCAGGAGGTCCTTCGAAGAGCTTTGGGATAGGTGGTGGGAGTGTTTGAACCCCCTGCAGTGTGGGTCCTACTATGTGAACAGGGCTCCGTGTGGTTACTGGGGAGAGGGTCTAAAAGAGGGGGCCGAGAACCTTAAGACGTCCTCATACTTGGGGCCTTTCCCAGCTGTGCTGAGAGGCCCCCAGTGTTTTTTCTCCTGTCTGTGGGGTGAGAGGTGAAAAAGCAGCCGACCTGCGGTCTGTGTGGCATTGACAGGGGTCTCCTCCCCCTACCAGAAGGTGAGGGATGGCTCTCCACCTTTCTCTTGCAGGTTTCTAAGCCCTGGGTCCCCTCGAGTCCAGGCCCCACCGCAGAGAACGGAGGGCTCACCAGCCCCGGCCTCCCTGCTGAAGTCTCAGGCCCAGCCCCTGGGTCTCCCCGGCTTCACTCCTCCCGCCAGAGCTCTCCCCGCCACTCTCATCCTCCGGAGGTCCAGAGTCCTGCGGAGTCCGGGCCGCCTCCCTGCCTCTCTGCGACGCCAGCCTCCCCGGTTGTGGTCCTGCCAGAGGAGGGCGCCTGCCATGCCCCTAGCCCAGGGCTCCCTGCTCTGGAAGCCCCAGAGGCCCCCGGACCCCGTAGCCCTCCCGGGGAAAAGGTCTCGGGGAGCCCTAGCCCAGAGCCGCTTCCAGCCGCCTCACCCCAGCCCCCGATGGAGGGGGGCGAGTTGCTTGCTCCTGATCGGACGTACCCATCTGGCGAGGAGGTGGCCAGGGGTGACCGAGAGCCCCGCCCCGCCGGCCTGGGTCAGCGCCGGTTTTCTGAGGGTGTGCTCCGGCTGCCCGACCAAGACCAGAAGCTGGGAGGCTCGCTGGCCGACCTGCTCCAAAACCAGGGGGGCCAGTCAGCCCTGGAGCGTCCTTTTGGGTGTGGGACAGAGTCCAACTGGAGCTTGTCACAGTCCTTTGAATGGACCTTCCCCACTCGGCCTTCGGGTCTAGGGGTGTGGCGGCTGGACTCCCCGCCCCCCTCCCCCATCACGGAAGCCAGTGAGGCCGCAGAGGCCGAGGCTGCGGCTGCCGAGGCTGCGGCGGCGGAGGCCGAGGCTGTGGCGGCGGAGGCTGGGGCCACTGTGGCTGGTGACTTGGCTGCATCCAGTGGTGAGGGAGTGTTCCAGCAGGGGCCAGGGGTCTGGTCAGCCCCAGAGGAACCGAGGAGGCCTGGTTCTTGGGTGCAGAGAGATGATTCGGGCATCTCCCCAAACCAAAAGGGTGATGGGGAGAGTCCGCCTCCATCCCCAGCTGATTCCATCAAGCCTCTGCCAGCAACAGGGGGCCCATCCGAACTGGCCTTGCTACAGGCAGAGGAGAGGTACGAGGAGCGGGAGCCCCTGGCCGGACAAGAGTCCCCACTCCCTCCGGCCACCAGGGAGGCCGCCCTGTCTGTCCTGGAGCCGGTCCTGGGGCAGCGGCAGCCAGCACCCCCTGACCAGCCCTGTGTCCTCTTTGCTGACACCCCTGACCCTGGGAAGGCACTGCCTGGTGAGGAGGAGGCTGTGACCCTGGCCCTGGCTGAGACGACCCAACCCAGGACCGAGGCTCAGGAGCCCTGTAGGGTGTCTCCCGAGCCCGCGGGTCCTGAGAGCAGCTCCCGCTGGCTGGATGACCTCCTGGCTTCGCCACCCCCCAGTGCTGGCGGTGCTCGGCGGGGAGCTGGACCCGAGCTGAAGGACACACAGACCCCAAGTGCCTGCTCGGAGGTGAGGATGGGCACAGGAAAGCCGGGGGGGCCTTGGGATGCAGGCCAGGGCTTCAGGCCTTTGCTCTTTTATGGGTGGACTTTTATTTGGAGCCGGGGGTACAGCTATGAGCGAGGTGCCCCTCACAGCTGTGCAGCCTGGCAAAGCTGTTGGCAGGGGCTACGGATGGTGCTTAGAGTTTAGAGCTTGTACCGGTTCCAGCATCCACTAGCTGAGTGGTTTTGGGAATGTGCCCTAACCTCTAAATGTCAGAGTCCTTTCATAATAACGTTAGGGTTGTACTGCAGGTAAAGTGAGATGTGCAACACGCTCCGTGCCTGGCATAGACCGAGCGTTCAAGCCTTGATTAGAACTAGTGTTGGGAAAGGCTACATACAGCGTGTGGCCACTCAGAGCGTGGGTGCTGGAACCTGATGGCCTGGGTTCATCTCTGGCTCTGTTATTTGCCCAGGTGTGACCCTGAGCAAGTGACTGGCCTGCCTGTGCCTCAGTTTGTGCAGCTGTAATATGGGAAGTATAGTCATGAACTCAGATTTCTAATAGGGTCATTGTGAAGACTAGCTGAGCTCTGACAGATATAAAGTACTGACAGTAGCACCCGGCTCATCATGAGTGCTTAGTGCATCATGAGTTTGCTTCTCCTTCTTTTGATTCCCAGGGACTCCTCGGCTGGGCTCAGAATTATTGCCATTGAGTTCAAGGCCTGCCTGGTAGACAGGCAGCCGAGGTCCAGAGCTGGCGAACCTTGAGCAAGATTAAGCAGCCAGGGGATGGCTGGGCTCGGGGCCCAGTGCCCTTTCTTCCTCCATAATTCCTCTCATTTTAAAGGCTGGAGTCCCGGTGGCTTTTGCAACGTATTTTTCTAGCCTAGCCTGGGCTGGTAGAGGCGGGACTGAAAGGAAGGAGGAGCCAGGGGCCTTTTGAGGGAGCTGGTGGAAGAGGAGGAGCAGGAAGGAGTTAAGACCCAGCTTGTTCCTGCAGTAGGTGTGTCTGTCCCAGGATGTGGGTGACTCAACTGGCTTCTGGGCGGGGCCACCAGAGCTGCAGCTGCTCTAGAGGGAGTAAGGCCAGGGTGAGCCCAGAGCCAGAGCCAGAGCCTGCTGCCCGCCTGCCCGATAGGTCCTGGCGAAGGGGAGCAGCCCAGCCCTGCCTACCCGGCTGCCCCGGGGTGGGTGCTGGGTGCTGGGGGCAGGGGCCATGGCCCGGCTTGGGGATGGGGAGCACAGCATGTCTGTCTTGGAGAGGCTGTTGGCGAACGCAGCCCTGCGGGATGAGGCCGGCCGGCTGCACAGCCCTGAGGCCAGGGCTCACCCGCCCTCAGGAGTGAGTCAGGGAGTTGGGGTGTGGAGCCCTGGCTGGGTGTTTTGCCCGTGTCAGAGGCTGTCCCTCCTGTCTCCCCCTACCCGGGGGTCAGGGGCGAGGGATGGCTGGGAGGTCTTCCTGGGGAGGGCTGGGCAGTGGGTGCTTTCCTTAGGGGGGGGGGGGGGGGGGGACTTCTAGGACTAGAGGGCTGGGGTGGGGGTGGAATCTCGCAGTGGGAAGGAGGTTGTCCAGGGGCTTTGAGTCATGCCCCACCCTATGAAGACCACACCGAGCCAGGCTGCCTCTCTCCTGGCTGGTAGCCAAGTGTTGCCCAATGGCTGGCTGTAAACATGACCTCAGGGTCATCGCTTGAGTGCCCATTGCTGAGTGCTCTTTGCCAGCCAGTGCTATGCTGAGGACTTGGCCTAAACGATCTTGTTTAATCCTCCCTAACCAGCCATGCAGTAGGAGTTATCCCTGTTTAAGGATGAGGACCATGAGGCCCAGAGTGGTTAAGTGATTTGCTCAAGGTCACACAGCAGGGATACCAACCCAGGCTTTTTGTTGCCAAAGTGGGGGGGCACCAGGCAGTGCTGAGTCCCATTCTGGAGGGACTCTCAGCATTGTTTCTTTGTTTCTCTTTTCCGATTCCCAGGGACTCCTCGGCTGGGCCCAGAAAGATCTGCAGAGTGAATTTGGGATTGCAGCAGATACGCAGTCCAGCAGCTTTAGCCCTTCCAGCTGGTCCCAGGACACTGCTCAGGACTATGGCCTTAGGGGTGTGAGCCCTAGAGGGGACCCAGGCCTCGGAGAGAGGAGCTGGTCCAGCAAGAGCGGGCAAGGAGCAGGGGAAGAGAGCGCCAGGGAGTGGGCCAGCCGGTGTGGCATCGTTGGCCACGAGGAGGTGGAGGTCCATGAGGAGGCGGAGGCCAGCAGCCCACCTGGGAGCGGGCGGCTCCCAGCCCAGGACCGGGTGATTGGGAAGCCAGCCCCGCTGGGCACTCAGCAGAGCCAGGAGCCGGAAGTTCAGGACTGGGAGTTCAGAAAGAGGGATTCCCAGGGCACTTACTCCAGCCGGGATGTGGCGCTCCAGGACCAGGAATTCGGGAAGAGAGATCTGCTGGGTCCTTACCGCAGTCAGGACGCGAGCCTCCAGGACTGGGAGTTTGGGAAGAGAGATTCTTTGGGGGCTTATGCCGGCCAGGAAATGGAGGAAGCGAGGAAGAAGGACCACCTGGGCAAGTACAGCAGCCAGGAGGCCGACGAGCAGGACCAGGAGTTTGGGAAGAGAGAGTCGTCGCTTGGCATCTTTGGCAGCCAGGGCGCCGAGCGGCCGGACCTGGACTTCGGGAAGAGCGCCTGGATGAGGGACTACGGCAGCCGCCACAGCGCCACGGCCCTCGGCCCCCAGGACCGAGGCTTCGGGGTGAGAGCCCTGAGCACCGCGTTCAGCCCCGAGGAAGCCCAGCAGCAGGATGAGGAGTTCGAGAAGACCCTGAGTGGAGGAGAGGGCCTGGGCGAGGCCAGCGGGGACGCAGGCCAGCCGGAGGGGAGAGAGCTGGGGGGCTTGTTCAGCCCCAGCAGCCCCCCGAACCAGGATGGAGCACCGGGGCCGAGAGCCCAGAGTAGCTGGCAGGACAGCGGGGCCGGGCAGGAGGTTGGAGGGCGGCACAGGAGACAGCAGGTGGGGACCCAGAGTCCAGGCGAGGCCGACCCGGAGGACCGGGAAGCGGGGCAGCGAGGCTGGGCCGGCGACTTCAGCCTCGGCGTCATCTCCCCGCAGCCGGAGGCGGCCTTCAGCCCAGGGCAGCGCGACTGGACTGGTGACTTCTGCCTGGAGGCCACCGAGAGGAGCCATCATTTTGGGGTCATTGGCCATGACCGAGGGGGCAGTGCTGGCCCGAGTCCTTCTGGCCAGAGGGGAGGTGGCCCCTTTGTGTCTCCTGAGAAGATCTCGACGGGGTCCGTGGACTGGACTGACCAGCTGGGCCTCAGGAACTTGGAAGTGTCCAGTTGTGTGGGTCCTGGCGCCTCGAGTGAGGCCAGGGAGGGTACCGGGGGGCAGACGGACTGGTCGGGTAACCTGCGGTTGAGAGACGTGGACCTGGCTAGCCATTTGGAAGCGGGGGGTTCTGAGGAGCCCAGGGAGAGGGGCGTTGGGGAGAAGGACTGGACTTCTGAAGTCGGGGTGAGGGGCAGAGATTTGGCTGGGGTGGGGGAGGCGGAAGGTCTCAGCCAGACCAGAGAGAGTGGCGTGGGGCAGACCAACTGGTCAGGGGTGGAGGCGGGAGACTTCCTGAAATCGAGGGAGCGTGGAGTGGGACAGGCCAGCTGGACACCGGACCTGGGGCTCAGGAACATGGCCGTGGGGCCAGAGAGCAGCTCCAGGGAGCTTGGGGTGGGCCAGGTGGACTGGGGTGACAGTCTGGGCCTGCGGAATTTGGAGGTGCCGTGCGACCTGGAGACCGGGGGTTCTCAAGAGCCACGAGGATGCGGAGTGGGGCAGATGGACTGGACCCAGGACTTGGGGCTCCAGGACGCGGAGGTCTCCGGGACTCTGAGTGAAGCCAGGGAGCACGGGGTGGGAGAAGTCAGCCAGTGCCCAGAGCTAGACCTCAGGGACGCTGGTAGCTTGTGCCCTGGCCAGGAGGCCAGAGACCCAGACCCCTTGGAGGCCCGGGAGCTGGGGGTTGGCGAGATGAGCGGACCCGAGACCCAGGGCGAAGATGACTCCCCGCTTTCCTTGGAGACCTGCTCTGAAGACCCCGGAATGGAGATGGGAGAAGCCTCCGGCTTTGGAGCCAGGTAAGGGGACGCCACCCCGGTGTGCGAGCAGAGGTGTGCCGGATGCCAGGAAAGTTGCAACCTGTCTGAATGGTGACCGTGATGTTGGAGGCGTTAACTACTTGGGCAGCCCATGTTTTCGGCTTCCTTGGTGACGTCATATTGTGGCTGCTGGGGGAGGTGGTACCTGTTCCACCTCTGGAGGCTCCCACTGAGCACAGGCCTGTTCCCCAGGCCTCTCCGCTCTCAGCCACAGGGGCTCCTGGGCCAGGGACCACAGTGCCTTCGTGGGCGTAGGAAAGGCTCTGTCTTCTTGGCCTTGGCCACTGCAGGTCGGGAGTGGAGTGGACAGTGGCACATTGTCTCTCAGGAGGTCAGGAACGTGGTGCTTCTTGTCTGCCCCATTTTAAGGCCCAGAAGAAGCAATCATTTAAGAACCCAAAGGACACTGGGATCTGACTCGTGGCCGCATGACCTTGGCCTCCCTGCAGAGTGGCTGAAAAAGAACTTTGTCAGGGAACACGGTGGTAGTTTTGTGAGCCAGCCAGCCACAGTCTGTCTGAGGAACTTTTTATGTGCTAAAGCCAACTGAGGTGATTTCCCATCTGGAAAGAGTGCAACAAGGCACCGCATCTCTTTTTTAATTACCTTCTTGGCGCCGTTACAGATGGCCCCCTTCTCCCCTCCTCCGCCCAGCTCCGCTACCCCTCCCTTGGCCTCCACCACTCCATTGTCTGTGTCCATGGGCTGGGCATATATGTTCTTTGGCTACTCTCTTCACCACCTTCTAGCCAGGTCTCCCACACCCCAGCCTCCCCACCCCAACACATGCATCTCTTTGTTAACATTTCCATCTCCTGAGGTCTGGTCTCATTGTCTTGACTGAGTAGAAAGTTTGACCTTTCCCAGCCCTGGAGCTTCTCACTAGCCAGGGTAGGAAGGGAAGGGAGGTGTGGGGCTGAAGGTAGTGGGAGGGGGGCAGGCGGGACCAGGAAGGGTCCAGAGCAGTGGTTCTCAACCTTCCTTTTGCCACGACCCTTTAATACAGTTTCTATTGTTATGGTGACTTCCAACCATAAAATTATTTTCATTGCTACTTCATAACTGTAATTTTTGCCACTGTTATGAATCGTAATGTAAATATCTGTGTTTTCTGATGGTCTTAGAAGACCCCTGTGAAAGGGTTATTCGACCCCCAAAGGGGTCGAGGCTCACAGATTGAGAACCACTGATCTAGAGGGAGGGAAGGGGAGAGGTGTTGGAAGGGTTGGGAAGGCATTAGGGACTGAGGAGGAGGAGGAGGAGAGGAAAGGACAGAGCATGAGGCCAGGCTGATGATGCCCAGGGAGCTGAGGCTATGAGGGAGCTGGAGGAGTGGGGGGAGGAGGTGAAGGCTGCAGGGGTGGGGCTCCTGGGTGGGTCCTGGTTGCTCTGGGTTCTTTTCGGGGGAGCCAGGACTGTGCAGTCCCCCAGGACCCCACTGCACACCTGATCTCATTGAACTTCACGGCTGCAGGTGAAGCAGGAGGGATTGTTACCCTCCAGTTTGCAGGAGAATAGGGGTGTTAAGATCACGGAGTCAGAGTGTGTCTTTCCTATGTCTCTAGTCAGGTGCAGCCACTGCGTTCGGGACTCAGGCTACGGAGCGGTGGGGCCCACCACCCTCCACCTTCCCCTGCAGTGGGGGTGGCTCTTAAGAAGGGAAGGAGGGAATATCTTGCCTTTTGTTTGAGGATGGAGGGAGAGGCTGGCCTGGGGGGTGCTGGTGAGGGGCCTGGGCTGGGGACCAGGAGGTTAGTGGCACAGAAGCAGCGAGTCCTCAGCTGTCTGAGCTTTGGTCTCCGTCACCGTGTGTGGCTGGTACAAGTGTGGGAAATGCTGGGTACTCTGTGGCCATCCCGGAGACTCAGAGTGCATGTGTGTTAACAAGTATCAACCCGTGAAAGCCTTAACTCCGAAGAAGAAGGAAACATGTTTACCTTTCTCCAACGGCAGTTTTCACCACAGGAATTTTTAAAACTCGCAATGCCTGACTTTTCAGGGGCACTAACCGCTTTCCCTTTAGATTGTCAGATAAAAAGGGACAATAGCCAACACAACAATAGCCGTCCAGTGTGAATGAATCAACATTATACCTATTCTTTGTGTGTGTGTGTTTTTAATCCTCACTCAAGGATATTTTTCTATTGTTGTTTCTTTTTAAGAGAGTAGAAGAGAGAGAGAGGAAGGAAGGGAGGGAGAGAGAGAGAAGGAGAGAGAGAAACATCTATGTAAGAGAGACACATAGATTGCCTTCCACATGGGCCCCAACTGCCCTGGGGATTGGCCCCTGCAACCCAGGTAGGTACACACCCTTGAGCGGAAATTGAAACCGAAACCCTTTCGTGCTCAGACTGATTCTCTAACCAGCGGGCAACACTGGCCAGGGCTACCCCTTTTGTTTTTGGGCAAAAAAATATATTTCCGGTGTGCTGCAAGATTTCAGTAATTAGTTTATATGTGCCATGAGGTGAAAAGGGTTGAAGATCACTGTTCTAACACAGTGTTTCCCAAACTTCATCAGTAGCCAAGGGCCTCTGGAGCTCTGAGCAGCTGGTGTAGAGAAATCCTCCGCTCTAGAAAGTTACTCCTTAAAGGAAAAGTTGGAGGTGCCCATGGTAGTGAGAAGTCCTTGAAGGTAGTAGCTCAGCGCAGTCCTGGGGCCCCTCTGCCAGGGTTGGGTCTGGGTTCTGTTACCATCGCCGTGACTTTGGGCGAGCTCCTTCTCAGTGCCTCCGATTCCTCGGCTGTAAAGTGGGAGTAATTCGCTCCCAGGACTCGCTGGGTGTGGGCGTTCACATGTGGGAAGGGAGAGAGCTGTCTGGCACGTGGTAAGCACCGGAAAAGTGCTTGCTACCTGTAGTTGTCCCTGTTTTGCAGATTCGGATGGATGTGTCCATAAAGTTGGGGACATTTTTGTCACCATTCCTGTGTGGGACAAAGGTTCCCCCACAGCGGTCGTTGGCTGGAAAGCTGCCTGGCAGACTGTGACATGAAAAGACCGGTGTCGGGGTGGAGGGTGGGGGTGGAGGGTGGGAGTGGGGGTGGGCAGACGGTTGGGACTGCTCGGTCCCCCCTCTGTGTCCAGGGCCACCTTGTCCTTGGGGGGAGTGGCACTCCTGGGTCCCTCAAGAGCTGGGGCATTGCCCGCTCCCCTCTCTGGCCTCCTGGTCATCTCCTGCCCCTCCGCCTGAGCCTGTAGAAACCTGCAGTTGTTTTGGGCTCTTCTTAGACGCTGAGAGAACCCTCAGAGATCACTCATTCCATGGGTGGGTAAACTGAGGCCCAGGGAGGCAGTGTGGCTGGCACAAGGACACCGTGGTCTCCTTCATGTTTCCTGGGGCCCCAGCCTTGGGGTCATCTCTCTACATGCTCTTCTAGGTCAAGACCAGCTACCCCTCCCCCCCCCGACCCTCCCCTCCGCTTTAGACACATCATTCCAGCTCAAGCCCTGACCTCCTCAGAGTCCTGGAGCCTAAAACACTGGAAGCTGCTTTTTCCAGATCTACTACATACCATTCTCAGGATTTTTGCCCCTGGAGTGCGGGTGGGTCCAGAGCCCTCAGGAGACTCAGAATCCCGATGGGGCAAAGGGTAGAGAGGGTATAAGACGAGCCAAGTTCTGAGTCCAGGAACCTGTGTTTAGGATGATGATGCTTTATCTTAAAAACTTATCAAATGTTAGCTACGTGCTGGGCATACATTTCTGCCAATTATCCCAGCAAAATCTAGGTACCATATTTTCCGGCGTATAAGACGACTGGGCGTATGAGACGACCCCCAACTTTTCCAGTTAAAATATGGAGTTTGGGATATACTCGCCCTATAAGATGACACCTGGCATACAAGACGACCCCCGACTTTTGAGAAGACTTTCCTGGGTTAAAAAGTCAGCTTACACGCTGGAAAATATGGTACTTCTGTTATCCCCATTTTATAGACGAAGACACTGAGGCTCAGAGTAGTTTGGTAACATTGCCAAAGCCACAGGCATAGTGTTCAGCTCAGCCTGTCTCCATTTCCTGCCAGGTGGGGGCTCAGGTTATGGGTGTTCTGGGTGCTCAAGGGGAAGGAAGCGTCTCTGGAGATGAAGAGACAGGTCCTTGTGCCAGCCACACTGCCTTCTCTGGGGTTTAGACAGGCAGGGATGGTCCCACTGCATCCCCAGCATCCCCCGCCTGGCCTCCCCCAGGGCTGCCCTCTGCCCACCTGGTGTGGGGCCAGGTCTGGCTCTAGATGTGGGTCTTTCTTTTAATTTTTTTAAAAATAAAAATGATTAGTTTTTAGAGAGAGAAGAAGAGAGAGGGAGAGAGACTTCAATGTTAGAGCAAAACATCTATTGGCTGCCTTCCAGGGATCGAGCCCGCAATCCAGGCGTAAGCCCTGACCAGGAACTGAACTAGCAACCTTTCCGTGCCCAGGATGACGTCCAGCTAGCCAGGGCGGCATGCGGATCTTTCCACCCACCCGTCACTGTTTCACGTCCCCTCCGCTCTTCCTCAGGCTGCTTTCCGCCCGACCCCGGAGAGCTTGGGGCAGGGCCCCCTCAGGCTGGGAAGGGTGCTCTTGCCACCCCCTCCTACCCCAGCCTCCTGGTTTGAAGCAGCAGGGTGAGCTGGCTCTGGCCCCCATCCAGGCTGCTGCGCCTCTACTGTGGCCTCCTCCGCCTGCCTCCCTCCCTCCCCGCCAGACCGCTTTATAAAATTTCCATCTGTCAGCAGCTTGTGGAAGGACAGACTGACACATGTCCTTTCCCAGCCCTCCCGCTTCGGTCTTGGTACCGAATCACCTGCCTCCCTCTCCACCCCTCCAGTCCACAGGGAGCTCAAGGCCTGGCTCCGGCCAGTCTTTGCCACGCCGGTGCATGGTGTGTGTGTGTGTGCGTGTGCATGTTGGCGTGGCTCTGCTGGCAGGAGTGACAGACGACGTGCACACCGTCCTGCCTGAGGTGTGCTGCGAGTGGATCGGGGTGTCTGGGTGCGGGGGGTGGTGGCAGCTGGACAACACACGAGCTCCTGGGTGAGGCGGTGAGAGTGGACGTGTGCTGTGCACCTGTGTTTGGGTTGTGTTTTGAAGGAGCAGCAGGCAGGAGACACGTAAGCTACACGGAGATGCAAGCTTCTCCTGCACTCTGCAAACATTTGCTTAGTTCTGCTCCTGACCAGCCCTGGGCCAGGGGTGGAGGGAACACAGGCAGAAGGGGCCTCATCTCTGCCCTTGCGCGTTGCTCACAGCCTGGCAGTCGGGACGAAGCCTCAGCCTCGGAGGCAGGGGCTGGCCCCAGGGAGCCCTGGGCTTGCAGGGCCGAGGAAGGGTGGAGGCTGGGGGAGGGGGGCAGGCCAGCCTTGGAGGAGGAATTAAGCTGCAGGGAGAGCAAGTGGAAGGGTAATGGGGGAAGCTTTCCCTGTGGTAGGCGAGGGAACAGGGCCTGGCATGTTCTGTGAGACGGGCACAGGGAGGGGTGACACGGGCAGAGGCACTACAGAGCCTGCGAGGCTCATCCCAAGGCGAGCTGTGCCCGGCGGGTGCCCCTGGGAGGGTCACTCGGACAGCTTCGATCACCTGGAAGGCAGCAGTAGCCATAGCTGCGGTTCGTCGGGCACACGCCGAGTGCCAGGCGGCGGGCTTGTGCTCCAGGTTCTCATGTCATCCCCCCACCAGCACTATACATAAAGTTAGGAGCATTCGTAGGTGAAGGGACTCGCCCAAAGTCTCTTAAGTGGAGGACCCAGGATCTGAACCTGCCAGGCTGGCCCGGCTCATCCCTCTGCGCTGTGTTGTGTGTGGTGTTGACCGTGCCCTTCGGGAGGGAGAGGGGAGACAGAACCCGGGCAGGGGCTTTGGGGGAGGGGAGGGGGCCGCACAGTGACCTTGTTCTCTGGCCCGGCTCCTTGCAGCCCCAGCAGCGGCTGCCTGGCCCGCTCCCCGCCCTCCGCCTCCCAGGGCCTCCTGGAGGAGGTGCCGGCCATCAGCGGCTCCAAGGCAGCGGTGGCCCGGAGGGAGTCGGCAGCTTCCGCCTCGGGCCTGCGGACCCTGCTGGAAGAGGAAGGAACCGCGGCAGGTGCCGATCGAGGGGAGCCCCCGGAGCCCGGCAGGGACCACCTGCCCTCCTGGAGGCCCCAGCCCGATGGTGAAGCCAGCCGGGCAGAAGAGGTGGACGGCACCTGGGGCCCTGCAGGGGCCGGGCTGGGCGAGCAGGGTCCCATGCACCCTCCTCGGCGACCCTCCCAAGGCCCTCCCCCCAGCTCTCCCAGTCAGGACTTCTCCTTCATTGAGGTCAGTGGAGGGCGAGCCCAGGGCAGTGGCTGGGCTATTGGGGAGGTTTGGGGGTGGTAGAGCCAGAGCCTGGTACCTGGGGCTCCTCCCAATCCAGGAGGCAGAGCGGGTGGTGGGTGAAGAGTGGGGGGTGAGTCACAGGCACAGGGCTCTGCTCACAACGGCGGCTTTCGAAGGGCTCCTGTGGGATGGGGCAGGACCACGGGGCGGTGATGGCAGTGGTGTTGTCGTTGTCCCAAGCAGGACACCGAGATCCTCGACAGTGCCGTGTACCGAAGCCGTGCCAACCTGGGGCGTAAACGTGGGCACCGGGCCCCGGCCATCCGGCCCGGCGGCACGCTGGGCTTGTCGGAGGCGGCCGATTCGGAGGCGCGCCTGTTTCAGGACTCCACGGGTAGGGCCAGTGAGTTCTTTGATGTCTGTGTCGATGTGGGGGTGAGCCGGGTGGTGGGGGCCCGGGGTCGCTCTCTGCTGAGCCCTGCTTGGGCCCTTGCAGAGCCACGAGCTTCTCGGGTGCCGTCTTCAGACGAGGAGGTGGTGGAGGAGCCCCAGAACCGCAAGACGCGGATGTCCTTGGGCACCAAGGGGCTGAAAGTCAACCTCTTTCCTGGCCTGAGCCCGTCAGCCCTGAAGGTACCATTCGGTGACTCGGCAAACATCCCGCCAGCCGCCGGCCCCTTGAATCCAGCCTTTCTTTTCTCCATCATCTCTTTATTCCCTCATCTCTTTCCCATTCCTCCCCTCATTCTGCTCTCCGTGGAGGGCCCTGCTTGACCCTGCGCTCGCTGGGTGTTAAGGGTGATCGAAGGAGGAACCTTGTGGAGTAGTGAGGGACACAGCCATGTCCATCGTTCTGGTGAAGGGAGAAATTTAGGGGTTACAGGGAAGTACAGATAAGGGCTGGGCCTGTTGAGAGAGGGAAGGGATTTCTTAACAGTGGGGTGCTGTGGGGTAGGGGGGTAGATTGGGAAGGTCTCCGGTAGCATTTGCTTTTACCTTGGAGACACGCATAGGCCTTGCAGGCAGAGGGAACAAAGAGCAAAAGCTGGAGGTCCCCGCTGGCTTTGTCCAGCCGAGTTAGCCTGAGCCCCACAGTGTCTCTTCGGGGGGCTACTGTGCAAGGCAGAGCTCTGCTCAGGGAAGATTGTCGTGAAGTGACTTCCCACCCGTCTGGGTAAAAGGCCTGCAGAGGGGTTTGAGCCGGGCTGTGGGGCCTGCCTGCCCTTCTCTCAGTGTTCTCGCCTGTCCCGCTGACATCTGTCTGCACTGGACTTGTCTCTCAGGCCAAGCTGCGCCCCCGGAACCGCTCGGCTGAGGAGGGGGAGCTGGTGGAGAGCAAGTCGAGCCAGAAGGAGTCTGCGTTCCAGCGCTCCAAGTCCTGCAAGGTCCCAGGGCTGGGGAAGCCCCTCGCTTTACCTCCGAAGCCAGAGAAATCCTCAGGGTGGGTGACCTCACCTCGGGGCGTTGACTGAAACCCCACTTTCTGTAGAGGAACACCAAAGCTCGGGGAGGAGGTCGACGGGCCCCAAATTCACGATGAAGCTGGTGGCAGAGTTCCCGTCTGCCTGGGCTGCCTCTTCTGACTGGGGTGGGGGTTTTCGATTCCTGCCTCTCCTCATTCTGTTCAGCTTTTCTCAGGCTGCTTGTGACCTTTGCCTTCTGCCTTCTAGGTCAGAAGGATCATCGCCCAGTTGGCTACAAGCCCTGAAGCTGAAGAAGAAGAAGGTCTGAGAAGTCGCTGAGGTGAGGGCAGGTCCCTGGGTTTGGGCCTGGCTGGGGTTAGGGAATGGGGTTTAGGGGTGAGCAGCGAATGCCCTGGAGGATCCCCTTTGCTCTTCATTCCCCTTTCTCTGCCAGGCTGAAAACAGGCAGATGGAATCAAGTTCCAGAGACTTGTGTGGGGGGGGCCGGGGGAGGGAGGGTTGTCCCTCAGCTTCCCCTCAGTTTTGCCCATAGAACAAAGTGTTGTCGTCTGGCCTTTGACGGACGAGGAGGGCTTCTCTCCTAGCCTTTCTCCGTGGGCCAAGGATGGTCCCGGGCCCTGTGGCTGACTGTGCTCCACCAGCCCTTCTGGTCTGGGACCCCAGGGCACTCACTCACCAGGGACCTTCCTTACAACTAGGCTGTGTGGGGGGAGCCGCGATGGGCAGGGAAGGAAGCCGAAGCATCTCTACCTGCCACAGTCGGCTCCCATGAGCTCTTCTTTTCCCTCCCAGTGCAGGTTCTTCCCATCTGGCAGTCCCAAGCAATGCCCCTTCGTTCCTGTGGGGTCCCTGGCGAGGAGATGGCTGGAGCCCCTTCTCCCCACATTTCCCAGGCTGTAGCCTCTGTCCCCCTCTGCCTCTGTCTGAGGAGCATCTGGGGAGGCACATTTATGCACTTTGTATCACCTTTCCAACTTCCCCCCACACCTCCCCTCTCGGCCTGGATTCCGTCATTAGTGGTCCAAGGTTCTGGTCCTCCCTCCGTGTACCCCCCCCCTCTCTGCTTCCTCCTCCAGCCTCCCTTGGGTTTTGTTTTGATACCAATTTATAACATTTTTTATAAAAGCCTTTGATTTTGTAACGGATGGAACCCAGCCCCACCCCAGGTCTCCCTCTGCCCTGCCAGGTGCCCCATAGAGACCAATAACATTTTGCCACTTGAAACAATAAAGTTTTTTTGGAATTGGTGCTGCCCAGTTGTGGTGTGTGGTGATGGTGCCCTGTATCCCTATCCAAGGCTGTGTAGGTGGGAAATGCTGGTTTTAGCCCTGACCCATCAGGAGCTCACTCTGCTATTTATTGAACATATCACTACCAGCGGTTGGTGTACCTGAGACGGGTGTATTGTAATTCTAATTGTTCATTTTATTTTCCGTAACTAAACTGCTCAGTCCAGGAAGATTGGTGGTGGGGACACTGCCTAGAAGTCATTCAAAGCCCAGGATCCTTCCCTGTTGTGGCTCAGCTGGATATTTGCATAGGACTTGCAGCCCTGAAAAGCATCCAGTGGAGAGAGCATGCTGTAGGAGACCCACGTTCCACTGGCTAGAATTCAATTCATGATCCCTGCTAATTACAGGGGAGACTGGAAAATGGTTTAGCTCTGTGACCAGAAAGAGAGAGAAAACTGGATATTGGTGACACCCTTCTCACCAATGGGTTGGTTTCTATAAAGGGTCCTTTTAGCCTTTCAGCCCATGCGTTCTAGGATGTCTCTTCGATTCTGGTCCCCCTGCCCCCAGTGCCTGGCTCTTGGCATCCTACTGTCTCTAAGCCTAGCTCTCTGTAGTTCTGTGCATCACAGGACTGGGGCACTTAGTAAAATGCTCATCCCTGGGCCCACCCCACAATTCCAATGCAGTATAGGTGAGCCAGGAGCCTGTGTTTTGGGAAAACCCCTGAGGTGGAGGAGAAAGAAAGGCAGGGGGCTTCAGGTGGGTGCACCTCTAGGTGGGTCTGCCATGCAGCCCTTGTGCCAGCCTGAGCTGGCACGAGCTTTGTTCTGTTCTCTCCCACCACCCTCCCCTGTAGGCGTAGCGCTGGCAGGAACTCAAGCCAAACACTTAAGACTCATTAGTGGGGCAAATGGAGCCTGGGCTGATCCCAGTGCCTGGGCTCTGCCGAGAGGGAGAAGAGACGGGCCCACTTCCAGGGGAGGCAGCGCCAGATCTGGCGAGTGGGTGGGGGTGTCCCACTCTCCTTCTGTCTGAGGAATGGGAGGCAGGGAGAGAGGAGCGCAACATAAAGGCAGGTGGATACCAGCATCCTGGGAAAGTCATATGATTCTTATCATGCGGGCATTTCTCAGACTGCCTGGTTCTCGGGAGTGACCTCAGGGCAGGTTTTGTTTTTCTGGACCTGAATTTGGATTTGGAAATGGGAAAGTCCCTTGGATACTGGGGGCAGACAAGCAAACGAATCAATTTTGGTCAAAGGTGGCTTTGAAAGCCATTTCTGAAGAGTTAAGGAAGAGGGATTAGAACATATGCATAGGCCATTTGGAAGACAACTCAACTTGTTTATAAAGGAATCAGACCTTTCCTACGTGTTAGAAAGCTGAGGGGTCCCTCCCCAGGGTTTCTGTTGGTAATGCTCAATCCCATTACAATTAGAAATGACTCCACGGTCTCCCCCCTATTTCTTGCCTCTGATGCCCTCACCAAGAGGCCGTCCGGGGATGAATCGGGTACCAGATAAAGGAGGAAGCCTTGGGAACTGATCGGAGGGAACCAGGGAACAGTCCCAGGTTCCCTGCGATCCCAAGCTGGCCTTGGTGTTTGGGGTTGGGTTGAGCCTGATAGCAAGCTGGCCCTTGCCCGTGGCCCTTGGTATTTGGGTTGTGGTGGTGGGGCGTTGTGGGAAGTTTGACCGTTTGCTGCCCACTGTTTGATGCACTTTCTCCAGCATCCTGGTCCAGCCCTCTGCCAGGTTCACAGCCCGTCCCTGAAAGGGTTAGAGACAGGCTCTGGTGCAGGAGTGACCCTCAGGGACCCTCTCTGAGAGCCAGCTTTCGAAGAGTGTAGTAACAGAGTACAGTAGTCCCCACTTACCCACAGGGGCTACGTTCCAAGACCCCAGTGAATGCCTGGTAGTACCAAACCCTGGGTATATGTGCTGTTTTTTTCTATACATACATACCTGTGAAGAACTTTAATTCACAAATTAGGCACAGTAAGGGAGTAACAACAATAACAACCAAATAAAACAAGTGTAACAAGGCAAGTTGTGTGCAAGTGGTGGGTGCTTCCGCTTTAAGGAAGCCCATGTAGCCTCTCTGGCAAACCCAAGTTGCCAGATCACCACTCTTGCACTCCGGGCCCATGATTGAGTAAAACCAGGGTGACTTGAGCACCAGCACTGCGATGCCGGGACAGTCCACGTGACAACGGATATGGTGGCTCAGTGGCTAACAAGCGAGGAGACACTGGCCGAAGGGGTGACTCCCATGGCACCTGAGATGCAACAGGATGGTGCGAGGTTTCACCTCGCTGCTCAGAATGGCATGCGATGGGAAGCTTGTCCATTGTTTACTGACGGAATTTTCCATGTATTCTTTTCAGACTGCGGTTGCCATGGAAAGGGAAACTGCAGATGAGGGGGGACCACCATCTGCTTTACGAACCCTTTGAATCTAAATGATGGTGAATGACCTTAACCTGGGTGGGACACAGCCAGTGGCCCTGTCTGGTCTGGTCTGGTCTTTCCTTGGCTGGTGTGGTGGGAAAAGGGGACCCTGTTTGGTTTTCTTGACTCCGAGGCACTGGCCGAAGCACGCTGGCAGTGGCTTGGAAGCTGGGGAACAGGATTTTCTAGGGCTGATTTGCCTGCGGGCCTCCCTGAGTCAGCAGTGTGTCCTCACCTGGGACCAGCCCTTTGGCCCTGCCGCAGCTGCCCTGGCTCCCGCCCCTGCGCTGCCAGCCAGGAGAGCCCCACACCACCACCGGGAAGAGCGCTGGCAGGTTCAGAGCACACCACCCACTCCTGGGACAGTGCCAGGCCCGGGTGGCGGGAGCCTTCTGGGAGCCGAATGATAACGTTGGTTTTAACCGCTGCCCGAGGAACGACGCCAATTAGACTTTTATTTATAAGCACTCGGTCTCCAAAGGGCCAGACACCCCATTCATGTGTTTCTTTTTTTAAAACAAAGTTTGTTGAAATTTTTTTTTCTGAGACAAAAGCAAAACATGTCCATCATGGACCATTTAGAAAACACAGGGAAGTAAAATAAAGAAAAGATTGCCCGTTCTCCCTTCGGGGAGCAGATCTGTGCCTTTCCCTCCACCCACCACGTCCCCACCATGTTACCACTGGCTTCCCCACCCCCAGCTCCAAGGGCCCTTCCTTTACCTTCATAACTTGTTTCCTAAGCCCATTCTAGGAATCCCATCTACCTCTGTAACTTACCCAATAAATACTCTCTTATAGGAAAAAAAATTTGTCACCTCACCATTCAGATATGCTCTTTTAACAGTTTTTATATTTATTTATTTTTTAAATATATTTTATTGATTTTTTTACAGAGAGGAAGGGAGAGGGTTAGAGTGTTAGAAACATCATTGAGAGAGAGACATCGATTAGCTGCCTCCTGCACACCCACTACTGGGGATGTGCCCACAACCAAGGTACATGCCCTTGACCGTAATCGAACCTGGGACCCTTCAGTCCGCAGGCTGGCGCTCTATCCACTGAGACAAACCGGTTTCAGCTCTTAACAGTTTTTAAAAGAATACGCCCTATTTTATTTTAGAGGAGATTTAGGTGTGCAGGAAAGTTGTAAAAATAGATGGAAGCGTTACCATGAGCCCACGGCCATGAATGTTACTGTCGTACATTGTATGCTACATTGTCACAACTCATGAAGCAATATTGACATGTCAATATATGTATTTGTAATATATTTCTATTTCAGAGAGGAAAGGGAAGGGGTTGGGAGAGAGAGAAACACCAATGATGAGAGAGCATCATTAGCTGCTTCTGCATACCCCCTACCGGGGATCAAGCCTGCAACCCAGGCATGTGCCCTGACCAGGAATCGAACCGTCACCTCTTGGTTCCTACTAGTAGGTCTACAATCAGCAGCTGGGCCACACCAGCTGGGCGACACATTAACACTCATTACAGTCCATACTTCAGTCGCACATTTCTTCCTTTATTTTTTTTCACCTAACATCCCTTTCCTCGGATCGCATTCAGGATCCCGTGTCACATTTAGTCATCGCGTCTCCTTAGGTTCCTCCAGACGGACATTTTCTCTGACCTTCCCTGTTTTTGGTGACTTTGACAGTTTCGAGGAGCACTAATCTGGCATTTTGTTGAATGTCCTTCCATGTGAGTTGGATGTTTTTCTTGCGATTAGACAGAAGTCAGGGGTTTTCAGGAGGGAGAAGTGCCATTCCTTTATCAAAGGTACACGCTATCAGTATGACTTCTGGCCGTGCATTTAACCTGGGTCAGCTGGCCAAGGACGCCGACTCCTTGCCAGGGGACTCCTCTGTTCCGTTCCTCTTTCCCCTTTCCGCACCGTCCCCTTTGGAAGTCGCTGACCGGCGCTTTCATAGATTTGCTTCTGGCTTCAGCCTTTGCCCTTCTCCCTGAGAACGAAAGCAGAACCCCAGGGGCACTTGCTGATTCTTGGCACCTATCGATCTGGCCAAGAACTGGGATCTGGGTGTTAACCTCGCCATGTAAAAATATATATATATATTTTATTGATTTTCTACAGAGAGAAAGAGGGATAGAGAGCTAAAAACATCCGTGAGAGAGAGACATCGATCAGCCGCCTCCTGCACATCCACTACTGGGGATGTGCCCGCAACCAGGATACATGCCCTTGACCGGAATCGAACCTGGGACCCTTCAGTCCGCAGACCGACACTCTATCCACTGAGCCAAACCGATTTCGGCTAACCTCGCCACTTTGACTTTCGTAGTTGCTGGAGGTTTTAGGGCCCAGGTGCCCAGTACCATTGTCAACAGGTCCGCCCCTCGGTTTGGTCCAGCAGTCACTCCATGCCAGCACTGGGCAGAGCGCGTCCCAGGAGGCATTCACTCACAAAGACCAGGCGTGGAGATGCGCTGCTCTCTCCTGATGCGGATGAGAAACCTGACTTGTGGAAGTGGAGAGTGTCGCCCTCGGTCACACGGCTTGCGAGTGGCGGAGCCGTAATCCAAACCCCGGTCTGTATCCCAGAGCTCAGCGTTTCCCTGGGCTGGTGATGAGCAGCCACAGAGAAGGGAGGCTCAGCACGCAGGCTCGGAGGTCTGAGTCCGCTTTTCCCTGTAGGAGCGGGGTGGCCTTGGGTAAGTGACTTCACATCTCTGCGCCTTAGCTGTGCTAACTGTTCAGTGGGGACAGGAACGTGACCTTCTTCTTAGGGCTGCTGTGAAGATGAAATGATTTAAAATGGTGCTGGGCTCAGGGGAGGCCGTCAGGGAGGGCTATCATTCTTGCTGTTACTATGCTATTTCAAAAAAGATGTAGTCTTACTGGTTTTAGAGAGAGGTAGGGAGAGGGATAGAAACATCAATGAGAGAGAAACGTGATTGGCTGCGTGCCCCCCCACTGGGTATCGAGCCCGCCACCTGGGCATGTGCCCTGATGGGGAATTGAACTGTGACCTCCTGGTTCATGGCTCGATACTCAACCACTGAGCCACCTCAGCCGGGTTGACTATGCTATTTTTCACATCCCCATTCCCCCCCGCCCGCCTGAGAAAGCACTGCCTGCTCTGGGCCGCAGTGTCCCCACCTGCCATGGGTGCTGAAGCAAAACAGGAACTTTTTTTTTTAAAAATATATTTTATTGATTTTTTTACAGACAGGAAGGGAGAGGGATAGAGAGTTAGAAACATTGATGAGAAAGACATTGATCAGCTGCCTCCTGCACACTCCCTACTGGGGATGTGCCCGCAACCAGGATACATGCCCTTGACCGAATCGAACCTGGGACCTTTCAGTCCGCAGGCCGATGCTCTATCCACTGAGCCAAACCAGTTTCGGCTAGAATAGGAACTTTTAACCCTTTTTGTATCATGGATCCTTTGGGCAGGCTGGTGAAATGAAATGGTTGGAATAACTTACCAAATAGAAAACCCCCACACATCTGTGATGTGTTCACTCATGAACGCATTGACCAAGGCGCAGAGGTAGGTCTAATCACTGCGGCGTTTTGAGGTAGGCATGTTCATGCTTTGGGAATTCTGAGTCAGGAGATACTAGTTACTATTCTCAGTGACAAGGTCTTAGGGACTCCTCATTCCACCGTGGGTGATGCTTGTGCTCCTACTAGAAAGAAATGCTGAGTTCCAGCCACAGATTCCTGAACATCTCCCGCCCCCCCCCCCCCCCCAAAGCTCACAGAAGGCTGAGTTCTTAACATGGGCCTCAGACGAAGAACTGAGTGGAGGAAGCCCAGGTCCCTTCCAGCTCTCACACCCGAGATTGGAGTCGGATCCTCGGGCGTCCCAGGTGGGGCAGGGAGCCCTGGGCCCCGAGGAGGTCGACCCCAGGACGGATGGACGCGCCCAGGGCCTTTCCGTCGGCCCGGCCTTCCCGGATTGCTCTGTTCTGGGTGTTTCAGAGAAGTGGCTGGCAGCTCCACACAGAGCCTTTGCCCCGGCTGATCAATGCTGGCTCCGGAGAGCTATCGATCCAGTCCTTTGTTTTTCAGAAACAACCAGCCTTTCTCTCATTAACCCCTGCCAGCCTGGCCCTAAGGAGGAGGCCTTCCGTGCTCCAGGCTCAGTGCTGGGCAGGGCAGATGTGCGGACAAGGATGGCATCCGAGGGCCCAGGCACCCACCACAGGCCAGGAGCTCTGCGGGGCCCTCTCGCTCCCGTGTTTGGCTCGTTCATCCACTGGCGGCAAAGCAGCTGCTCTTCAAAGCCCAGGTCTGTCCGAGCTGCACGCCTGTGCTCTCCTCAGGGTACCAGAGCAGGTGCCCTACACAGGTGCATGTGGTGTCTTTTCCACCCCTAGATGCACTCATGTCCCTGTCTCAACATACACACGCACACGCACACGCACACCCTCAGATTCACAGACAGGTCAGGGCTGCTTTCACCAACCTGAGAAGGAGCCATTTCAGCCCCGAGCAGCCATCACTCCCTACCCACATCTTCCCCAGGGTTCTGTTCGGCACACACAGTCTCTTAGGCAGCGCGAATCCTTCGGACCTTGCAGTCTTGCTTAGCTTTTCTGGAATGAGCAGGACAGAGAGGCACGGAAGGAGAAGCTAGGGGTGTGTGGGCCGGGGACCCTGATAGAGCTAAGCCAAGGCACTCAGCACACTGCTCGATGCCATTCATGGCAGCAGACAGTTTATCAAGCCATCTGTCACTCACGCTGGGATGTGGAGATGGGTCAGGTGCAGCCTTTGGGTCCAGGTCTGGGGAGGGAGGCCCCTGCAGGACATAAACCAACACAGGGCCTCACAGAGATTAGCACACAGGCGCAGCGTCGGAGTGTTACAGCAACCAGCTAACTCAGGATCTTCCAGGGAAATATCCACACGGTAGCAAGGCCCGGAGGCAGAGCTGGTCAGAGGGTAGGGGTAAAGGCACCCCGGTGCACTGAGGGGTCAGCTTGGGCAAAGGCCAGGTGTGAAAATTGGTGACATTCTGATGAGGGGAGTTACTCCAGCTACCACAACAAATACCACAGGCTGGGGGCTTAACAACAGATTTTATTTTCTCTCCTTTCTGGGGGCTGGCAGTCCAAGGTCAAGGTGTCCGCAGGGTAGGTTTCCACTGAGGCCTCTCTCCGGGGCTGGTATGGCTGCCTTCTCCTCTGTGTCTTCAAAGGGCCGTCCTCTGCGTAAGTCTGTGCCCAATCTCCAACCTCCTCTTCTTTATAAAGATGCTGGTCGTATGGGATGAGGGCCCACCCATATGACCCCATTTTAATGTACTCACCTCTTTTTTTTTTTTTTTTTTTTAATATCGATCAACCACCTCCTGCACATGCCCCACTGGGGATGTGCCTGCAACCAAGGTACATGCCTTTGACCGGAATCGAACCTGGGACCCTTCTGTCCCCAGGCCAACACTCTATCCACTGAGCCAAACCAGTTTTGGCACATACTCACCTCTTGAAGACCCTACTCCAAATACAGTCACAGTCTCATGTAATGGGGTTAGGACTTCTACGTATGAATTGGGGTGCTGGAGGGTCACAGTTAAGCCATAACAGGGTTGACTGTAGAAGAGGGGAAACATGGGCCTGGGTGGGACAGTGGGGTGGGGCGCACGAATCAGGAAAGGCCTTGACTGAGGCTTTACCTGCCAGGACTCGCAGGTTCTGGCACCTGCTCTGGCCTGGGGTGGGGGTGGGGCAATGGAAAATGAAAACATCTCCTGTCCCCAGGTTCTGGGACTCCTGGGAGTGCTGTGACCTCAGGCCTGCCCTCCACCTTCTGCCCTGCTCGGTGGGAGCCCTGCCCAGCTCGGGGTGAAGCCAATTACCAAGTAGGAAATCTTCCTGCTTTGTAGAAACTCCCGTTGGGCTGGGCCTGATTGGACAAGACCTCACTAAAGCGTGCACCTCTCAGTCCCCGGCAGGGAAGGCAGCCCTTTCTGCCGGGAAGGCTTTGCCCCCTGCGTGTCTGAGGAACCTGGCCCCGCAGTGGTGCCCACGTCCTGCACTGGGGGTCAGGAGGGCCCTCCAGTGCTCTGCTTCCTGCTTTCCTCCCCCAGAAAGTGAGGAGTCACAATAAAGTTGCTAAGGGCCTGGCCCTTCCGACACTGACTTCAGGATCCTGAAACCGAGAAGAAAGTGGGGGTGGAAGGGCCAGAAAAGGCGGTAGAACCGAGTCTCCCCTGTCCACCCACCGGCCAGGCTGGGGAGAGCCAGGGTTTGCTTTTCCAGGGCCTGGCCAGCGTGGGGGTGGGCGGGTCGGCTGGATAATTCTTGTAAAATGTCTTTATTGACCTCGTGTGTCCAGGCCATGGGTTTTAAGTGCAGAGCTTGATGGAGTTCTGAGTACGATGCATTTGTGAAACCACGGCTAGGATCCAGATATAGAACAGAGGAGAGCTCTAGTGGGGGAGGGTTTTCCTCCCTCGTTCGCCTCTGCGCTCCACCCCCCAGGTAGCCACCGTGCAGACCATCCATTAGCTGGTGTGTCCTTGACCGTCAGGTAAATGGAATCATGCAACATGCACTCCGTGGTGCCTGGCGTCTTTGCTCGTTGTTCAGCCTGAGAGGTCCTCCCAGTGGATTCTGCAGGAAAGGGGGAACCCCCCTGAGAGAGGCTCTTCCACATGTGCCCTGAGCCTGCTCCTCCCCGACACAGTCCTCCGCCTGTCAAGGTGCCCCGGTCCTTGAACCTGGGTGGGCTTGTGACTGCTTTGACCACGGGGCAGCTGAGGAGTGACGCTGTGGGGCGTCCCGGGCCGGGGCATGAAAAGCAGGGCAGCTTCGGCCCTGTTTGCTGGGACACGGGTGCTTGGAGCCCTGGGTATGAGGCACGAGGTCTCACCGCCCCCAGGCTGCCGTGTTGTGAGGTGAGGAAGCCATGCTGTGTGGGGAGGCCGCACGAGGTGCTCCGTCCTTAGTCTGCCTCCGAGCTTACGCAGCCCAGGCCCCCGATGTGAATGAACCGGCCCCAGGAGACCCCAGCCCCCAGCTGTCAGGTCATCCTGGCCTTCCGGTCTTCCCAGGGGAGGCCCCAGGCGTCACAGAACCGGGATAAGTCATCCCTGGTCATCCCTTTACCAAATGCCTGCTCCACAGAATGCAGACCCGTGAGAAAGTGGCTGTGTTAAGCTGCTGAGTTTGGGGGTAACCTGTCAGCCCAGTAATCTCTGGAACACAGGGTGCAAGTGGCTGGACTCAAGAGGGCCACGGTTAGCCTCCTCACTGGGTGAGACGTGGTGAGAACATCTGCATTTGGGGGCCCACTGGCTGCTTCACAGCCCTGCCTCCACCTCATCCTCTGCTTTTTGCTTCTGACCTGCTCTTTTTGGTTTTAGGCCAGTTCATTAATTGTCTGCCTCCCCCCCTGAAAAAGCAAAAGCACGTGGATTCTCCCCCACATTGTTGCCTCCCTATGGAGACCCCAGGGAGGGGACATGTGGAAGATTTGAGGAGTCCAGTCAGCCCCTAGCAGGTGCAAGGAAACGGCACAGCCCAGCCCCAGGCACTCAGTGCTCAAGAAATGTGTGTATGGAGAGCATCATCAGTCCTTTGTCGCCGCAGATGTCCTCTCTGTGACCTCTGCCCTCTGAGTGGGGACACCACTCGGGGAGCAGGACTTTGGCACCTGGCTCTTGGAACTCTTTTCCGAGGACCCAGCTCCTGGCCAACTCTCACTATGAAAAGTCATCCTTCACCTATATGGACGGAGTTTATAGTATACCGCACCTAAAATGACAGCTCCAGCCTAGTGGCTCTCTTGGCTGTGTGACAATGGGGAAGTGGCCTGACCTCTCTGAGCCTCGGTCCCCAATTCTGTAAAAAGGGCAGAATAATAAATAGTCCCGGCTTTGTCCAGGGCTGCAGTGAAGACAAAAACTATGATGATAACACATAGCCAGCATTTACTTAGTACATAGCAAGCCATCAAGAAATGTTAAGCCAAACCAAACAAACCAAACTGGGGAGGAGGGGAGCTTATGAGAGAGGCATTATTATTGAATTTTTTGCAGATGAAGGGAAGGGCTGAGGTCATGGAGCTAATAGGCGGAAGACACGTGATGCCAATTTCGGTCTGTGTGCTGCCAAAGCTCATGCTCCTTCCGCTCCGTCTTTTTGTCTATAGAGCAGGTGCCTGTGGGTCTGGAGCTCATGCATGACCTTGCAGGGCTCCGTGCCCTGCCCAGGCTCACGTGTTAGTTGCCTGGGGGCACCCTGGGAGCCCTCTGTAGAGCGCTCTGTGGCCTCAGAGAGCCTCCAAGAGCTGCAGTAGCCACCGAAGGACCCTCTGGGCCTGGGGTAGCAATGCAACTGCTCTGCCTTCCAGAAAGCTCTATGTTTTTTATTTTTATTTTTGCTGTGAACTAGATTGGATGCAGAGACTTGGAAACTGCCCTTGTCTCAAGCAGATGTTCAGGAAGACTCTGATTTATTTTATTATTTTAGCAGCTTTATTGAGATGAGTTTCATATACTGTGCAAACCACCCATATAAGTGTGCAACTCAATATCTTTTAGTAATGGTTAGAGTGGTGCAACTCTCACCACAATCAATTTTAGAACATTTTCTTCACCAGCCAGACACCCTGCAGGCCTTGGCCATAATCTTCCACCCTCCCCCCACCCTCTCCTTTCTGTCTCTATAGTTCTGCCTATTCTAGATATTTCATAGCATCGTAATCATATGTTACATGGTCCTTTGTGTCTGGCTTCTTTCACTTAGCATGTTTCAAGGTTCATCCATGTTGTAGCATATATTTTTATTGCCAAATACTATTCCTTGTATGACTACACCACATTGTGTTTGGTAAGCTCTTGGGGTGCTTTCATTTTTTTGGTTGTTATGGATACTATTTTTTAACATTAGTGTACATGTGTTGTGTGGACATAGATTTTCATTTCTGTTGGGCATATAATGGGAGCGGAATTGCTGGGTCATAGGTTAGCTTCATGTTTAACCTTCTGAGAAACTGTCCGGCTCTTTTCCAAGAAGTTGCACCACTTTTCACTCCCACCAGCAGCGTGTGAGGGTTCTGACTCCTTCACAGCCTCCCCACACACGACTTTTTGTTGTTGTTAGTCCTCACCAGAGGATATTTTTCCATTGATTTTTAGAGAGAGTGGAAGGGAAGGGGAGAGACACACACACAGAGAAACACCAATGTGAGAGAGACACATTGATAGGTTGCCACACTCATGCCCCTTCACCCCACCTGATCAGGGCTGGGAATTGAGCCTACAACCAAGCTACGTGCTCTTGACCAGAATCAAACCATGACCCTTTATTCTGCAGGCTGATGCTCTATCTTTTGAGCCAAATCGGTTAGGGCAATACCTGACTTTTTAATTCTAGCCACCAAAAAGGGTATGATGTGGCATGTCTTCAGTTTTCCTTTCATTTGTGTGTTGGTCTTTGTATATCTTCTTTGGATTAGTGCCTACGCTGACCCTTTTCTGATGTTTATTTTTATTTTTATTATTGAGGTGTGAGAGGTCTTTATATATTCTTGATACAACCCTTTATCCTGATTTGTTGATAAGAATTTTTGTGTTTTTGCTATTCAGTTTTTTTAAAAAAAAATATTTTTAAAATTGATTTCAGAGAGAAAGGGAGAGAGATAGAAACATCAATGATGAGAGAGAATTACCGATTGGCTGCTTCCTGCATGCCCCTGGGTAGGGGGAGGTGGGAATCAAGCCCACAACTTGGGCATTTGCCCTTGGCTTGAATCATACCTGGGACCCTTTATTTTTTTCTTTTTCTTTTCTTTTCTTTTCTTTTCTTTTCTTTTACTTTATTTTATTGTGTTACATGTATACATATCTCCTCATTGACCACCCCCCCACCCCCTTACCTGGGACCCTTTAGTCCATAGGCCTATGTTCTAGCCACTGGGCAAAACCGGCTAGGGCCCATTCAGTTCAACAACAACAACAACAAAAAAAACCTTTATTGTTGAAAGTATTACGTATGTCCCATTTCCCACCCCCCATTGACCTCTCCCAGCCCATTCCCACCCCCTACCCCAGGCTTTCACCACCTTATTGTCTGTGTCCAATTCAACTTCTTTGGTTGATCTCTTCCCACTTACCCACCCACCCCTCCTCCCCTCTTTGAATCCATAACCTATTCCATGCTTCTGTGTCTCTGGATCTATTTTGTTCATCAGTTATTTTTGTTTATAAGAATCTTTAGGAAAGGCCATTTCATAACTTCCCTGTTCCCGTGTTTATTGGCTGGAGAATAGTGTCAGATACAAAACGTTGGCTCCTCTGTGAGACAGAGCTGACCCCCTTGGAAACAGCTCACACGCATTCCTGGTGCTGGTGAAACAGACAGGACCCTGCTGTTTCCCGGTTCTCCCCGTTTTTCTTTTCTTGAGTTTTGCCTAAGACAGTGGGTGTCAAGTGCCATAGCATGGAGTCACATATCAGAGTCACCTGGGACTCTAACCCCTCACAGCCTCACCTGTCCCAGGAGTGGAGTGCTCTCCTCCCCCACTTTCATTTTGGGAACCATTCCTCATAGCGACACTTTGAGGGTAACCATAGCATAGCACAAAGTGGGCCTTAGAGGGCAGTAGTGCTGATCCCCAGACAAGGAAACAAAAAATAAAAATAGCCCAGCCGCATGGCTCAGTGGTTGAGCATTGACCTATGAACCAGGTCAGGGCACATGCTCAGGTTGTGGGCTCGTTCCCCAGTGTGGGGCATGCAGGAGGCAGCCAATCAATGATTCTCTCTCATCACTGATGTTTCTACCTTCCTGTTCCTCTCTTTTTCTCTCTGAAATCAATAATAATAATAATAATAATAATAATAATATATATATATATTAAAAATAAAAATAAAGTAGAAGTATTATATGATTCAGCAGCCCCATTTGTGGGACTATCGTGAAAGAATTAGAATCAGGATCATGAATAGCTATCTACATTCCCTTTCATTGCAGCCTTATTCAAAAGTAACCAAGATGTGGAAGCAACTCAAGTGTCCATCGACAGATGAATGGATCAAGAAAATTTGGTTATACATACAACAAAATACTACTCATCCAGAAAAAAGAAGGAAATTCCGCTATTTGCAACAACATGGGTGGATCTGGAGGACATTATGTTAAGTGAAATACGCCAGACACAGAAGGACAAATATATACATACTTCGTGGTCTCACTTAGGTGTGTAATCTAAGAAGTCAACCATACAAAGCAGAGGGGAGAAATGACAGCTAGAGAGGACACTACAGCGGTAGTTGTCAGGTGCTTGGGGAGGGAGAAATGGAGAGGTCTTGGACAAGGGGCACACAGTGAGGCTGGAGCCTGGAGATCTGTAGAGATAGTGCCTGCAGTGAACAGTACTGTATGTATATTTGAAACTTTGCTAAGAGGGTAGATCTTGTGTTGTGTTCTCATCACACACACACAAATAATGAGGGCGAGAGGAAACTTTTGGAGGTGGTGGCTATATTATGGCATAGTGTAGGCTGAGGCGATGGTCTCATGGGTATATATACTTATCTCCAGACTCATCAAGTTGTATGCATTAAACACGTACAGCATTTTGTATGCCAATCACACCTCAATAAAGTAGTTTTAAAAAAAGAAAGAAAGAGCATTCCCTTCTTGTAGGCAGCTGTGTGTGAAGCCCGGTGAGGGGGTCAGATTGTTCACTGGCTGAAGCCAATGGTGTAATATGGTGCCACACCATCATGGCCTGGGGAGGGACAGGGCATCGCTTTTGTTGTTAATCCTCACCTGAAGATACTTTTCCACTGATTTTTAGAGAGAGTGGAAGGGAGGGGGTGAGACAGAGAGAGAAACATTGGTGTGAGAATAACACATCGATTACTTGCCTTCCACCATCTCCCAGACCAGAGCTGGGGATCGAGCCAGCAACTGAGGTATGTGCCTTTGACCGGAATTGAACCCAGGACCCTTCAGTCCACAGGCTGACACTCTACCCACTGAGCCAAACTGAATAGGGTAACAGTGGCATTGTTTTGTCTCCAAAAAGGAGCTCAGCAGCATCTTTGAATGTTCATTAAGCTCTAATGTTGAGCCAAGCACTGTGGCTCATAAGCATTTTATGTTATTATCTCATTAAATCCTCACCCTAACCTTATGGGTTAGGCACAGTTCATCGCTGTGTACCAAGGGAAGACATTGAGCCCAGATTGATTGGCTTGCCAACCATCACCCAGCTAGCAAGGGTCTGAGCTGGGACTGAAACCCAGGCTGCCTGTCTTTAACACCTGCACTTTTAAATTCTCCATCTCGATGCCCAGGGCTTCGAGCTCTTGAATCCAAATCATATTGATCTTCCTTTTCACATCATCATTTCCCATAGAAATTTGCAGGGGAGGCAGCTGAGGGTGGAAGAAAGAACGGGGATGCAGGAAACTGACGCGGAGAAGTACTCCAGCATGCACGGGCTCTGTGGGACTTTGGCCCATTACATCATGTTTCTCTAAATTTCCTCACCACACAATGGAGATAAAACACCCACGTCACAGGGTTATTGTGAAGGGTCTGAGATTATGGCTGTGGGAATGATTTACTAGTATAAATTCGAACCTTTGAGAAGTCAGGGACTGTTATTCTTATTACATTGTTCGCTTCACGCAGGTCAAATCCTGTAATTAGCAGCCCCAAACCTAGATAACAAGAGTTCCGAGCCTTGGCCAAGAAGTTCAGCGTTGGCTCAGTTCTTCTGAGCCATATTTAAGACAATAGCAACAAAGCACCACCCCCAGGGCCGGGTTTGGGAGTTTCTATATTTGGTTAATCACAGAATCCTGGCCGCCCCTCCCCACTTCCCAGCCACCAGCCTGGATGTGGGTCTCTTTGCTTTCACCCTGCCCCCCTCCCCCTGCCCTGGCTGTGTGTTTACCTGCTGCCACTCCTTCACAGAGACTGGATGTATTTACCGAATGTCCACGCACTCAGTGGCTGGGTGGACGAAATGTAAGCGGCAGTGACGGGGGTTTCTTCTAGGTTGAGGCAGTGAAGAGCCCACTTTTCACAACTGCACCTCCCTTTTCTCCTGGGGGAGGTCACCCCCGAGAGGGAGAAAGGCCCTTGATTCTGTCTGTCATGAACCAGAAAGAAGTTTTCATTGTGATCAGCCACTGAGATTTGGGGGTTCATCTGTTAAGCAATGACGCCTAGCATTGCCCAAAGATATTTCTTGCTCTCAGTCTACGCAAGAGGGGAAGAAGAAAGACCCCCTTCTAGGTAGAGCAGCATACGTAAGGACAGAGATGGCACGGGACCGGGAGAAGGAGAAAACTGGTGTGGGTGGACCGGAGGTTCCTCGCTCATGGGTTTGGTAACCTAGCGGTGCAGGTCACAGCGCTGAGTCCTAGGTCGGCCGCTGACTGGCCGCGTGCCTTGGAAGTATGGCTCTCTCTGAGCCTTGGTTTCGTAACTGCAAATTTCAGACAAGAACAGCGCCCAGACCTTGGAGTTGTTGTGAAGACTGAACAAGGGCTTAGCTCAGTGACTAAAGTAGGCCAAGCGCCTGATAAAAATTAGCTATGTTAAATATCAGTCCCTGTTATGATAACGGAGGACTTGGAAACTGGTTTCAGACAAAAAAAAAAAAGTGCTTTCTATTTTTACAGTAATCTGAAGCCCAAGATGGTAAAGAGGAGAAAACAAGGAGTAATGTTTTCTGAGGGAACCTGGAACGAATTCATCCACCCTGCATTTCATCCATCCATCCGTCTGTCCATCCTCCATTCATCCATCCATCCAACAGACTAAAACATTAAAAAAAAAATAAGCATCCTTCTCTAAAGCTGTGAGGGAGTCTCTAACCAACAGGGAGAGAGAGCCTCAAACGCTGAGGTTATTGGAGAAGACTTTCCTGGTCCTGCAGCCTCCTTTAGAGGAGCTAGAAAAAAATAGAGAAGTCAGGAAGGGAGTCAAGGCCAATGTTGTCTTGGTAGGAAAGGCAGGGACAGGAAACCAGCCTCAAGGCCAAGTGCCTCTCCATCGGGCGGGTCCTCCCTGGTACAAGGAGCTTGGTGGGGAGGGGAGGGGCGACCTCCATCCCAGAGCACTGGAGTCCAGGCTCGCTGGCTAGCAGTCCACTGGGTCTGGCCTGGAGCCGGGCGAGCAGGATGGCGGAGAGCCAGGCTCTGGTTCACAAAGTGAAATCTCTGTGACTGGTTCAGGAGTGGGGCTGTGATCAAATTGCTCCAAGGGGGTTCGATTTGTAAACTTCTGTTTGAACTACTGGGGAATAGGATTTCTCTTTCCACTGGACCCCCGGCTGGAAAGATGTGGGCCTAAAGCTTTCTCCTAGAACAAGGAGAAAGTTTGTCCGAGAGTGAAGCTAACACAGCAAAACATAGTGCCGAGAGAAGTACCGAGACCATGTCCTGATGTCATTGTGTGTGAGCCCCTGGATCTACCCAGTCCTGAAGGCTGACGGAAATTCCCAGTTATGTGAGAGCCCTGGTTCTCCAGAAAGCCTCTTTGGCCCTGAATACCATTGGATGGGGGAATCTTATGACCAGGGTGCATTTTCACTCTCTACTCTGCCTCTTGGTCCACAATGAATAACTTACTCTACACCAGCTTATGAACTGAAGTCCAGGGATAGGAAAAAAAAAAAAAAGAATACAACTTGAGCCTTATCCTCAGAGAGGGTGACAAACAGAACTAGGACAGCTCAGTGTACGATGTACTGAGACACAATAACACCGTCATGGGAACTAACTGGAGAAAGGCAGGCTGAATCTAAGAGGGAGAAGGGTGGTAAGCGAGTGCGGCTACTGAGAGGAGGAAATATTAATTTCAGTCGGAATTTCCTGAGCATCTACTCTATGCCGTATACTGTGCGAGGCACTGGTGATCGATCACACACAGACATGGGGCTTGATCTTAAGGAGCCGGTAGTCTAGTGGGAGGGAGGACACCATGTTTCCTCACTGTAGTGGTGATTACAAACAGATATGGGGCCTAGTGCTATGACAACAAATAACCCGGGGGCTAGACTGGGCTTTGGATCTAGGGGAGGCTCTTCCGAAGGCGAAGTGCTTGAATAGAGCAGGAGTAGCCGTCGGCAGAGCAGGAATTCCCTGGGACAAATGGACCGGGCGAATGGGAAGCATCCTTGGTGGAAGGGAACAGCATCTGCGAAAGTTCTGCGCTGGGAAGGAGCAAGGCAACCAGACAAACAGAACGGAGTATCTGGCTCTTTAACAGTGAATGTAGGACCCAGGATCCTTAGCCCCATGGCTTCTCCACCCCAGCTGGTTTTTAAATCACCCAGGGTATCGTTTTTCTTACTTAGTATAAAACGGGGTAACCATACCCACTTTGCAGGCTTATCGAGGGGATTAGAGGAGATGCTGGGTTACAGGGCCTGGCATCGAGAAGGTGGTTGTCGACAGCAATGATTAACAATGGCGTCCTCCCAGCAGGTTCCATTGTCCCGGCTGCAGAATGATTTAGTCTGTCATGTGGGTTCCCAGAGTTTTACTTCCCTTCTCCCTCCTCCCCGTCCTCCAGCTCCCCACAGCCCTGTGCCCAGAACTAACCCGTTCCCACTGGCTTCCCCAGGTGGCCAAGCCATGGGTCAGGCAATGGGGAGAGAGGCAGGGGGGTTCGGGGCTGAACTGTGTCCCCTCACTGCCACATTCATGCCAGAGTCCTAACCCCCAGGACCTCAGGCTGTGTCCTTTGGAGACAATACATTTCGATGAGGCTTCAAGAGTGGGCCTAACCCCAGATGACTGGTGTCCTAAAGGAAGAGGACCCTGGATACAGACACGTCAGAGGGAGGCCCCGGTGAAGACGCCGGGAGAAGGCGGCCATCCACCAGCCAAGGAGAGAGGCCTCCGAAGGAACCCACCCTGCAGATGCCTGGATCTCGGACTTCTCGCCGCTGGATCTGCTGGAAAAGGAATGTCTGTCGTTGAAGCCCCGCCGTCCATCCGTGGAATTTGTTGTGGCAGCTCGAGCAAACGTGATGGTGAGAGAAACAGAAAAGCAGCCCCCCTGAGAAAAGCCCATCCTCTTCTCCCCTGGGGCCCAGGTGATCGAAGAAGACAGACGGAGCCCAAACCGGTCTGGTTCGGTGGATAGAGCGTCGGACTGCAGACTGAAGGGTCCCGGGTTCGATTCCGGTCAAGGGCATGTACCTTGGTTGCGGGCACATCCCCAGTGGCGGGTGTGCAGGAGGCAGCTGATCGATGTTTCTCTCTGATCGATGTTTCTAGCTCTCTGTCCCTCTCTCTTCCTCTCTGTGAAAAATCAATAATATATATATATATATGTGTGTGTGTGTGTGTGTGTGTGTGTGTGTGTATAAAAGAAGACAGAGGGAGAGAGACAGAGGCCCCGGGAGAAAGGGACTCAGCCGCGCTCCTGCTCCTTTCACCTGAACGGGGATGTGGGTGAGTGAAGGGGAGATCTCGCCAACCAAATGGGAGTCAGCTTTCCTGGGTTCTCTCATCCTCACTCCACCCTTTCCCGGCTGTGTGGCTTTGGGGAAGTTACTTACCCTCTCTGTGCTGCGCCTTCCTCATCGCTAAAACGAAAACCATCAGTGTGCCTGCCCCCTGCGTTTTTGTGGAGACTGGACCAGTGTTCAGAACTGCGCCGTGCACAGTGCCTGCTGCGGAGGTGCTAGCGAGCACTGGGGTCGCTTTCCTCACCCTTCAAGTGGAGGACGGTTCCTGACCTCACGAGGATAGGCTTAAGGCTGAAGTAGGGCATTTCATGGCGTTTCAAGACATTGGACGTGAAAGGACCCAGAGATGTTAGCTGAATGATTAACTTAGCTCAAATCCTACTTCCGCCACGCACTGGGAAGAAATCACCTGACCTCTGGGTGCTGGTTGTTTTTCTATGAAATGGCTCAGCTGATCTCGCAGCCCCGCCTACCCCAGAGAGGGATCGTAAAACACAGAGGAGATAGCAACGGTGACATTGCCTGGTCACACGCAAGCCTGGTGTCGGTGTGGGTACAGAGCCCCGAAGACTCACTCTGCAACCTGCAACCCCCAGCTAGTGTCTGAGACACACGCTCCTCACTTAGTCTGTACAACAACTCTGTGAGCCGAGCCCTGTCATGCCCATTTTACAGATGAGAAAACAGCACACAGAGGTTCAGTGACTGGGCCAGGATGACCAGTAGACCCCAGGGTGGGATTGGCATCCGTGAGTGGGCGATGGGTGCTCCTACTCTGCCCCAGGGCAGTGCTGGCCAGTGCAATTTTCCGCGACGAGGGGCGTATTCTAGCTGCCCGGCCCGATACAGCCCTGCTGAGCACTCGAAGTGTGGCCCGTGTGACCGAGGCACCGACATGTTAATCTAATTTAAAAGTAGTTAATAAAAATGTGAATTTAAATATCTACCTTTGGCTTAAGGCTAGTGAATTGGCTGGCACAGCATTAGGCTAGACGGAGAAAACCGGGCAGGGATGGGGGCGAGGAGGGGGGTTCTCTAACCCTCCCGGCTACTAAGCCAGGTTACCTGGCCTCCAACTCACGGCTCCTGGCTTTCACCCTCGGCTTCAAGCCAGTCCCGGCTCTTCCCTGCTGGCCTTAGGGAGGACGGCCGCCCACTCCCGAGAGGGGACAGAGGCCGGAGGGTTTTCCCACGGAAGGGACCGGATCTCCGGCGTCCCCTGGAGGTAGCTGTGGCTGTGGAGGGTGAGCGCCCCTTCCAGGTCCCTCGGCCCCCTCCCCCGGCCCCCAGCCCTCACAGACTGCCAGCTCCCCGCTCAGCTTCTCCAGCAGGAGAGTGCCTGCCTTCCCATCTGAGAGGCAAGCTGAGCTGGCCAGCGCTCAAGGCTTAATTAGCTGAAATAACTGTGAATAAGAATCTTTAAAATGATAGTGGTTAGAGCTTAGGCTCTGATTATGCAGCCGCCTGGCGTGAGCATGCCCCTGCCAGCTGGGCGGTGCCAAGCCAGCCAGCCTGAGCGGGAGGACGGGAGCACGCCCCGTGGAACCCTCTGCCCGCCTTGCCATCCTCCGCGTGTGACGGGGACCGGACCCATAGAGCAGGCAGGTTCTGAGAGAACCAGCGCAGCACCTGGTGCGTGGTGGGTGCTCACAGAAGACACCACTCCATTTTACAGATGAGGACAACCCTCAAATTCTCCCCCAAGAACCAGGGGACACTGGCCCTGTCGGCTGAGTGATCTCCTGGCACTTCCTGTCTGGAAAATGGGGAGCACTCACCTGTCTGGTTGTCCTGGACGCTCAGGGTGAGTGTGTGCGCTGCTCTTGGCCCCAGGCTGGCACTGCGGACACTCGGCAAATATGACGTTCTTTCGTTGCTTTTCTTTTTTCCACGGAATCTTCGAAAATGTTCGCGGTGAAGGATGAGAGGGAAGGACTTGGTCAGGAGGTTGGAAGAAGCTGACGTTCCAGACACACTTCTCTCCCCCAGTACCTACCCACACTTCCCTAGGGGTGCGGGGTGCCAGGGCTAAGAGACTTTGGAGGGTTCGGATCAGAGCAGAAGAGGTTGCGAGCAGGAACCCCTGCAAGGCCGGTCTCTTGTGTTCTCCCCTAAAACCCCAAGCCAGGGAGAGGCTTCTGGAGCCTAGAGGTTAATTTTCATCATAGGACAGTGAGGTCCAGCCCTGGGACATGGACACATTTTCGTTTAGATGGTGGTGGTGGTGGTGGTGGGTGATGGTGGTCGGATGTGGGCCAGCCGTAACATAAAAAAAAAAGAGGCCACTCCGCTTGACTTGAATTAATCTGCCTTAAGCAAAGTGCTGCCCTATGCATCTGTGTAAGGACATTAGAAAACAAAGTATAAATGTTTTAATAATGAGATTTAAACAGGCCTTCGAAGCACAACAGGAGAGAGTCTGTCAGGCAGCGGGTAACTCCTTGCCAAGTAATTGGTAAAAAAAATGATTGGTGGACGTGCTGGGAGGAGGGAGCGGTGTTCCGGAGCGTGTGGGGTGATGGGCTGGTTAGCGGAAGGAGACAGGGAAGTTGTGTCTGGAAGGATGTTACCGGCTTCCATCGGCAGAGAGGGGTCAGAATGAAGCCCTTGGCAGAGCACTGGGACCCCAACTTCTGCCTGGAAGGGGCCCGTGTCCTTGGCCTGAGCAAATCACATGGCCAAGGCAGATGTCCAGGAGTGGCAGTAGTATTTTTTAAAAATATGTTTTATTGATTTTTTTTACAGAGAGGAAGGGGGAGGGATAGAGAGCTAGAAACATTGATGAGAGAGAGACATGGATCAGCTGCCTCCTGCACGCCCCGCTACTGGAGATGTGCCTGCAACCAAGATACATGCCTTTGACCGGAATCGAACCTGGGACCCTTCAGTCCGAAAGACGATGCTCTATTTACTGAGCCAAACTGGTTTCAGCCGCAGTATTATTTTTGAGCAATAGAATTACGACACTTCCTCAGCGCAGTTTTTCCCGTAAAGGAAGAGTAAGTGGGCTCGGGAACCCGGTAGACAGCGGGGAGCGAGGTGGGAGGATACAGCTCTGAGTCGCCCCACCTGTAGTATGACTCCTTCAACTTGTGGCCTTTCCCTAAGGACCAGCCCTTCGGGAGGGCATGCGGGTCGAGTTTGTCTCTGCGGGTGCTACTAACTCTTTGGTTTTTCTGTATTTTCACGCAAGGAGATGGGCTCCAGTGATATCAACTGGGAAGCCCCAGAGAGGGAGGAGAACAGGCTTGGCCTGGGTCAGAGGTCAGGCTGTTGGCGCTCGGGACCCCCAGAGCCCTGGCCAGGCTGGAACAAGAGGTAGACGAGCCTGCGACGATCTCAAGTGGCCCCTGAGAGGACTCTGATGCCATCACGAAAGCGAGAAGCGGCAAATAGACGCTGTGGTTCGCTTACACTTTCTGCCACACCCTCTTCCCATGACCGACACCCCTATTCATTCTGTTCCAGCACGCGAGAAACCTAAGAGACACCCCAACATCTCCTTTTCCCTGGCACCCGTACCCAACCTAAAGTACCTCTGAAATCGATGCACTTTAAAAAAAAATATTTTATTGATTTTTCAGAGAGGAAGGGAGAGAGATACAAAGTCAGAAACATCGATGAGAGACATTGATCAGCCGCCTCCTGCACACCCCACAGTGGAGATGTGCCCGCAAGCAAGGTACATGCCCCCAACCGGAATCGAACCTGGGACCTTTCAGTCCGCAAGCCGACGCTCACTGAGCCAAACCAGTCTCGGCTGATTCACTTTTTTCTGTTCTGACCACCACACTCTCAATCAAAGCTCCTACCATTTCTCGTGGTGACTAATGTCTCCTCAGGGAATGCCTGTCCTCCTTCCTATCCGTTCTCCACACATAGCCAGGGTGGCTTTTCTGTAACTCCACCTGGATTTTGTCACCATGCCCTGTTCGTGAAAACCCTTCCCCGGCTTTCCGTTGCTTGGAGAAGAAAGACAAAACTCCTCAAGGTGGCCCACAGAGTGCTGTGGGGCCCAGCCCCAGCCTCCTGTGGGAACACAGTCCCCATTGTCCTCTGGTCCAGCTGTACCCGCTTGCTTCCCTGCGGCCTTTGCTTTCCCAGCTCCCGGCTGCCCCAGGACCTTTGCACGTGCTCTGCCCAGGGCTCACTTCACTTGGTTGCCATCCTTACCCCCACCCGCCTTCTCATCTTGAAGCTCTCAGAGGGGTTACTGTTTTCTTAGGGAAGTTTCCTTGATTTTCTGGATACACAGAATAAGGACGAACCCTTATCCTATAGGTATCCAGAGCTGGAGTCACCAATAGGCAGACAAAGTATGTGTTTTTTATGTCAGGCATTCTCGAAACAGCATCAGTCCTAAATTTTCAAAATCACTTAAAAAAAGTCATGACGGGAAAGGGACAACTTTTGGGGGGGATTTCATTACTTATTTTTCTATCCTGTTTATTTTAAATTGATTACGGAGGGGGTCGCAATCTTTTCACTACGTAGAGCCCCAAAGAGTCAGACTCTGAAACTCTGGCTGATTATAACTCTCCCTGTAATATTTTCCACAGTTGCAGCTTTACTTTGGATGTCACCAGTTAGCACATGTCATTTTTATGTCATTAGAAATGCATTCACAAGGCCCTCCTTCTTTTGGAGGCGGAGGCCTAGACATTTGTCTTTGAGCTTAGACAGGGTCCCCCACAAAGGAGAAATGCAACCAATGTTCTGTAAGTGGGCGAGTCCCAGGAGCCTGGAGCCCCAGTCCTGGCTGGGACACTTAATTGGCTTTGTTCTCTGTCCCCTACCTCTTCCTGCTGAAGTGTATCTGCCTCGTCAGAGCAGCTGGTGCCTGAGAAATAGAAAGGTGTCTTGCCAGAGGGCGAAGGTAGAAAAGAGAAAAAGCACACAACACATTTTCAAAGAGATAATTAGTTAAATCTCTATGTGGCCTTTAGGATCCCAGGGCTAAGGTTAGAATATCTTGGGCAGTAATGAATAAAGAATATTTGTACAATCACATTTATTGCTTGGGCCCATTCATCTTTGTGCTCACCATTTTTTAATGCTAAAATTGGTGGATGCACTGTGAGAGATTTCATTACCAAGTTCATTGAGGTACAAGGTGCAGATAAATTCTCAATGAGCCTTTAATGGTGAATGAGGGTAAGCTGAGTGGAGGCTGGGATTGCTGTTATGAGAGCAGCCACAAGGGGGCGCCGAGTGCTCAGCAATGAGATTCTTGTTTCCAGGGTCTTGACTGTCAACTTTTTCTTATCAATTGTCAGTTCATTAAAATAAATAAATAAATAAATAAATAAATAAATAAATAAATAAATAAA
>JAAGEH010000043.1:14540924-14576881 GCA_011751065.1 Lasiurus cinereus | reverse complement strand
AAATAAATAAATAAATAAATAAATAAATAAATAAATAAATAAATAAATAAATAAATAAAAGATTCATTAGTCTCCTTGTAGTCCATAATTTCCTTTAATAAAACAGAGTTCCATTTTCCCTTTCAGGTGTGTCTTTACAGAATGACATGCATGAGGAAGAGTCATGAATAATACTGGGGATGATCTAATGTCTCATTTTCCCCCTTTATACCATCCACACGGAAAAATGACTGGAACATATTTCTGTATCAGTGTCATAATGTAATATAATATTGGATGATTACAGTGCAATGTAACCGCATTTCAGGAGTGAATGAATACACAGCTCAAAACACTGAGCTGGGTGTGGTTGCCTAGTGCATGATTGGGGACCCAAGCTGTTGGGGTGAGCTCTCTTTGCTAAGGATTCTTAGCACAGCCCCAGAGCTGAAAGATTCCAGGATGGGCAATTCCAGATGTCAAGGGAGCCCAGAGCAGTCATAGGCAAACTCATTAGTCAACAGAGCCAAATATCAACAGTACAATGATTGAAATTTCTTTTGAGAGCCAGATTTTTAAAAAATATATTTTATTGATTTTTTTACAGAAACGAAGGAAGAGGAATAGAGAGTTAGAAACATCGATGAGAGAGACATCGATCAGCTGCCTCTTACACGCACCCTTCTGGGGATGTGCCCGCAACCAAGGTACATGTCCTTGACCAGAATCGAACCTGGGACCTTCCAGTCCGCAGACCAATGCTCTATCCACTGAGCCAAACCGTTTTTGGCCAGAGCCAAATTTTTTAAACTTAAACTTCTAATGCCACTTATTCAAAATAGACTCGCCCAGGGTGTGGTATTTTGTGGAAGAGCCAAACTCAAGGGGTCAAAGAGCCACATGTGGCTCACGAGCTGCGGTTTGCCGACCACTGGCCTAGAGGATGGAGAGTCTGGCTTCCTGGGGTCCCCTTGGGGACTTAGCTTGTGGGGTGTCTGTCCCCAAGCAAGGCCTGGAAGCCAGCCCTGGAAATGGGGCTCAGGAAGATCAAGGCTGAGTACCAGATTGTCTCCACCAGAGGGCAGCATTGCCCAGTGGTTAGAAGCATAGCAGCCACCAGTGAACCCAGGAGACAAGAGCCCAGGAAGCAGCTCTTGTCTTCTGTCTGGCAGAGACCGGAGTGGGTAGTGATGGTGGTGGAGATGGGGGTGGTGGTGGTCCAGTGCTTATTTTCATCTCCCCAAGCGTGCCGAGGCCCCGAGTAGTCACAACAGTCGCCTGCCTCATGCTTTCCTGGCAATGGCAGGTACCCACCCATACAGAGGCAGCACTATCCCACTGGCTGCTATCAAAGCCTTAGGCAGGGAGAGCAGGCCCCTTTCATCCCTCAAGAAACTTAAGAAATTTAAAAATGCTTCTACTAAGCATTGTCTCATGTTTTAGACTGAGCTACTACCAAACCTCGGCTCCTCACCTTAGTTTTGCTTTCTGCTTTTATTTTTATTTTTCTACTTTCTGCACGTGCCTCACTGGAGCCTCCTTTCACCTGACACTGCAGTTCCCCGGAACTCAGGCCCTGATTGGGCGCCACTTGTGCTGCACCAGCACGGCCAAGGTGAACCTGAGTGGGGGCGGTGGAGGATTGAGAAAAGACAGACAAGAGAAGGAAAGCTGGGTCTCGGTGGACGCTGCCTCTCTGATGGAGAGACAGTGACAGGACTATAAGCCACATCTTTATTTTATAGCAGATGCCACCAGGCAAAGTGAGGGTGTGATCAAGATGTTTACAACATTCTCCTGGGTTTTGATCCTACTCAACTACATGCACCTGATCAAGCTTTGTTTCCTTGCAGCCTCTATCACTCAGGCACGTGGGGCCACATGTTCGGACCATAGGTTCAAGCTTAACAACTACAGCTGTTGCTATAATTGTGCTGGGAGGGCCCTGCCCTCCAAGCTGGGACTTGCACGTGGCCACGAGAGGACTGTGCCCTCTCATTAGTCCGAGGCTTGAACCTGTCCAAATGTGTTAGCTGCTCTCCACAAGAAACTAAGATAAAAAGTGTCATTAAAAAAGAAGAAAAATAATAATAATAAAAAAGGCTTCACGAGTTGTTCAGCATCATCTGTGGTATAAAGGTCAGAGCCTGGAACCAGCCAGCCTAGGTTAGAATCCCACTTCTAATACTTAGAAATTAGGGACTTAGACAAATTTCTTAATGTCTTTGTGCCTCAGTTTCTCCATCTGAAAACTGAAAATTGTCATTCCCATTTATCATACTCAAACTTCCACCCCATAGGGTTATCGTGGGGACTAAATGAGCTATTGTTAAGAGGCAATACTTTTTTCTGAGCAATAGCCCTGTACCAAGCACAGACCTGACTTTTTCTTCTAATTCTGACCACCGCTGCCTGTTTTTACCCCATTTTCTAGTCAATGAAACCAAAGCTTGGAGCCGGACAGTAGCAGAACCAGGATGTAAAACCTGATGTTTTTGTTGGTTGACTTATAACCATCGCAGAGCATGCTGGTCTTGGGAAATCATCTTTGAGTTATTGTAGCCTTGTGATTCCTGTGAACCCCAGACTACAGCTCTAGTTTTGTTCCTTATTCAAACTTGTGGTGCAGACAGGCCATTCTTAGTTGGGCTAATGCTGTAGTGCACGAGAGAACAGGCTCCCCGTGTGTGGATGTGTGGGGGGGATTTCTCTGACGTCCCCCTTCTGTGACATGCTAGCGGGTCTCATTTGCTTGCAGAAGCAACCCAGAGAGTATATATCCTGGCTCCCAGGCTTCCGGAATCAAAGTCATGGGTTCAAATCCTCTCCATGTTACTTGTTAAGTCACATGGTCCTGAGCCAGTGATATAACTTTCTAAACCTCAGTTTATTCATCTGTAAAATGGGAATTATAACAAGTGATCTCCTGGGAATTTTAGGAGAATTTTTTTTTTAAATTTTGATGAGAATTACACTGGGGAAAAGCTCTTCAGGGTGGCTTGTGCAGTGCTGATAAACTTGACCTACCAGGGTGGCCAGGGTGTGATAAGCATTGCCTGTTACTGGTAATTGTGTGTTTATTTGGCAGTCTAGCTGAGGGACATGAGAAAGCACATCCCTCCTGGATTCTTTCTTGTCACAAAAAAAAATCCAAGTCTTCCCCTTCATTACAGTTCTGACAACTGCCCCTGTTTCCTAGTGTGGCTCTCCATTCCAGCCCTCCCTTCAAGATGCCTCCAGGGTGAACATCTTAAAGCTTAGATCTGACCCTGTAGCTCAGGGCTGCACAGTAGGGATATATTGGGAATGACATATGTATATATATTTTTTCTAGTTGTCACACTAAAAAAGTGAAAGAAACAGGTAAAATTCATTTCAATAATAATTTTATTTACCCCCTATAGCCAAAGTATATTTTGACATGTAATCAATAAATCCAAATGAATACATAGAAATAGGATACATCCATCTAATATGCATATAATTAAATCTATTGGGGTGACATTCGTCGAAATGGCCATCCAGGTTTCAGGTGTGGGTCTCTATATTCTAAGATCTGTGTTTTGCACCATATGCCCAGCACCCGAAGTCAAACCTCCTGTCACCAGATCTTAGGACCCTGCCCCCCTCGCAACCACCACACTGCTGTTTGTGTTCACGAGTTTCAGCTTTCCATCCCACACATGAGTGAAATCATATGGTACTTAGCTTTTTCTGACGGACTTATTTCACTTAGCGTAATATTCGCAAGGTCCATCCATGTTGTTGCGAATGGCAGTATTTCATCCTTTCTTGTGGCTGAGTAGTATTCCACTGTACACATGTACCACATCTTTATCCAGTCCTCTATCGCAGGACATTTTGGTTGTTTCTATGTCTTGGCTGTAATGCTGCAATGAACATAGGGGTGCATATATCTTTGGGAATACATGACTTTGAGTTTTTCGGGTATCTTCCCAAGAGAGGGATTGCTGGATCCTATGGAAACTCTAATCTTAATTTTTTGAGGAACTGGCAACCTGATTTGCCTAATGGTTATACCAAAGCACATTCCCACCAGCAATTAATGTTTTTTCTACAAACTCTCCAATACTTGTTATTGGTTGCCTTATTGATAATGGCCACTCTAACAGGTGTGAGGTGGCGTCTCATTGAAGATTTTATTTGCATTTACTGAATCTTTTCATCTATCTATAGGCTGTTTGTATGTCTTCTTGGGAGACGTATCTATTCAGGTCCTCTGCCCACTTTTTGATTGGGTTGTTTGTTTGGTGTTGAGTTTTACCAGTTTTTTATACATGGCAACATGACTTCTGAGTGGTAGCCCTGTGCTCTGAACCACTCTGCTCTGTTGAAGGTCATGCTTTTGAATGAGCAGTGATGCCCCCAGTTGGAATGGGCATGGGCTGCCAGGCTCAGGAGTGAGATCTGGTCAATAGAGTTATTCAAGACACCCCCAGGGGACCCTGAGGCTGGGGGGCAATAGAGGAGATTTCTGTGCTGAGCTGGGGTGAGGAGGCAGGCTGAGGATGCTCTTTGCGGTGGTGAGGGTCTAGGATGTGGTCCCATTCCAGGGGAGGGTGTGCTCTGTGCAGCCTGAATAGAGTGTGTCTCTAGTACCTGCTCCGGCCCCAGGTAGAGGCCTCGGCTTCCTCGCTCAGCAGTGCAGAGCTGGTTTTTCCCAAGCGCCTGTGGCCCGGGCAGCTTCTGTGCCGATTGCGTTGGTCTTCTCCCCTGGAGGGCCCAGACTCACATCCTCCCATTGTCAGCACTGATACAGTACCTCATTAATTTAGACTCACTCTGAAGACTCACTGTAAATATTTTTGGAAACACCCTGTTGCTCTCTTGAAGGCTGGTAGGGCAGGGTGTGAGTAGGGCCAGGATCCTGTCTGCCTCTTCCTGACCTCCTTCCGGCCTCTGCTCGGTTTCCTGTCCTGGCGGCCTCCTGCCACAGCCGCTCCGCCCAGCCTAACAAAGGCCAGAGCTCCACAGAGAATGGCTTCCTCTGGTCTGGCCTCTGGGGATGGGATGAGAAGACGTAGTGGTGCAGGCGACGTGGAGTGCTTGATCAGAGGGAGACACCTGCATGGATTCCCTTTCCCTCCTTCGGCCTCACTTTCCAGTAAAGTCAACTGTGGAACAGATGGGTGGCTGCAACCTTTACGCGTGCAAATGCCACCCTGCTGGCTTTCCTGTCCTCTCCCCCACCGAAGGGTTGTCACGTTGCAAGGACTCTGTTTGTCTCGCCCACTCCATTTATTAAATAATCATGAACTCATCTCAGGTTTGATTCATCACCGGCATCCTGAGCAGCATGGAGTAACCAGAGTCTGCTCATCCAGTTGTGAAAATCCAAGCTGGAAAATCGAGCTGGAGGTCCCAGCCGGCACTTGACATTTAGAGAACGTGAGCTCATTAGGTTTTATGAATTGCTGATGCTGGCCCATGCTCCCCTACCTCCCTTACTCTCCGTCCTCAGCTTGGGAGTCAATGGTCTCAGGGAACTTTAAGAATCTTTCCTATTCTAAGTCATAGGAAACTAGCCCCATCAGTTGTTCCTAAAGAAAGCTTTGCCTGCTTCTGAGGTCACAGAGATCTGGTTCTGCTGCCTACAGCCATGTGGTCTCATGCATTTATTATAGGTCAACTAGGGGCCCAGTGCATGAATTTGTGAACCTTGAAAGGAACTGTGGGCCAAGAGGCTGAGGTAGGCACAGGGGCAGGGTCCCAGCTCACCCTCTGCCCTCCCCTGCCAGCAGCCCCACTCCCACTGCCGTTGCTCACACCTGCTGATTGGGGCTGATGACAGCAGTGGGTGCAAGTGGGACCAGTGCTGTCAGCAGGTGCAAGCAGCGATGTCTGCCCTGATTGCCCCTCAGGAGCAGGGGGAGGTGGAGAAGTCCTCAGGGGGATCAGGGCTGGTAGCTGCTTGCACCTGCTGATGGCGTGGAGTGATTGGGACTGGTGCTGGGTACCAGCAGCAGGGGCAAATGGTGCCTCTGGCATTTGCTGCAGGTGCAAGTGGGGCTATCTACCAGCAGCAGGTGGGAGTGCTAGGCAGGACCACAGCATACAGCAGCAAAGAATTTTCAGTAACCACCAGAGGCTTGCCCCAACGACAGCAACCAGCACCCCGCCTTGATCTGGCGCCCCTTCCCCCCTTCTCTCCCCCGCTCACTTGCTCCATCATCACGCTGGGGCTAACACCCGCCATGTTCCGCACACGACCCCTGGTGATCAGTGTACATCATAGCGACCAGTTGTTTAGTTGTTTGGTTGTTCAATTGTTCCACCGTTTGGTCCATTTGCATATTAGCCTTTCATTATATAGAATTATGTACATGGTGCTGGGCTAAGTAATAGGGTGGGAGTGGGGAATAGTGAGTGAGGGCATGAGAGGGGTACATTCCAGACTCCTGTGGTTCACAGTTCAACTAACAATGGGTTAGATGGGGCTGAGGCTGTGTGGAGAGAACAGATCTGGTCTGATCCTACCATTACCGAACTGCTCCTCCGAGAGTTCATTTGCCTCCCTCTTTTTAAAAAAATTTTTTAAAAAAATATTTTTTATTGATTTTTTACAAAGAGGAAAAGAGAGGGATAGAGAGTTAGAAACATCGATCAGCTGCCTCCTGCACACTCCCCCACTGGGGATGTACCCGTAACCAAGGTATATGCTCTTAGCCGGAATCAAACCTGCAACCCTTCGGTCCCCAGGCCAAAACTCTACCCACTGAGCCAAATGGGTTAGGGCTGCCTCCCTCTTTTGATCTTTTTAGTAAGAAATCCACTTCTCTAACCACTTCTGGGAGCCACGGCCACAGTTCCCAGAGTAACATAAAGCTAGCCCTGCTGCCAATGTCCTCAAGTACAGATAGGGAAACTGAGGCTCAGAGAAGGACCTCATTAGGTGACTCAGCAAAGATAGGATGCCAGCGACTCCCAGGAGGCCCCCACTCTGGTGGTCTACTCCGTCTGCAGCATCCCCTTTCCTCTGATTGTCTGCGTGTTTATCCAGTCTAACTTTCTGTCACTGAGTTCAAGGCTTTTACTATTTTGTCTCTTCTCCACCTCTGGAATGGACGTGCAGATCAGGGCCATGGTCTGAATTGCTCACACAATTCTTTCTGCATGTGCCCTGTGCCTCCAAAGGGCTCTGAAGCATAGTAGCTGCTCAATAAACATTTGCTCATTGATTGAGTTAGTAGCCAAGATGGATTTGGCTCCCACACCCAGCGGGTTTCTCTGCATTTGCTATCTGCAAAGCTCAGGGAGGTCTAAGGGTTGGGAGGATGGATGGCCTGGGAGTTTGGAGCACCAAATGGCAGGGGGTGGGGTGGGGGTGTTGGAGGGGAGAAGGAGCTGTGGAGGGGGGTGGTCTGCTTTAATTGTCAGAAGGCAGCTGGCCATTTGTTTTTGGTCAGATAAGCTGCCAAAATAGGACCTTGTGAGTGTGTGAGTGTGTGAGGCTGGGCTGGGGTGGGGAGCGGAATCCCAGAGTGGGCTGGGCAGCCCCGGTTCCCCAGGCCCCTCCCTCCCCTGGCCCTCTGATGGCTCAGCCAGCTGTTAGGGACACAGCTGCCTCTTGGGGAGGGAGAAAAGGGCCCTGTTGCCCTGGGTGAGTTGTGAAGCTCCAGAGTTCAAAGCAAACCCGAGGAGTGAGGGGGCTGGAGTGGAGAGCAGGGCGGCAGGAGGTGAGAAGTCAGCGAGGGGCAGGGAGAGGCAGGATTCCTCTTTGAAGTCCTCCACTCAGAGCGTGGGGCAAGGCCTGGCCAGGTTCCTGCGTTTCCCCCTCATCCCAGGCCCCGAGAGAGATCCAATTAACCACCCTTTCCTGTCTTCCAAAGGAGGATGTTTATCCAGGTCCCGGGCCCACCACGCACTTGCTACGTAAATAGTGCACCCAAAGCACACACGTGCCCCGTGCACACACAAGTCCCATATGCTCACAGGGGACCCCACAACACACTCCAGCCCCGCCCAGCCACACAGCCAGGGTACAGGGTCAAGCTAGTCTCTGCTCTCTAGGCCAGGAATCCTGGGGCGGGGGGGGACGGTGGCACAGCGGGGATAGAAGTGGGCTATTAATTCAACGACTCCAGAAGTCCCCCAGCAGACAGGGTTCTTCTCTACAGGCCAATCTGGGAGACGTTCATCTCAGGCTTGTCACAGAATCCTATCACCCAGGAGAGACAGAAGTCCCCCAGAAAACCCGTCAGGCCTCTCCAGTTCAGGCCAGCCCGGGGACACGGCCTTAGCTGCTGGTTTGCCAGGTGGCTCAGGTTAAATTATTTGGTGTCAATTTAACAAAAGAAGGTGCCCTTGTTAGTGAAGGAGAACAGCTCCAGGTCAAGACCAGCCTCTCCCATCCTTTTCCTGAGTGTGTTCCTATGGCGACAGTTTACCAGGCACCAAAGTGAGGGGCACAGGAGGGAAAAGCAGGTCCTGAGAAACCACTCTCTCTCTCTGGTGAGGGCTTCCTTCTGTGCCTTGGGGGCAGGTAGAGTCTGGTCCTATTGACTGAACTCTCATCTTCTGGGGATGGACAGGGACCTTGGGTGTCAGGTGGGGTGAGGAGGGAGGTGGGCTCATTCTGGTCATCTCTGCCACTGCTGGCCCATCTGGCTCCAGCTGGCTCTCAGTTGGAAGCCAGGTCTTATCAACACTCTGCCCCTTCTGGCCCCAATCAGCGGTCCTCTCCCAACCTTGGCCCCCCATTTCCTCTCATTTCAACCAGTCTGATTCCCCTGGTGAGATTAATTGCTTTTTACCCCCTATGGGGCAGAGAGCCCGAGGCCAGAGGATTAAAGTGATGAATGCATACCCTCTCCCACGGGCTCTCTATCTGACTCAGGATCCAAATGGGAACAGCTGGGAGGAGGGACCTGGTTTTGGGGTCACTTGCACCCCTCCCTCTATGTTCCCAGCTGCAAAGGACAGGGTATACCTGCACCTTTCTGGGAGAAGGAGAGATCTGGATTCATTGGGGGTCTTGAACTTGGCTTTTATCCTGGAATGTTCTGAGCAGTCATTTTTATTGTAACAGGAACATCAGCTGTGAACTGAGCTGAGCCAAACAGGTTGCTGCACAACGCTATTGTCCCTTCTTATAGGTCAAGGTTGATGAAGGTTAATTGGTGCCACCCAAGCTTGCTGTCAATCATTCTGCCATCCACACAGACTTCTCTTAGACAAACGTGCAGGAGAAAGCAGTTTGTACCCTGGGTTCTGTGAGAGCCGGGAAGTCCTACTGAGTGTCCCAAGCACTATTTTGCAGACTGCTAAGATGTCACCTCTCCGGCTGGCATCAGGCGGCCAGGAATCCTCTTTGGGAATGGCTAGGCACAGCACTATTTCTGGATCAAGCTATGTTGCCAATCCCGAGGGTTTAGTGTAGACTGTTCCCTGGCAGGATTCATATACCCTGTTCAATAAAGAGGTGGTGGTGGTGGTGGTGGTGGGGGAGTCTCTCTGAAATAGTTTAGCCAATCTATTTTAAATTTTCCCCAAGAATGTGTATTTCGAAGTAAATTCCATGTGTCCTAGCACTGTTGTACATTTCTGTAATGCTCAACAGATGACAAATGCCTCAATTTAAAGAGGGTGGGAGATTTTCCTTAGGGATCATAGTGGATTAGTCTATGGACTCAAGGCAGTTTTGGTTCAAATTCTGATCCTGACAATTACTAGCTGGGTGACCTTGGGCAAGTTATTTGACCCCCCCATGGCTCAGTTTCCTCATCTGCAAAATGAAGTACCTATTTCCTAAAGTTGTCTTGCCGATGAAAAGAGATAACAAATACAGACAAAATAGAAAATGTTTAGAAGAATTCCTAGCACATAGTAGGGACTCAATGTGTAATCCTCAGGAGAAACGCCAAGGTGTTCTCTTTTGCACATTGCCTTTGGGTAAAGGTCATCCAAGACCCTCGGGAACTTCCTTATCCTTCTCTCCCGCCTCTTTTCCTGCATCTCCCCATTGTACCCTAAGGCGTTGGCTGTGTTTATTTTCATTTTTTTTTAAAATCTTTGCATTTTATGTTTCTTCCTCTTGGTCTCTGCTCCCTATTTTTCTCCCACCTTCTATTCTAAACAGCTCCTGTTTAAAGAAGCCCAAGGACATGTTTTCCTGTCCTGCCCTATCTTTGTAAAAATGGTTTTAATTTCCTCAACTTAGGACATTTCTCATAAGATCCAGAATTTCAAGCTATGTTGAAAAACCAGAAGGCATGGCCCTGACTGGTTTGGCTCAGTGGATGGAGCATTGGCCTTTGGACTCAAGGGTCCTAGGTTCGATTCGGTCAAGGGCATGTACCTTGGTTGGAGGCACATCCCCAGTGGGGAATGTGCAGGAGGGAGCTGATCAATGTTTCTCTCTCATCAATGTTTCTAACTCTCTATCCCTTTCCCTTCCTCTCTGTAAAAAAAATCAATAAAATATTTTAAAAAAACAAAACAACCCCCCCCCCCGAAAAAAAAAACAAAACCCAGAAAGCATGGACATACTGGCAACCAGAGACAGAGCTGAGGAGGCCTCCTTTTGATGGAGTGTGCTGGTTCTGGTTTGCCGAAGTCTCCATCACTCCGTATTGTCTCAGACTGGCTGTTTACCCATATTCGTTCTTAGCCGGATCCTTGTGGGTACTTGAGTTGGGGGCTTTCTGAACAAACCTCCCTTCAGACAATGGATTCTAGTTTTGTAAACCCTATGCATTGGAGGTGGGCAAAGCCTTGATTTTGCATCATTTCACCCCTGCCCAACTCTAGGTGGCCTCCTTCACTCTAGCAGGGCTGAGTATTATTTTATCTTATCTTGTGCACCCGTCCCTCCTGCCTGCCCAGAGGTCCTGGAGAGGTGGGCAGGGCAAAATGAGTTTCTACAGGATAGTGCCGCTGGCATCTATTCTGAGCTGCTCCTTTCTCTGCCTCCTCCTCTAGCTGAACATCCTGTGTCTGTCCTTACAGAAGCCTCCTTCTCCACGTAGGGCACAGGAACCTGAGAACTGAAATGCAGTCCTGTTCTCATTGCATTGTACCTCATACACGCATTCCTTTTCCTACCTCATACATTCATTCTCTCTCTAATTCATCCGTTTACTTATTCACTCAACAACCACTCAGTGATCACGTACTACATGCCAGGCACTGTGTTAGGTGCTTGGAGAAGAAGAAAAGCAAACAGCAAAACCAGAACAAAAGTCATCCTGTGACCTTGGGCGAAAGACATTTACCTTGTTAGGCCTGTTTCCCCGCAGGTTTAAGAACTTGGTTCGATATTCTTTTGTCTGGGGTTTCTTCCATCCTGTGACTCTGTCCTGACTCTAAAACTTCTGATGCTATCTGCAGACTGCTGCTATCTGCTGACAGCTTACGAATGATAGAGAAATCTCCCTGTACCTGTGTCTGTAAAATGTAGAAGTTCCCAGAGAGAGGGTCAAAGCGGAAGGGTAAAGGAGAGTGAAGTGAGCGAGGAAAGTCCTGGGAAGTCTGGTCTGGGAGAGGGCAGGGCGGGCAAGGAGTGGAGGGAGGATGGGACAGACCCAAAGGGCTAGACCCGCCTGCCAGGAGGGCTTGCCAGATGCTCAAACCGTCAAAATCTCACACCCTCCTTGTCCCCAACCCACCCTGGCTCCAGCTAGGGCTAGATTTCCATCTGCATAATTTGCCCCATTTAGAGAAGATGGGAGGGGGTGAGAATAGGATGCTGGTGAGGACAGAGGTGGGGGAGGGGAAGGGGTGCGCTCCAAAGACCAGAGGAAACCAGAGGGATAGAGGCGGGACCAGGAGGAGAGTGGGCTGCAAGCCACAGATAACATTCTGCCCAGCACTGCAGGGGTCAATTTGGTTCACTTGCCCAGTGACAAGAAGGAAAGAAAAAAAAAAAGTGGGCTGTAACCTAAAGATCTTAAGACTCACAAGTGAGGGGTTGGTTTGGGGGTGGGAGGAGGGAGTGAGGAGCCGAGGAGGAGACGGGACGACTCGGGAGGGTGCAGGAAGCTCTTCGCTGGGGCCGGGGCCAGGCAGGAGAGGGTGGGGAAATCTGTGGGTGCAGTCATCCTCCAGGGTCCGGCCCAGAGGCAGCTTCTCCAGCTGTGGGGACGGGCTCTGGACACCTTCGGCTCCTCTTGCCTGTAATCCCAGGAGCCAGCCAGAGGCTCCGGGCGCTTGCTTGCTTGCTTGCTGAGCTGGTGACACCAGGACACAGCCACAGGAGCTGGTTCCCCCGGGGGACCCCCTGCCTGTCTGCTCCCCGCCGGGCAGCATGGAGGAAAGTGGCGAATTTGACAATGACTATGGGGCAGACAACCTGTCTGGGTGTGAGTACACGGACTGGAAGTCCTCGGGGGCCCTCATCCCCGCCATCTACATGCTGGTCTTCCTCCTGGGCACCACGGGCAACGGCCTGGTGCTCTGGACCGTGGTCCGGAGCAGCCGGGAAAAGAGGCGCTCGGCGGACATCTTCATCTCCAGCCTGGCCGTGGCCGACCTGACCTTCGTGGTGACCCTGCCGCTGTGGGCCACCTACACGTACCGGGAATACGACTGGCCCTTCGGCACCTTCGCCTGCAAGCTCAGCAGCTATGTCATCTTCGTCAACATGTACGCCAGCGTCTTCTGCCTCACGGGCCTCAGCTTCGACCGCTACCTGGCCATCGTGAGGCCGGTGGCCAACGCCCGGCTGCGGCTGCGGGTCAGCGGGGCGGCGGCCACGGCGGTGCTGTGGGTGCTGGCCGCGCTGCTGGCCCTGCCGGCCATGGTGCTGCGCGCCACGGTGGAGGTGCCCACCGGCCCAGACAATGGCACGAAGGTGCAGTGCTACATGGACTACTCCATGGTGGCCCCCGTCAGCTCGGAGTGGGCCTGGGAGCTGGGCCTAGGGGTCACGTCCACGGCGCTGGGCTTCGTGGTGCCCTTCACCGTCATGCTGACCTGCTACTTCTTCATCGCGCAGACCATCGCGGGCCACTTCCGCAAGGAGCGCATCGAGGGCCTGCGCAAGCGGCGCCGGCTGCTGAGCATCATCGTGGTGCTGGTGGTGACCTTCGCGCTCTGCTGGATGCCCTACCACCTGGTGAAGACGCTCTACACGCTGGGCAACCTGCTGCACTGGCCCTGCGGCTTCGACCTCTTCCTCATGAACGTCTTCCCCTACTGCACCTGCATCAGCTATGTTAACAGCTGCCTCAACCCCTTCCTCTACGCCTTCTTCGACCCCCGCTTCCGCCAGGCCTGCACCTCCATGCTCTGCTGTGGCCACAGCAGGTGTGGGGCCGCCTCCCCCAGCAGCAGTGGGGAGAAGTCGGCCAGCTACTCCTCGGGGCACAGCCAGGGGCTCGGCCCCAACGCCGGGAAGGGCGGAGAGCAGACCCAGGAGAAATCCATCCCCTACAGCCAAGAGACCCTAGTGGTGGACTAGGGCTGGGACCCCGGAGAAAGCCTGGTGCCCCCTCTGCACGCCCCGGCCCTTGCCCTTGCTCTCTCACGGTCGGGTAGCACCAGGGCCATCCTGCTCCCTGCCTCCCGCCTTCCTCTTGCACGCCTCCTTCTCCTTTAGTTTTTGGTCAGAGGTTGCAGTGTGACGGAAGGAGACTGAGCCCTGCAGGTCTGAGCTCGGCCGCTCAACACCTGTGAGACTGACTTTTTGCACAGTCTCTTAACTTCTCCGAGCCTCAGTTTCTCCATTTGTGTATGTATAATGGGGGAAGTCATACGGGCACTGAAATGATGGGTGCGTCTGGCTCGGTAAAAATTGATGTCTTCCCATTCCCCTCCTCTCTCCCCCCCGCATCCTTTATTCTGGGATCTCAGCTCTTTTTTCTCCTTCCTTTCTGTTTAGATTTCTCTACACTTTCCCTCCCTTTGTTTTCCCCCTCTATCTCTGTATAGTTTTTCCCCATCTGAATCCTTAGCTCTGGCATAGCTCATGCCTCCCCTCAATCCATTCTTCTTCCTCTTTTTACCTCCTTGTTGTGAGGGGCTTCTAAGGGTTAAGAATCCTGAAGCTTGTAAACACTGTCCTGTTCAAGCTCTTTATCCTGTTCTCTGAGAAAGCCAAGGGAACGGGCTGGGGCGGGGGGGGGGGGGGGGGGGGGGGGGGGAAGAGGGAAAAATTAGCACTAGCACGCCAATCTGCAGGAGCTCCAAAACTTTCCCCCACATGGGGTCAGTGTGCTGTGATTTCAGACACCTCTGGGGTCTCCCTTTCTGCAGCCCATCTGTGAAGCCAAGTGCTTTCTGCCCTTTCCTGGGACGCTGTCATTCATCCTCTGATCTCTGCGGGAACTGGAGGGCAGTGGGTTCGCAAGCAAGGGGCTCCTTGGATTCCTCCTGTGAATGGGGGTCTGGGAAGGGACAGGGAGAAAAAGGGGAGTCAGCATTTGGTCAATATGTGACTTGGCTTCTCTCCCACAATCTTGCCCCTCCAACCTCCTCCAGAGCTGAGCTTACCCCACCCCGCCCGGCACCCCAGGATGTGTTTCTGAGGCACTGGTGCTACTCCGTGCCAAGAGTCAACTTGGGATGTGGTGGCGATGCTTGCCTTGCGTGTGTATATGTGCATATAGGTAAGCCTGGGTGAACAAAGCATGACAACAGTGTGCCTGTGCCACTTGTCACTTGGATGACCGCCCACCCCCCCTCCATCTCTAGTCTTTGCACAGTATGTTTGAGAGAAGAAGAGACATATTGAGGCAATATAGAATAAAAGGGAGCCCACCCCCACTGGATTTGGGGGTTCTGACGGCTGGTCCGTGCTTTAAGAGAGAAGCCTGTGTTTGTGTTTGCTCCTGGCTCCCTGTAGGGACTTCTCTCCCCAGAGCTGTGGACACTGAGGCTTGGGGACGAACTATGGTCCTATGTGCTGGGTCCCCATACCTTCCCTAGTTCCACGAGGAAACCCGGAGGCTGGTGGAGAGCTTCCCTTGGCCCCGTTCTCACGCCTTCTCACCTTGCTTTGAGTTTATGGGTGTTTCCTTCAGTACCCTCCCTTTTTTTCCAGGGTCTGTGACTCTCTTCCTAAGGGGGGGACACCTGCTTGCCATGGAGTGATGAACCCTGTGGGTTTTTCTCATTCCACCATCAGGATCGAACCCTTTAGCATCTCCTGCTTGGTTGGGGGCTGAGAGCAGTGCCTGGAGCTGCCATGCAGGGCTGACAGCCTGAGTCCACACATGCAGAGGGCAACATTGATGATCTGGCCTTTGTGAGCTGGGGGCAGGGTGTGTATGTTCCGGGTTTTGTCTTTGAAGGATTCTAGACGTGAAGGACAAGACATCAGCCGCGGAGGCAGGAAGAGCCCAGCTTGGTATAAATGGACATCTTGGTCATTGCTGGGATGGAGCCAACTCTGGGAGTGGAGGGAGGAGGAAAAGGAGAATGGAGAGACTCAGTTTAGTAGTCTCCCTGTCACAAGCCAGAATCTCCCACAGACTCACTTTCTCAGCCCAAGGCTGTCCTCAAAGAATCCAGTCAAGGGTGAAAGAAGCTTCTAGAAGGGAAGAGGGTGTGCCCCTCAGAGACCCTCCTGGGGACTTGCAGAGACTTCCTACCTAGAACTCATCAGTGGTTCTGGATAGAGAGTGGAGGAGGCTGCCTGTAGTGTCTCTCCTCTATCCCCAACCTGCCTCTTCTTGGAATGTCTGTGCTACTTTCTGACCCTGTTGGTCACTGCGGTTCATCAAATAAATCTGTTTTGTGTAACTATTGTGTTCAAAGACCCTTCTCACACAAGTGCTGGGATGCTGAAAAGACCCCCAATTTACAGATGTTTCAAGGGGAGGTGGCATGAGCCCAGCTGAGAGAGAATAAGAAGGGAAGTGGAAGCTAAAAGGACTAAAGTGGGAAACTGGAAAGGACATGAGGAAGTTGCAAGAAGATGGAGAAAATAGACCCCAGGAAAGCACAGCTTTTGGGATGAGATCAGGGGAAAGACAAAGGAAATAAAGGGATGGGGAACAGCTAAGTTTTTGTGTTTGGAAAAGCCTAGAACAAATGGGCACACATTTTGGAGTCTGGAGCACAGATCTGAGGGAAAATATTAATATTTCTTCCTGTGAAGGTAGACTTATTATTTATTCACTAGAGGCCTGGTGCATGAAATTGTGCACAGGTGGGGTCCAGCCAGCCCACCCCAATCAGGGCCAGTGGGTGAGGGGCTGCGGGCAGTTGGTGGGCCAGCCCCAATCATGATTGGAGTGAAGGGGGCCAATGGGGGGAGGTTGGCAGTGGGGAGGGACTACAGGCAGTTGGTGGGTCGACCCCACCTCCTGGTCAAACTTCTGGGTGAACTCCTGGTAGAGGGGCAATTTGCATATTAGCCTTGTATTATATAGGATTAATTTATCTCTTTATTCACTTATCATCCCCTATTGACTCATTCATTCATCATCACATGAGCATCCATTCAGTTAGACCAGAAGTTCCAACACTTGTTCTCCCCTCAGAGGCACTCTGGATGGTTTTGTAAATATTCATGCTTTTTTGTCACCCAGACCAATGAATCCAAATCTCCTAGAGTTATCCCACATGTTCATAATTACTAAAAGCTCCTCAAATGACTTTGGAGGAGGCCACGTTTGGAGATGTTTCCATCTACATAGATTCTGTTCAAATTAATAAGGGCACAAAAAGGCTAGAAAATCAGAAGCAGAGGCAACCGGGCTCTGGACAGTTATAGAATTGGAGGAGGACAGGACTGGAATGAAGATGTGTCCACCATCTCCCACAAAGATCTCTGCTACTAAGAATGTTTGCAGATAACATAGATGCAGTCACTGTGGTAGAATGGGTAGGAACATGAGGGGTCACATTTACTGCATTTACCACAGCACTAGCATTTTCCAAGCATTATCTCACTCAATCCTTGCAAATCCTCTGCCAGGGACATTTTAACCTCATTTTGTTGATAAGGATGCTGAGGATCAGAGAGCTTAGTTAGGTCCCTTGACTAAGATGACACAGCCAGTTCATGGGCAAGCCAGGCCTAGAACCAGCTAAGTCTAACACCAAAGCTCATGCTGTTGACCACTGTTCCCTCCAAAGTACAAACAAGGCTGTTCCAGTTGGGTAGGATGAAAAGTGAGGTGTCATCTGTAAGGTGCCTGCCATAGGTGGGCCATATGTGGAGAATGCTCCAGGCGTGGGTGGATGGGGAAGGATGGAGATGAGACTGGGAGGGTGGATGATGCATAAGAGAGAGGGAGAAAGAGAGAGGAAGAGGAAGGGAAGGGAAAAGAAACAGATGGAGACAGAGACAGCAGAAAGGAGAGACAGAGACAAAGAGAAATAGAGACAGAGTGTTGGGAGGTAGATGGAAAGCAGAAATTGGGAGGCAGGGAGGAGTTGGAAGACAGGGTATCAGTGCTTGTTTTCAGTCTTATGAAACATACCAGGGAAAACCCTGTGGGAATTTACAACTGTAACAACAAACTACAGTGTATTCACACAATTTTGTTACAGATGCTGAAAAAGCCTCACCAACTCCCTAGGGAAATTTGAGGTAAGCTACCTCTCAAATTGTAAGATTACAGAGCACTTAATAATTCACTTGTTCACACATTTCTTCACTCACTCACTCACTCACTCACTCACCTGTTTCTTCAAAAAGTTCTTGTTTATTACTTAGGTGCCAAGGAACATCCTGGGCACAGGATCAAATGGTGAATAGGACCCCGTGGCTGCCAGTCTGGTGATGGAAACAGACAGTTGAATGGGTGATTATACTGGAGTGTGGCTTGAAGAAAGGGAATGTAGAAATGCGTGGAGGGCCTTATATAAACGAGGGAATGAGTCTGGGTGGGTGTCAGGGGAGACTTTAGATACACGATGGATGCCAGGAGACTGCTCTCGCAGGGTGAGGGTGAGCAATACATGGAGAAACCGCTCTGGGCAGATAAGAGAACATGCAGGTCCTCTGAAGAGCTGGAAAGAACTCATCTAGTTTTCACCCCAACCCTACCTCAGCTCTGGGAGGTGAGCCAGGTAGAGGCATGGGGAAAAGCTTTCCCAGGTCTCAGGGTGAAGATGACAAGCAGATTGGGCTGGGGCTAAAATTTGGGTCTCTAAACAATGTAGTAAACCCAGAGTTTTTTTTTTTTTTTTTTTTTTTGTGTGTGTGTGTGTGTGTGTGTGTGTGGCTTCTAGTTTCTCTCTCCCCTGGGATTGAGCTATCTTCCTCTAAGATATCTGTCAGGGTCTCCTAAAGAGGCCATCTCATGCTGGGCCCATCGGAAAAAGATGCTAAGAAGGGGTAGATGGATCCCTTGGGAAGACCTTACTGAAACTAGAATGACATCCAGCATAATAGGATTTTGCTATGAGTATCCTGCTGTCTCAGCCAGTACCACTCTGTCTGAACTTCAGGGTGTTTGAAGCTAGCAAGGCCTGATTCATTGGTGCAGCTCTTTTTACTTACTGCCCAAAATGCTTGTAAAGTTGCTATGAGCGATGTTAGAGTCACAAAGACATGACTCAGAACTTAAAATTAAATGCACAAGAAAGGAGATTTAGAAATGTTGGGCAGATTCTAGAAGTTTCAATTTGTAGTTTGAATATTAGAGCATCAAGCAATATTCATTGATTTATTCATTCAACAGAACTATGATGTGTCTGAGACTGTTAGAAGCTGAGGATACAGAGGTGGACCAGCTATGATCTCTGTCTTCATGGAGCAACTTGAAGAACCTTCTAGTCTTACCTTCCCATTGAATAAATGGATAAATTAAGGCCCACAGAGGAGGATTGATCCATACAAGGTCTTATGGTAGAAAGATGGCAGAAAGATGGGACTAGAACTCAGGCTTCTCATCGCCAGGCAATAGCATGTTCCACGTTTCCAGGCTTAGAAAATAGAAAGGCTCTTTTATTGAGGCTATGAAGAACAAGTGGAGAGGGTCAAAGCAATGATGGATCACTAACTGGGGAGTGGGAATACAAAAGGTGCTGTGAGATGGTTAGCGTAGTTTCATTAATACATTTTTATTTTATTTTAGAAGAGTTGTAGTTGTAAGAAGCATTGAATACAGAGAGTTCCATATATTCCACATCCAGTTTCTGTTATTAACATCTAACATTAGTAGGACATACTTGTCACAATTAATGAACCAATATTGATATACAGGATGTCTCCCCAAAATGTATACGCCACTAAAAGCTAATAATTCAATGGACATTTCTTTCTTTTCAGATCTAATCCATTGGAATGAATAATTATTCCAAGTGTGTATACTAATTGCCCATACCTTATTCAGCCTTCCTTACTTTTTACCTATGTTCTTTTTCTGTTTTAGGATCCTATCCAGGAGATCTCATTGCATTTAGTTATTATGTCTCCTTAAGCTCTTCCACACTAGGACCATTTCTCAGACCTTGTTTTTGTTGATCCTGACAGTTTTGAGAAGTACATGTCTGGTATTTTGTTCTGTGTATTTTTTTTTTAAACAAATATATTTTTATTTCCATGTACCAGGCACACGCTAGATGATAAGGAGAGAGCAATAAATAAAATACAAGTGATTCCTGCTCTCTGGCAGTTTAACAATGAGTAGTAAAGTGTAGTAGCATCATTGCAGGAAGCACAGAGTGCCATGGACGCACCAACCTGTCTTCTGTTGTGCCATGAGGAGTGATCATAGATGGGTCAATGCACTGGCTGAAAACCTAGGTCACCTGCAGCTCCACCTGGGTTCAAATGTGGCATTCTCTTCAATCTCCAAAGCATCCTAGAGCTCATTTCTGGCCTGAATGACTGGGAACCTGGAGACATGAGACAAAAGCATATTGTATTCAGTGGGCATCTTACCCCATATTGTTCTGTACTTTATTATTTAGTCGTGTGACACATTTCTTGCCTACTCAAGGATGCCTCCTATATGTACAGAGGATTATGGGAAGTGGATTCTCCAAATCTGCTTGAACTACCCTACACAGTCAGCACCCTTCTTGTGTTCTACTTCAGTGGGAACATATTTCTAGAAGAGCCCTTTTTGGTTGCAATGTAATGGCTCTGTTTGTTTGTCTGTCTCCTCTGCTCTACGGGCAGCTCCTCTAGTGTAGGAGCTGTGTTTACCCATCTTTGTACTCCCGGTGCCTGGAATGGGGCAGGTTGCTTAAAAGGTGTTTGCTTAAATGATTGAACAGCTGGATAAAGAAAGTTCAGAAGGAAAGGTGAGAAACACTGATTTTTTGCTTAAAGTAAACAAATTGATTGCTTTTAAAAGAGTCCAGAAAGATAAAGTAAAGATTGGTGATGCACTGGAGTTGGTGAGAACTAAGATTACTAATCACTGAGTCAACTACATCTAATAGTTTTGTCCTCTTTGAGCTGCTGCTTGGAAACCACAGAGCCAGAACACAGAAATTAGTGAAGCCATGTTCTGCAGGACACTTCTGATATTCTTGTAAGTTGAATTTCTCAAAGTATAGCTTTGCAATGATCAGTTCAGTGTTTATGCTGAACACTCTATCTTCAGTTCTCTCTGGCTGGATGGTGGTGTGCGAGGCTGGTTGGCTTCCTGTGGAAGTTTTTGGTGAGCCAACTTGAGCTGGCATCGAGTCAATTTCTGGCGAACTATGATCATGGAGGAAGGACTCTCATGATGGTGGGATGTACCAATTGAGTGAAAAATAAAATCTTGGACTTCCCCTTTTTATAAAAATACCCAGGGAAAACTTCTCTTCCGGACCTTAAGAAAATCTGGTCCAGGTTTAAGGGCATCCAAGAAGATTTGGCAATCTTTCTTCTGAGTTTGGAATATGTCCATAAGTTCAAGAGGTTTTCCTGTATGATGAGGTTGAAGTGGCCTCTGGTGATAAGAGAGAGACCCAAAGCTTCATTCTAGGGGGCCTGGTTTGGTCTCTTTGACAGAGAACAGATTTTGGCAGCAGGGATAAGAGTGACCCAGAGTTTGGGGACTGTCATCCCAAGGTGCCAGGATTGAAGAGCATGGATGTAACCCTTACCATTAGGAAAAAGGATGCACCAATATAGTCGTTAGTTGGTTTCCAGGATGAGACCTGGAAGCCATTGAGCAACCCTGGGGGTCAGCTGGCTACCAGTTCTGTATTGGGGTTGTTACCAGGCTATCAGGGTCCCTGAAAGGTGATCATTATTTGCTGTGCTAATAATGAGCTATTTTCATGTTTGGGAAAAGTAGAACAGCAATTACCAAAGGAATTGACTAAAGACAGATGTTGAGACTGGAGGAGGAAGTGATTCCATTCTGACTGTGGAAATCCCAGCAGCCCAACATGCTGGCATGAAAAACACAGCATAACTGAGTTGGCAAAGAATGTTCTTACCCTCCTACTTTACTAATGAAGGAAGTAAACCCTTGGGAGGGTAAGTGACTTTTTAAATGTCATTGATAGGTAGTAGCTAAATTGGTTGGTGGGGGTCTCTTAATTCACAGGCCTGCTTGTTTTTCACGTCACCAAGTTATCTCTTTTCTATTCTATAGATGGCTTTAAAAGGGATACTTGTTAAAGAAGACAGAAAATAAAAGGTAGTATTGACATATCCAACTTGTGTTAGTGATGATTTAGCTTGTTTTATTCAAAACTATGATGTTAGTTTCTGCAGTCCATTCCATTAAGAGCACAATTAGACAGGTCTAGTCTGAATCCGAACTCTTCTTTGTTTGTGTCATCAGGACCAGTATTCCTTAAACTTCAGTGTGCAGAAGAATCATTGGTGATGCTGTTAAAATACAGATTCTGATTCAGTAGGTCTGGGATGTGTCCAGAGGATGTTGTTTCTTTAAAAGACTTCTGGCAATGGTAGATGCTGTTGGTCCAAGGAACACACTCAGGGGAGCAAAGATCTGGGACATAATATTCATCAATGAACTACTTTCTCATCTATAAAATGGAATAATAAAAGTCGTTACCCATAGTACTGGTTTGAAGGTTCCATGAGTAATGTTTGTAAGGATCTTGCACAGTTTCTGGCACCTAAGAAGTAATCAATAATGTTCTAGTCCTTTTGGGCTGATAGAACTAAATGTCATAAACTTGATGGCTTCTATACAACAAACATATACTTCTCACAGTGTTGGAGGCTGGGAAGTTCAAAGTCATGGCCCTGGCAGGTTCAGTGTCAGTGAGATCCCACTTACTCATTGGAAGCTATCTTCTCACTATGTCCTCACATGGAGGAGTTAACTAGCAGGTAAGTTGCTAGACTTTAGTGGTGGGAAAATGAGGGAATTCTGGTTTTGTGATGTTTAATTTCCAAGTGACTTGTAAAAGGAGTTCGTCAGGTGTGCAGGAGGTAGTGAAAGGTGTATATAAAGTTTTGAAGACTTAAAATATCATCTTGGGCAATGAAAAAGCAAAATTCCTAGGGAAGTATATAGTGCTGATTCTCTCCTTTGAGATTTGTGTCCATGAGTTTAAAGGGGAATCAATTAGTCAGGTTGTGTGATTTTCTCTGGCAGCATTTAGCTGCTGTGACTACAAGCACAGAGAAGATGCTCATTAAGTGTTGGAGTTTGCAAAGTGATTATGACAGAGGAGGGAGGCATGAGGTGTTGGGTTGTCTGCAAGAGAATATGTAGTTACAAAGAAATGCAATGGAATTAATTTCTGTAAGGAAGGAAGCAAAGATAGGAGATAGACATATGGACATATGGTGAACACGGGTTAGTGGTCATTAAAAGGGACAAGAAATGTGGGAGTGGGGGCCCCACTATAGCAAGTGAGCTGAAGGAGTGGGAACTGGAGGTCAAAGAATAAGATTTCAAAATAGAAATTTCTGATAATGACAGGATCTATGGTGTAACTATTGAGTGGATAGCTGAAGTGGAGTGAAGAACAAGATTGTTGGGGTCAAAGACATCAATAAATGGCGAGTCCAAACTGTTGGATGAGTTCTCTCTCTCTCTCTCTATTGATGTTCTGAGAATTATTGTAGGAAGAAGGCAGTGAATATGATTGTACCCAGGAGCTAAAATGTGCAGTAAAGGAGGAATAATGACTAAGAGAAGTGTAGAAGGAGCCCAATGAGGAGGAGGGCATGGGTATGAAATAACTATAAGTAGGGCCATGGTTAGCCCATATGCTTCTGTGTAAATTAGGAAAAAATGCCTCCAATGGGAAGCATAGGGTGGAGAGTATGGGCTAGATTTTATTCACCCCTCAAGTGGGCATTCTTGGCCAGGACATACCTTGCTTGGGCAACCTGTAGAACCATACCTGGTAGTCCCAGTTGATCTTTGTTCCCTGTGACCTCTTTCAGAATATTTCTCTTATAAAAAAACTCAGCTTTTTGTAAGAGAAATATCCTGAAAGAGGTCACAGGGAACAAAGATCAACACTCTGATTTTACAGGCAGGGAAACTGAGGCCCAGAGAAGGGAAATGAACACATAGGAGGTTGGCAGCAGAACTGAAACAAAACTGTTGTGACACTGGTGTTTTCTGCCACAACCCATCATGCAAGTGACGTTTTAGCAAATGGTTCAGAATTGCAAATTAAAAAAAAAATCCCACATGTTTTCCCTCAAAGTCGCTTCTGTGGGAGGTGACAGACTTCTTTCTAGTGATGCTGCCATTGTTCCAACCATTTCTGGAAACTCCTTCAGCGATATGATCTTCAGAGCCAGCTTTGAGTCACAAAGACAGCTCTCCGCACTGGAGAGCCTTACTGAATACCTGTCTTTGTCCTTCTCTGGCATTGGGTCTGAGAGCCTGAGATGCAGCCTAGAAATGCAGCCTCTCTACATCTTGTTTGAACACATAGGTACTTGGCATTCAGCATGTTCTAGGCCCATGAGATCCTCATCAAACTTCGGGGGTCAGTTATCACTGTGAGGTATGTTTACTTTGAATAGGTGTTGTTTTGAAAAGCTAGTGTGCATGAGGTTTGCATATGTCTGGTATCTTAAATGCAAGCAACAGAAGCTTCCCCACCTGTTTATGCAGAAAACAAATTTAGTGAAGCATATTAGGTAGCTCACAGCATCTTTGGAGAATTATGGTTCAGGAAGGAGCCATTCTTGAATTATCCATTTCTTGTGGGGACCATATTGCTTGCACCATAAAGTTCTGCTGAGGCTGGACACAACTCTTCCATCCTTGCTGACCTTGGTGATTTTTGCCTCTCCTCTACCTCAGCCACAGAACAGATTCCACGCAGCTCTTGGGTCCTCAGCTTGTTTTCTTTTGAAGTAGATTGTCCTACTTGCATGCTTGGGGAAACTTAGGCCATATGCTGGCACTAGGAGTGAAGGAGACCAGGGAAAGTGGATTCCAGTTTCTAACATAGGAGGCGGGGCTCAGATTGTGGGAAGATCCCCAGACATAGGGAGTCTATGTAAAAAAAAAAAATCTGGTGAATTCTACAGATATGGCAACAGTTCCCCTCTAAGCTGTAGACTTCTTTGGGCCCTTATGCCTAGCATTTGGGAAAGATGCCCTTAGGTATACATTGTCCTGTTAGGTCCAATGGCCCATCTTCACACAGTGTGATCACCAGCTCAGAGACTGCAGGAAGCTAGACTTTTTGTGCTAATAATTTAGACTTCCCTTTAAAACGAATGTAGTTAAAAGAGAAGTGGTTTCTCCAAGGCCACTTGTGTCCATGGAGAATGTTGAGATATTCTATTTGGCAATGCTATTCCTCAGTGATCAGAATCCCTTCTGTTCTAGTCTCTAATGAACAGAAAGATGACCCAGCAGCTCCGGGACGTGTGGGGAAGGATTCACGACAAGTGTTTATTGAAGCTTTACTAGGTATTAGGCCCAGAGGCCTGAGCCTGGGCCATGTGAGCCAGAGGTTTCTGAGAAGAGTAAGTTTAGTGTTGGTGACAGACAATCTGTAATTAACTGGGTGTCACTGGGGTACGGGGAGTAGAGGAAAATGATCTTGGAGGTCTTTCAATCCTGGGATTATGTCTGAGGCCTTGTGAGCTAGATTTCCCTTCTGCAAAGTGGGGCTAATAAGACTTAGCTCATGTGGTTGCTTGAAAGAGTAAGTAGTATATAGTATACAGAGCAGCCAGGGGCTGACACACCAAGCTTAGTTCCCCCGAGGCCCCCACATCTGTCCTTTCCTCCCTTCAATATAAAGTGTGATGGGACTGCTGAGAAGATGGTGGTTGATTCTGCTGGATGGGTTCTGGCTGGGCTCCCGGTGAGGAAAGGGTTCTTCAGGCAGTGGAAAAGCAGGATCAAAGCGATGGATGCTGTGTTTGGGAGCTGGTGGGCTGAACAGCTGTTTGGAGGTGTGTGAGTGGGAAGGGGACTGACTGGAAGCGTGGCTGGATGGGGACTTAAGGGCTCTGTGAGTCACGCTGGGGGTCTCTAAGCATGGGTGGTCAAAAAAGGGATTTAAGGCAGAGGACTGTTCCCAAAAGGCCAGAGCAGCTGCTCTTTGGCTGGTGAAAATATCTCTTTTATTTAGGAATGGAGCTCTCCATCTCTCTGCTTGTGTGAGAGAAGGATGAAAGGGCTGGATTATTTTTTGGCTCCCATTCAACCTGGGGATATGTATGGTTGATGCCATGGAGAGCTTCTTCTTTTTAAATTTTAAAATAAGCTTCATTGAGGTATAATTTATATAATAAGATGTACCAGTTGAAGCATATAATTTAATCATTTTTAACAAATGTATACTAGTACACCTGTTTAACACCCACTATAATCAACATATAGAACATTTTCATCACACTAAAACCTTTTTTGCTGTCTTTTTGCTATTTCAAATAAGAAGCATAATAATACCACTTGTTAAATATCACTCTCAAGCAATGTTAGATATTTTACATAAAAAATTTCAAATCTCTTTAACAGCTCTGTAAAAGCAGATTCTATCATCTCTGTTTTGCAGAAGGGAAAACTAAAGCTTGGAAGTGTGAGGCAAATTGTTCAAGGTCATGTAGTCAGTAAATGGCCATGCCAGAATTCCAAGCCGGGATTGCCTCTGGGTAAAATCAGTGCTGATGTCACCAGGCCACACTCCTGAGTCCCACTGGGTTATTTTAACTGACATGAAAACTCCCTATCTACTGCACATATCTCTACACACCTTTCTATTGCCATATATATATATGGCAATCCATACTCATCTATTTATCATCTATCTTCTTAACAATCTCATGGGATGGCAGAAATTTACCCAGTACGTATCTAAAAATCTCCTACCTTCTCCAAATCTCTGGGAAGTCAGGTGTATTTCCCTTTCTGAAAGGTGTTCTAGAGTGATGGCCTGCCTGTCATCTCAATCATGGACCGACCCAGACCTGGTAGCATAGATTAAGTCATAAACTCCTGGGGGTGGAAATGTTTTCAGCCACATTAGATGGTCCTTGTGAATAATTGCCCTCAGTCTCATCTTTGAAAAGACAGAATTTGATTAGATTGTAAGCCTGGTTGGCCATAGCAAGAAAATCTTGGGTGGGACATGGAAGTAGAAGAAGGGAAGAAAGAACAAAGAAAGGGTTTATCACAAGCCAAGTTCAGTGACTTTGTAATTTATTCAGATCCAGGCCAGGCTACCCCTGAGAGCAGTAGCAAATGGGCTTGGGTGGGCCCCTTTGATGCCGACTGTGTCCGTAAAAGGTTGGATGAAATCTCCTTCAAGACATAAATATGTTCTCGGCTCCAAACACAACCTTTCCTTAAAGGGAAAAATGCTCTCTGGTAGGGAGGTGACTTTATTTGGGTTTCCCTGGGGTGGGCAGCAGCTCATTGAAGACTCCTGGCAGGAAGCAGTCCAGGTGGCTCCTGGCCAGGCCGGTGAAGACCTCTGACCTTCTCTCTGGACTTCAGGAACTTCTGCTTCCCCAGGAGGAGGAAGGTGGTAGGGAGGAGGGGAAGGCACAGGGAGGAGCAATGTGAAAAAAAAAAAAAAAAGGAGTTTTCTGGAGAAAAAATATTGGCTGTCCTGGAACCAAGGTGAGTAGGAAGACCTGCTGAACTGTGAGCCTTAAGGAGCCCCTTGGTGCTTTTTGTTGTTTGTTTGTTTTTTTTGTTCGTGGCTCTTATATCTTGAGCACATCATGAAGCCATTGAGTGACAGAGATTCACTGGGTGCCATTGAGTGACAGAGGATCACTGGGTCTTATCTCTCTGTTTTGCTTTATATAGAGGGGAAGTGAGTTCCCCGGATCACTCAGACACTTTGCACCACCCCTCACAGCTCTACTGTGTCTTATTTGTGACTGAATTAATTCACAATGGGATGGATTGATAAAAATAACAATAATAGCCATAGCAGCTTCAGCTAAAGTTAATCAAGCACTTCCTATACTAGACATTTCCTGAGCTGGAGTGTTTCATGGGTTTTACTTCATTCAGTTCTGGTAGGTGATCAGCCCCATTTTCCAGATAAGAAAACTGAGGCTCAGAAAGATTAAAAAAAAAAAAAAGGGCCAAACACAAAATGGTAGCCAGCAGGGGAGATTTGGGATTGAAACATGGGTGGATGAGACCCAGGGCAGAGGATATGTCTGTTTTACTCATTCTCTGTCTTACACAAGGCTTGGCATTGCTCAATTATTTGTATGTAAGTCACAGTAATTTCTATTTCAATTTACATTTCTTATTGGGTCTTGGTGCTGAGATTGTTCTTTAGACACTCAAAATAGAAGAGTTAAAAATTAATTTTCATGGGTATGGAGAGACTGGTTTAGAGAGAATAGGCATTCATGTGCATATGTAAGATCTATTGCCTCCTTGAGATGAAAAATATGACAAGAGAGGTCATAGTTAATATTATTTCCCATTTACCTCTATCCAGTGCCCTGAGGAGAGGTAACATGTGTTGAACACACTTGTGCCAGGCATTTTATCCCCAAATCATTGCAACTGTCTTGGGGAAGGGTGCTGTGCTGTTATGCCCATTTTACAGGTCAAATTTAGAGTGAAATGAATTTTCTCAGGGCAACACTACAAATGGAAATCAGGTTAGGGACCTTGAAGTGTTGGAAACTGCAAGTCCACTATGCCCTCCAGGTGTGGATAAATAATTTCATGGAGGGAGGACCAGGTTGACATTCCATTCCACATGCTGGGGTGAGACCCAGGTAGAGGAAAGAGGGCTCTCTTATTTGTTTTTCTTTTGAAGAGTGGAGAACAGGGATGGAGTAAACTCACAAGCCAAGAGTCAAAGGGCTTGGGTCAATGGCCCCTCATATTAATCCTCTTATGGTCCCTTTGTGCTCAGAAATGAATGGACTCCCAATCAGATTCTACTGAATGAGAACTAATCTCTAGATTCCCTCCTTGACCAAAATATTAAGCTGAGGCAATAGAACTGCCCTCCAGAATTCTGGACTGCCTCGTGATGGCTGACGAGAATCAACTGGGTTCTTGTTATCCATTCCCTAGACAGAGGCTATGTGCTCTGGCTCACCTGGGCTGCTTAATGAAATGGTGCTGGTACTAGGAACTCCTCGCCAAGCTAAGTGCATTCTCAGCAATCTGGGTTCCAAGCTGGGACCCATCAAAGTGGGAGACAAAGTATTTGTCTCCTGTTCTTATTTATCACATGACCACAGTCCTTTGTCATTTTGAGCAGGATTGATGCTTCTACTGGGGTCCACTGGGCAGGCCTCCAGAGGGGCAGGGCTTCCAGTCCACAACAGCTTTAACTCTCCCTCACAGGCTTTAAAAGGGCTGAGAAGCTAGTTTCCGATTGGTGAGTCTTAAGACCAGAGGGTTCGAGGGATCAGCTGCTGGGGGCTGGGGGCTGCTGAAGGTGTGGCAGCTCTGGGAGGTTTCAGAGGGTTTCTATCTACTGAGAATAGAGGGTTCTAAGTGCCTGTGAGTGGGGTGTGGGGTGGGAAGGTAGAGGGTGGGGCTATCTTATGGGAGGTTTGTTTTCTCAGTGGACTGAGCCTAGCTGTACTGGTAAAGGTGATGAATGTGTTTGTGTGTGTGAGTATTTGCGTGTATATGTGTGCATCTGTGTGAATATATGTATGTGTGAGTGTGTATGTGAGTGTGTATATGAGTGTGAGTGTGTATGTGTGTGTGTGTGTGTGTGTTCCTTTATGGCTGTGTTTGGACTTAATTCAGCAAAGCCCCTTTGAAGTGGAAATCAGAAAGCTGAGGCTCTCCCAATCCAGAGCAATTTCATGGCTGCGTGGCAGGGAAGGCATTTATAAGCTACTTTCTCACTTTCACACTATCTCCCCCATCCCAAATGGTGTCACAAACAATGTATTTGTGAGACCCCTGGCTGCCAGGTCTCTCTGGTTTCCATGGAAACCATAAAGATGATTTGAAGTGGGGTGAAAGGGAGGGAGAGGGAGGAGGAGAGCCTGGCCACTCCATGGGGTGGGAGGCTTCCTCTTCAGCCCAAGGGGAGAGACAAAAGGGGAAAGGGGGGAGCAGAGGTGTCACTAAGGAGGATTTATTGTCCTTAGTCTGTGGCTTTCTAATTAATTGCAGGGTAATGGAGCCTCAGGGCTTGGAGGAGGAAGCTGAAAGGGACTGGGAGCTAAGTCCTGGGATCTAAATGTGATTCAAAGGCTGGGACAAAAGGACTGGAGGGAGACCCTATCCCCAACCCATTACCTTTGATATAAACCCTAAATTCCCTAGACCACCATACACTAGAGCTGTCCACTTTCCTTCACCTCCTCCCCGGGTAGTCCCACAGAAGGAGTGCTGGCCTGGCTACTGTAAGTTTCTCCAGGGCATCAGCCTTATCACTCCTTTCTGCACCTCTTGTACTTGGCCCCATGCCTCTAAAGGTCTAATTCTTCCTCTCCACTCCCTCCGAACTAAGGCCTACTCCTTCTTTCACACTCAACTGAAGTCCCAGTTTCGCTTTGAAGTTGCCCAGCTCACATTCTTTACCAGGGTCTTCAAAACATGCCCCTAGCTCTGTATCTTGCATGTACATATTAATATCTGGTTTCTCTGAACGCTTGTGTCTGTGCTTAATCACAGCCTGTTTGTTTTTAAAACACAGGCTCTTTTTCTCTCCCCTTGGAAAGAGTATGGAATTTGGATCACAGTCACACAAATCAACAATTCAGTTCCTATCATGAGTGCTTCTCATGCAGAATATCATTAGAAGTAAAAATCCATCTGAGTGTGAGCTTGGCTCTGCATGCTTGTGACCTCGAGCAAGACATTCCAATTCTCAAAACCTTAGTTTCCTCATCTGATAGATAGGAATTATGGCGACAATTTCCACAAGGCTGTTTTGAAGATCCTAAGAGCTGTTGTCAGGATGGTGCTTTGAAACTGCCCTGAGGATGTGTGTCCTGGTCTCTGCTGGAGTTCTCTGAGCACAGGAGCTTATTGATTTGCTGGCCTCCTACCCGACTCCATGCATAAGTGCTCAGCTGCTCTACTGAGAAGCACACAGCAAATATTTGTCCAGTTGAGCCATAGGTTAGTGGAGAAAATAGCACTGGAATGCTCATTGAGTCCAGGTGGGGAATAGTGTGGGGCCCATTGGGGCTTGAGTGCTGTTGGGGTATTTGGGAGATATTCTTAGGGTAACAAATCTGTAGGGGTCAGAAGTCAAAGCATAGGGCACTGCAGTTCTTAAGAGAAAATTTAGGGAAAGAGCAAGGTGAAAATTAAGAAATCCTAAGGAATGGAGGTTAAAAAAGCTTAGATTTTAAAAATACTTGGGTACCTACTGCCTGCCAGCCATTTGTATTTACAAATCCTCATCTGGCTTTGTTTTCCCAGCCACATTGTGAAGCAGATATTACTGCCCCCATTTTAATGGTGAAGAGACTTGCTCAGACTCAGCACCTCCACCAGTCCAAGGTCCAAATTTCCTCCCTGACCCTGGCCTGAGGTCTGAAGGTCCCAGGCCTTAATGGAACTAGAGTAAGATGACCCCTTGAAAGACCTGCTAATTGCTCCCAGGGGAGAGAGAACCAATAGGTGTGGTGATGGTAAGAAAACATTTGGCTGGAAATCACAGCTTGTCATCTAGGAGTGAGCTCACACCAGGGAGGAGACACTCCATAGAGCTTCCTGTGCTGTTGCCCTGGTGGTCTGGTCGCTGCACCCCCTGCCTGTGCATGTCCACTTAACTCACAAACATCCATCACCACAGGCCATGGGGCGGGGTGACATGAAGGGGCAGTGGCATGGAGGGGGATCACCACCAGCTGGCCTCCATGGTCCCCTCCTACTGGGCCTCGAGGTTCCCAGGGGCAGAGCGAGTGATTAAGGACCGTCTGTCAGGACGTGCCCACCAGCTGCCAGGTGACCTCGGAGGCTGTTTAATGTCCAGCAGCACAATGTCAGTCATAACCTTTGCCCTGTCGGCCCCACTGGAGGATGGAACTTATTCCAAAGAGGAAAATGTCTTTAAAATAGAAGCTCTCATCTCCTTGGCCCACCCCCTGGCTTTTCCTGCAACTTCAAGGCTCTCGTTGGAAGCCGGGGGTGGCTGTTTTCTTTCTCCAGTTGAGCCAAGCAAGGGGCCTGGTGGGGAAGTTACCAATGGAACAGACCACCAAGAACAGTTATTGTCTTGGATCTTATGAAAATGCTTTGATTTCCAAGGAAGTGTCTCAGAGAGTCCTCCTCACCCCTTTTATGAAGGAGAGAGGACTTTCTTTTCATTCCTCAGCCCCTGCCTGTCAACCAGAGGGGCAGTGTGCACTCCCAGGTCTGGGGATGCAGGGTGCAGTATGGTAGCTGCTAGCTGTATGTCACTGGTAAAATTTCCATGATTTAAAAATGAAAAAATAGCAATATTTCAGCTTTTTAGTCCCACTAGCCATATTAAATTTTTAACAGCCACATGACTGGCACCTGTCAGGTTGGGCAGTGCAGGTAGAGGACATGGTGATCACTGCAGAAATGTCCTTTTGGACAGCACCAGCCCAAGCAGTGGGGCTGCCTGCTGGAATCACCTGGGAGCTGATGGGAAGCCCTGATACCAGGCTGGGGCTCACCCCCAAGACTCCCAGGCAGTAGATCTGGATGGGGTCTAGCATTGAGATTTTTCAAAAGTTCCCCAAGTGATTTGAATGTGCAGTCAGCACTGGCCCACTGAGCCCAAAACTTACTTTGCTATAAGGATCATGGGGAGCTTTAAACAAACAAACAAACAAACAAACAAACAAACAAACAAACAAATTCTTAGAAAATTTCTGTCAGGAATCTGAGTTGGCAGGTCTCAAGAATCTGTATTTTTGTTAATCATGTTGAGTAATTCTTAGGGTGAAGCAGTTTTGGGAAAAATTGATGTACACTAGAGATAGAAAGAATGTCACTCACCAGGCATCTTTTAGGTCAGGCACTGTGCAGGGGCTGTGGCCAAAGGTGTCCCAAGGCCACCATGATGGCCTTTATCTGTACCTATGTCACAGGTAAGGACAATGGAAATCACGAAAGGTGAGTTCTTTCCCAAGGTCACTCAGCCAGTGAATGATGGCACTGGCCTTTAGATCTGGTCTGAGTGTTAAAGAAAGTGGGCTGTGGAGTCCCGCTGGGGTTTTAATCATGCCACTAAGTGTGTGACTATGGACAAGTCACTTAACCTCTCCAAGTCAGTTTCCTTCTTTGTAAACTGGGAATCATCACTGTACCCACCTCTCTGTGATGTGGTAGTGATTGAATGAGCTGATGTCGGGCAAAGACTTTGCAGGCATCACTCTGGTGATAAGGACAATGCCACTCCAGGCAGGTTTGTGCTTTTCATCATGTCTCTATCCCAAGAGAATCTTCTGTGCTTCTCTCACTGTCTCCCTGTCTGTCTGCCTGTCTGTCTGTTTTATTCTATGGTAGGGAGGTGCGGCTATAGCTGCTGGGTATGAGGAGTCAGGACAGCTCCTTATTGTTGACAGGTGGGCCCAGGCTGCCTCCTTGTCCAAAATCCCCTGTGCTGCTCTTGCTCTCTTTTCCCCTCTCTCTTTTTTTTTCTTTCTCTCATTTTTCATATCAAGTAACAGAAGCCTAGAGTCATTAAAACACTCAGCTGCCATTACATAGCTAGTAACAAACAGAAGTGAGATTTGACTCCAGGTTCAGGACCCAAAGCTATTATCCTAACAGAAAAAGAAAGAACAAAATGTCCACATAATGAAATCAGAGTTTTGTGTATTTCACTCTATAAAGTGTGTTAATGCCCATGGAACCATTGGGTACTTATGCCATGCCCTGTAGAAGTAGTTATCCCAATTCCAAAGCCAGGAAAGTAAGACCCTTGGAAAGTGTGATGTCCAGGATTACCTAGCTAGCAGGAATCAGATGTAGAAGAAGCCATGTTGTGTTGGCTGCTGCTTTTCTGCTCTTCACAACATAAGATCACTCAAGAGAAATTATGCTTGTTTTTACCTCCAGTTTTGGGGCATCCTCATCCTCATCAGCCTGGCCCAAGAATAATGAGGAGCCCCTCTCTTCCAGGAGTGGAAGTGCCTGGAGTTGGTAGAGGCCTGAGCAAATATAAGATGGGAGCTATCTCATTATTCCATCTTACTCCGATTCTTTCCCAGGGAGGAGGGGAGATCTCATGACCTCTAGATCCCTGCGGGGAAATGCTGGCTCCTGGGAAGGCCTTTCCCCCTTTATTCACTGGAGTTCTCCATTTGCACAGAATGACAGCTAGCTTGAATGTTAGGTAGGCAGCAAGGGGATCATGCAAGGGAATGGGTGCTAGAGTCGGCAGATGTGGGTTTGAATTTCTGTTTTATTTTCTTCTTGTTGTGTGACCTTGGGCACATCATTTAACCTCCCTGAGCCTCAGATTGTCCTACTGTAAAAGTGAGACTAAATTAGACAATTGCTATTAGACCATTGATCGGCTAAATTAGACAATGGCCATGAATGTCTAGCACTGCCTGACACACAAAGGCATCCCAGTGGGGCCATTGCCATCTACACTCATAGTTATAGGCCAGCCAAGTAGAGAAACAGAGGGAGGGGAAGCTGTCACGTTCCACCTGGAGTTGCCTCAGGGTTCCTTTCTCTCAGTGTTGATTGGGGACAGAGGAAAAGGGGGGCTGGTCCTGGAGAAAGGACAGAGGCCTTTTAATGAGTTCAGGAAAGCCCATCTCCTGACAATAACAGCCGGGACTGTGCAATAACATCCTGCCAGAAGAGGTAGAGACAGGATCTGAGCTGGGGTGGGAGCATGTGGCAGCCTCACTGCCCGCCTGTCTACCCTCTGGTCCCTTAGCCCTCAGGAGGCTCAGGAAGTAGCAGCCCCGATCAGAGGGACATGAAGACTTCCTCCTCGGAATGCATCCTGGAATGATATGAGACCGGAATACCAGCTCTCCTGGATGGACACCTTGCAGGGCAGATTGGTAGTGCTTTCCCTGTGGGGTGCTCCCGTGCCCCTCCTCTTCCTGCCTCAGCTGGAGCTCAGGTGCATATTCAGCCTCCCCTTCCAGTGGTTCCACTGAGTCAAGGAGCAAGACCAGCGAAGGGGAGTGATTCTTAACCTGCTAATCAAAACACCAATATTTGTTGAAGCCTTTTTGTGTGCTGAGGACAGAGCTTGTCTGTGAAGATGCAGTGATGATGGGGATAAATACAGTCCCAGTTAATGGAATCTTTACCATTGGATGGGTTGGAGGCACCTGGGAAAGTCACTTTCACTCTTTGGACCCTATTTCCCAGGTATATAAAACAAAGATGGGACCAGGTAAATCCAAAAGGCCCTTTCAGTTACTATATTCTATGATCCAAACCTAAGATAAACCTCTTGTCCCTCAAAAAGCTTATGGTCTGGGGTGCATGACAGGATGAGACAGCACACTTGGTGAATGCTGGCTGATTCTCAGAAAGCATCTGATTGGTGGTAGGGCATGGAGGGAGGACCATAAGTCTCCGTGTCCTGGAAAATGAATTTCATGTATGTAGAGAAGGAGGGATCACCAAAATGTGCTCTCTACCTGCTGGAATAGGTTGGGTTCTCTATTACTCAGTCCTGATGGGGTCAGCATCTCTAGCTGGGGAGCTGAGGACACACAGCCACAGCTGCTCTCTCCATGGGACAGTCTACCAATCCTGCTTTCAGGACCCTCCTAATAAAGGGATAATTCACTGTCCCAAGTCTTTGGAGACCCTAGTTCCTAGAATCACAAAAGGATTCATCCCTGTGAAGGCAGGATGTCAACTCAACTTAGGAGACCTGGGTTATATGCCTGGTTCTGACAGTGAGTGACATGTCGTGCAACTATGAGGATGTGACACTCTTCCTCTCAGTGACTTAGTTTTCTCACCTGTGCAGTGATGGATACTTTCTTAGTGATAGCTGTGTTCTTGGCACTGGGTACTGAAGATAAAGATAAAAGATGAAAAAGGCTAGGCCATTTCCCTGAGGCAAACTTCAATCTGGTGGGAGGCATATGTGAGAATATGCTTTCAGTATAATGTACTGAGTACACTGCTAAAGGGATACTTGGGGGTGTTGAGGCATAGCACGGGGCCCTCTGTCCAGCTGGGGAGGTGCAGGAAGACTCCCTGAAGGAGACTACATTTACACTTGAATGATCAGTGCAAGTAAGTTGGTAGAAAGAAGTGTGTGTGTGTGTGTGTGTGTGTGTGTGTGTGTGTGTATAGTACTTTAGACATTTCCAAAGAACAACATCTTGCTTTTGCAGCATAATCTCTAGCTCCCCACCCTCTTGTTCCCCTCAGCCTGACTGATGCTCTGGAGCAGTCCCTCTGTCTGCCCGGCTGGGAAGGCAGCCAGCACCAGAGGTCTCTGGGGTGGACTTGTGACCACCTTCTGCCGGAATGAACTTGAAGCTCAGCCCACAGTTGACTTTAAGTCACAAGCTTGACTGGGGCAGAGTTTCCCAGCAGTCAGCAGGATGTCTCCTTAGGAGCCTCAAAGTCTTAGATCAGAGCCCATATAGCCTTGGTCTCTGCCAGGGTTTGCTGAAAGAGCTGCTATCCACCCGTCCAGGGCTGAACACCCCTGCTCCATCTGCCCATCTTGGGAATATGCATTGAGTGTAGACAAGGGCAAGACAAAGAGAGAAAACAGATAATCTCATCAATGTGCCCACACAGTAATGAAAACAAGCAAACACACACACT
>JAAGEH010000043.1:14464506-14540914 GCA_011751065.1 Lasiurus cinereus | reverse complement strand
CTCTCTCTCTCTCTCTCTCTCTCTCTCTCTCTCTCTCTCTCTCTCTCAAAGCAGGTTGAATATTTGAGATTGGGATTGCATTAGGGAATTTCAGAACATTTTTTTGGGCAGCAGGCTGAGTAGTTCATTGTCAGTGTGACCTGGCTTTGTCCTGAAGGTCTCAGAGGGACTCTGAGTGTCAGTTCTCCACAGCTGTCTTCTTGAGCCCTCAGGAATGTTCACCCCGGGGGACTCAGGTGGTTGGGAAGACTGGCATCTGGACAAGCACAGTCTTCAAAATCATACAATTTTTGGGGTGGGAAGGTGGGGCACAACCATGTCCTGATATTGGTACTTGCCACTCTGAACCTCAGTTTTCTGTTTTTCTAAGTGGAGGTGAAGAGACCTATTTCACGATGTCATTGTGAATATGCAATGAGATAACTGATGAAAAGCACTTAACATGTCTGGCATCGAAAAGCATTCAATAAATTGCAGTTGTTATGTCTCCTTTCAGGACTCTGAAATCAACCAAGATTGAGTCAGATGGGTTCAGAAGAACAGAACCTTCCTCTTCAGTGCTGGCCTTTCCTAGAGGTCCCTTGAGGTTCACTGCCATGGCAACGGGTCTGTGGAGTGATGAAGAAGCCAATCGATTGGGCCAGCTGAGCAGACAGAGCATTGCCTGGCCTGCTGGCGCCAGGGCCAGTGAGGGCGGCAGCCTGATGAATGGCTGCCCGATCCCCCGGCCTCTCTCTGGCCACTCTGGCTTCTCCCTCAGGGAGGGCTAAAGGCTCCTTCTCTGGGATGTGCCAGCCCCCCAGTTAGTGGGCACAGTTACAGGTGCCACAGAGTCTTAGGATGCTGAAAGGGACCTTGAAGATTATTCCAGTCTCCTTTCTTTGTGACTGAATACAGAATGGGTGGGCAGTGAGTGCCTGTGGTGTGCCTGGCACAATCTGAGGTCTCCCCCTAGAGGTTAAGTTCCTACAACCATCCTGTGCAATGGGTATTATTATGCCCAGCCGGGAGGCAGAGACTGAGTGTAGAGACATAAAAATCTTCCATTCACAGCACACAGCTTGAATTCACACCCAAGACTTCTCTGATTTCAGTTCCTGTGTTACTCATTGTTTGTCTGGCTCTTGGGAACATCACCCTGCTTCCGTATTTCTAACACCTTGAACGGTGCTTCACACATATTAGGGGTTCAATAAAAATTGCTGAGCAAAGGTACCATTTGTGCAGGTGTGGTCTTAAACCTGGGTCAGGTAAGTGTGTGTGTGTGTGTGTATGGAGCTTCTGTCAGACCCTGTGATGGGAAAGAGATCTAAGGCCCTAAAGATGCTCCCACGATGTCCCAGCTCCTCCACAAGAGGCTATTCTCCCGAATATGTCCTTGTTTCAGCCACATCAAACTCCACGCTGAACACACACCTTCCTTCCCCTGTGCCTTCTCTCCTATTCCCCCCTACCTGGAACATCTCATCTCCATCTCCACTTGAAAGCCTCATACCCATCTTTGAGTTTCAGATGTGCCCTTCTCCAGGTACATTGCTTGATGCCTTTAAGGAAATTTGATTTCTCGCTTCTGTAAATTTCTGTATTACTTGCAGTGTGCTCTGATTGCATTCTGCACTGTAATCCGTCTTCCTGTGACTGCACCATTCCTCCCATCTTAGACTGTGAGCTTTTGGTGGGACCTGACCCTGTTTTGTCCTGCCATCATGTGGGTGTGGAGCACATTGGCACACTCAGTGGTCGTAACGAATGTGGAATTGAATGCATTGACTTAGTTCAGAGTTCCCCATACTGGGACCCTTGTCACCCTGATATCCTGGTATTGGGCTGGATGAGACAAGGAGTAGGGCTAGAACTAGGTAGGCCTAGTTGGTGGGGGGCTCTGTCTGCCTCCCCCATTTTTCTCACTAAGTGCAGCTGAAAGCAGTCCTCTCCAGGGACCTCTCTGACCTCGGCTGACCTTCACCAGGGCTGTTTTCTCATTCTCTTGGGTCAGGCTGAGAAAAACAGGAAGAATCATTAAGACACAGAGCCTTCTGAGCCAGCAAAATTATCCCTGATTCCTTTTACAGTCACCAAAAGCTTTGTTTGTGCGTTGTGACAGGAGTGGGCTTTTCCTGCTGGCCTCCAAAAACCTCTGCTAATCTCTTGGATCCGCCCCAGGCACCTTCACTTCTCTTTCTCTTTTTCTACAGTTAGACTCTTTAGTGTTTTTCACACTTACACAATGTAGAGTTGGAGAATCTCTCTCAGAGAGATCAGCTGACTCCTAGCTACTCAAAGTATGGTCCGAGCACCAGTGAAGCTGAAGGCTTGTTAGAAATGCAACAGCTAGGTCCTTCCAAGCTTACAGCATCCGCACTTTGGCAAGAGCTCCAGGGAATTATTATGCACATTAAAGTTTGAGAATTGCTGCTGTAAACCACTGTTTTTGTCTGACTAAGGTGGCATCTGAAAGCTGAAGAAGGAATTGACTTGTGAGTTAGTAGAATTGACTTGATTTAACAAACATTTGTTGAAAAGCAGCTGCACACCCAGGCCTGAGCTGGGTTCTGAGGGTAGAATTTGAAGTGAAAATCCTGGTCTCTTTGGTCTTAGTAATTCTATCACGCACTTACATTGCCTTGCCTGCACCAGAACCTTGGCAAGTGTTTGTTGAGTGAATATGTCTCTTGAATTTCAACCCAAGGTTTCTTCCACTTCACTATGGTTGCCTTCCACAATTACCAGCCTCCTTGAGTAACTCATAGCACTTTCAGACAGAAATAAGTTCTTTAAGGAGCATTCAGATAGTGGGTTGTATCCTTGGTTTTCCCAACTCTGGGGAGCAGAATCCCAAGACTAATAAGTGAGAAATGTTCATGCCATCCAGAAATCCATATACAGTATCACCAATGATACAAGGAAAAAAGTCTGCACCAAAATAAGGCAACACAATTCCCAAATGAAATATCTTCGATGAGGCAATACAGGATGAGTAACAGGCTCATGTATCAGGAATCCACTTCCCCAGAGGCCCACTGAGACTTCTCATCTCCACTGAGATGATTCTGTTCTGTCCAGCTGGGAAGTCTTCTGTAGGTTCCATCTTGCTCTTGTCCCCTGAGGTCTGTTCTTCATTGGAATGTCTAGTTCTCTGTATAGAGGCTTTATTATTGATTTAACATTTGCTGAGAGTAATATTTAAAAGCCACCATTATTTCTAAGGAAGCCTTTGGTCCCTCCTTATCTATTCATCAGAATAGTGCCTGGGCAGCCGCTCACCTCCTTGGAAGTCCCAGGCTCCATGTCCACCTCTGTGCTCCCTTTGGCTTCTGCATTATTTCTGGAAGCTCAATATCCTTCCATGAACATGGAGTGGGATAGGATTTTAAATGATTTGCATGGGAGCAGTCACTGCTACTTTGCGTCTGCATTGTGAATGACTTTTCCGTTGGGAAAAACCACACCACCATGATCCATTTCTCTATAACAATGATATTTTGCAGCAGTAGCTTGGGATGCCAATCCTCTTCAAGACCAATAGGAGATGGGCTATAATCTTCTCCTCTTTATTAGTTTTTGTTGTCCTTGTCAAACTCTTTTAATAGTCATATCTTGACAATATCATGCATTGGCATTTCCTAACATGAAGGAGAATGATATAAAGTTCCTGTGGCATTATTCTTGGAAAGATAAGAAAGTAAAACTGGGGATTTCACCTGTTGTTTGTATTGAACAATTTAATCACTTTGGAAAATATTTTTAATAGTAAAAAATTGTACTACTTAATTTTTTGTTGATTTCTTACTATGTGCCAAGCACTATTTTAAGCTTGTTTATAAGAATTACATCACTGAACCACTAGCAAAACACAATGAGATAGGTAGTATCCCCATTATTCAGAAAAGGAAATAAATTAGGGAAATACTGAATAACTTATCTAGATAATAAGCAGCAACAGCAGGACTTGAATTTGAGTGGTATAATCCCACTATCCAGTTTGCATCTGGAATGGGATGGTCACTCTAGGCTCCAGTCTTATTTTGCAGACACATATTTGTCTCCTAAAAGTATTTTCCTCATAGACTAGTGTTTTGGTTGTATATTACTTCATAACAAATAGGCCCAACATAGAGGTTTAACACAATAAATTAGTTATGTTAAATGAGAAACTGAGGCATATTCAAATTTAAAAGTTTATATGAGCAAACATTGATTCACATCAGGCAGTGTGAAACCAGAAGTGATTAGGAGCCCTCTTCTGACAGGAACTAGGGGCAAGAGTTTGGAGATAAGGCACAGAAGTAAAACAAGAAAATTATTTGATTGGCTATAGATTAAGCTTTTATTTGGAAAAGACTAGTTGAGTATTTGTGGCTGGTTTTCCTTAGGTTTTGATTTCTTAACCATGAGGCATCTACAAGCATAGACTTTGGTTTGCTGATGTGGGCTCCTAAGGCATCAAAGCCACCTCAGTCTAATGGCCTCTTTGTTTAGTTAATTAACAATCATCAGCACTGTAGCTAAGCTAGATAGTTCTTTTATTGCTCTTGCTTGGGATCTCCCATGGGGCTGTGGTCAGAGGGTGGCAGGACTGGAATGTTCAAGACAGATACACTAATGTGCCTGGTGCCTGGAGGGCATGGCTGGAAAACTGGGCTCAGCTGGCACAAACGTCTGAGCCTCTTTTCTCTCTGCGTGGTTTCTGGGCTCTCCATTTGTCTCCATGGATCCGATGTAATTCATGGGTGCTCAGGGTTCCCAAGAGCACAAACACAGAGGCTGCCAGGCCCTCCTGGTTCTGGAACTGGCACATTTCTGCTGCCTTCCTTTGGTTCAGTTGAGTCACAGGGCCAGTTTAGATTCAGTGTGGGAGAGGACTAGTATATGACAGGGATTCAGCATCCGGGGTCTGGAGGACAGTTGTGAATTGAAACCCTGCTGTGCCACATTTCAGCTGTGTGATGTTAGGGAAGTTCCTTAATCATCTCTCAGCTTCTAGTTTTTTCACCTTAGAGAGGGGAGCTAGTTGCTACCACTAATTGAATATCATTCTATGCCAGGCACCGTCCTAAGCACTTTACATATGTGAACTCATTTAATTTGTTCAGAGACCCTATGCGGTGACTACCATTGTCCTTTCAAATTCACAGTCAGAGAAATTCAGATACAAAGAGATGACATCGTCAGTCCATGATCATATGGCTGGCAAGTGTCAGTCCTGGAATTTGAACCCAGACAAATTCCATGCTCCCTAGCCAAAATCTTCATTATGCTTGCAGTTCTCAATCATAGCCATCTCCGAGGACAATATCAATAAGATGGTTGTTCTTGTAAAAACCTTTTGGTTTGCTGAAAAGGGTACTAATGTCACCAGTCTTTCATCTCTTGGCTAAGATGAGTACAAACTGTTCATTCTCATTTTGAAAAATATGATTCTCTGTACTATTCCCATTTCAAACATATTTGGGCCCGTCTCAAATATAATTGGTTTCTTAGATTTTCATCTTTGTCTACAGCTGAGGGAGTCTTTCACTTTCCTTCTAGGAAATCACTTTAGGTTGATGCTCTGTGTCTAGCACATACATCACTGTGGAGACCAATCTCTCTGCGCTCTGAAAATGCTGCTGATTCTTTAGGCTTTAAATCCTGTTCCTGAAGCTTCATTGCTTGGGTTAAGATCCACTGGGAGCTTCAACAGGATACAGAGAATGTAAACCAATGCAGTCTTATTCAGGTTTTTCTACCCTTGTCTCTGGGCGTTTAGGTTTGGGCTGTTTCCTGTCATTATGAATCAGTTTGTTTATCTGCTTCCTCCCTCACGCTTCCAACTTACTCATCAGGGTTTTGTGATTTACTGATTGTTGGCTGTCTAATGGTATTTTTTTCATAACATTAAGGCAGCCTTTTTGCTGCTTGGGTCTTGCTGAGCATAGCTATAGATAAAGTTAAAAAAAAATCAGGCATTTTCCTTGAGTTCTTTTTTGTTCTATCTCCCCATATCTAAGTCTCACTGGCTCTGCCTCTAAAATATATCCTCAGTTTGTTTCCTTTCCACTGTCAACAATGGTACCCCTTAGGTTCTAAGGCTTAGAACATCTTTCAATGGGACCGATACAGAGATGCCTTCATGGTGTCCCAGCTTATGGGACTTTCCCACGTTTTAAGTTGTGTACATAGAGGTATTTTTTTGAATCCTAGCTCAGCTATAGGAGGAGAATCCTCAGAGATGTAAAAATCAGCCACATTATTATGCATTTTCTAGAACTTCATGCTGTGTGCTCCTGAATGACTCCATGAGCTATGTGTGAAGTTAGGGATGATGGGGAAATCACTTGATTATATTATGTTTTTCATAGCTCTGTCATAATGGCATTATGATCTCTTCCCTCCAGTGAGTGGGCTGGGGAATGATTAGTGACATAAAATAGCCAACATTTTCTCCGCAGGCAGCCTCTTAACCACTTTGCATGGGCAATAACACTTTCCCATTAATTCCTCTTACTTCTCCAATGGTAGTAGGGATTTACGGTAAACATTCTGAATTCTGAATGCCACAGTTAGCATTATTTTCCCCTCAGTTCCTTACCATTTTCAACGAGAAGGTTCAGCTCCTTCATGAAGTTCATGTTGCATTATTGTTTGTGTGCTTCAGACATTTTGGTCTCATCCCAAATTAACCTAACTCAGGTTTCTAATGTTTTAAAGCAGTTTGAAGGTAGAAATGAAAAGGAAGAGAGAGAAAGTAAAAAATCAGTAGCAGTAAAAAATTGCAAGTGATGACTATTTCTAGACCTAAATGATAAGAGGTAAAATTGGAAAAGCTGACTGTTTCTAGACCTACCTGATTAGAGATAAAATTGAAAAAAGGCTTTGAGCAACAAGACCCACTAAAATTTTTCAGTTAAAGTAACTTAGCCAAGTAGAAACAAATAAGAATAAGAACATCGCCTTCTTATCTATTGTTTAAGGTAACTTCATGGTTGCCATTAAGAGAGAAGGCATTAACTTAGGAAGAGAAAGCAAGCAATCAAGCTAGCCTTGAAAACCTTTTTAGAAAGAACTTGGTGTGTGCACTGAAACATGGAACTTACTAGTAGTTTAAGCAAATTGAATAAAAGTCTACCAAGTTTTTAAGGGAAGTGAATTGCTATAAAAACATGAATCTGGATTAAAAAAGCTTTTGACCATTGAGACCTAAAACAAATTTCAAGCCAGCATACTTGACCCATCAGGAGTCTGGTTGAAGAAGATGGGCAGCCCTCAAAGAGTGCATGGTCCCCAAAACCCACTTTAGATATGATCATGGTGGATAATGGAAAAGGGATCGCCTTCAAGAGGGGTGTCAGAGGTAGCAGAGAATGACCAAAAAAGAGTTCTTACTACAAAATAGAATCAGGGTCTAATAAAGGAGATTGGTCTGAAGCCTTTATAATGTTCTCTCGCCATGATTTCAGAATTGCTATGGACTATGACTGTTGTGTGTTTTTGTTTTCCCCTTTCTGAATAGGGCTCTTAACTAGCTGTTATTCTGTCCTTGTGTCACCATTGTATACTGGATATGTAAAAGTGGATGGGGTGGTAACTTTACCTTTTAGTAAATAGGTCATTGGACCACAAGGTGGAAACCTGATGAAGAATCATCAGTGATTTTGAGCTTCAACTGAATGTAGTTGGTTACAGTATAAGATAAGTATGGAAGGAAGAGTGAAAAGGTATTTTGTGACTAGTACAGCAGATGATGTTAGAGACTAGTGGGGTTTACCAAACGCTGTTTCCTTTGCCCTTTAGGTACATATAATCTACTTCCTTAAAGTTAAATGAAGCCATGGGACTGAATTCTGGCTTGAATTGATAAACCTTGACATGCATTAATATGTGACCTGAGCAGGAAATGTGCCTTTATTATTTTAAATAATCCAGTAAACCTTTATTCTGTTGAGATTTTTGGAATCACCTGTTATCACACTTAGCCCACCTTGACCAACGCAGTATTCAAAGCTTTATGCATTGAAACATGCAGGGTATGTGTTCATTTTACCTATTACCCTCCATTTTTTTTCACCAAGTAATCGAAGAGGACTTCTGTGGCTAAAGTTTATTTCTGATTGAGAATTTTCTTTACTGTATCATATTGTTCTTGTCCCCTGAAGTCAGTAGTATTATTGAGGATTTAACCCAGATTACCTGCAATCTTTTGGTGCATGTAAGGATGTGCCAACCAACTGAGCCACCCAGGGTGAACCACTTCCTGTTCAGTGTACTGGAATAAAAAATGGCTCCACTGCACACTTGCCTCTCATGTTTCTGTCTCTATTCCCAAGGTATACCGCTCAACCATATCAGTTTCAATGGTATATAGGATGCACTTGTGAGACTCAGGAGGTTTAGATTCCCTTCCCTTCTTTTTAATCTATGAGAACAAAGATTGAAACTATACCAGTGATGGCCTCATTTATCCTCCACACCAGTGGTCGGCAAACTGAGGCTCTTGAGCCACATGCGGCTCTTTGGCCCCTTGAGTGTGGCTCTTCCACAAAATACCGTGGCTTGGGCGAGTCTATTTTGAAGAAGTGGTGTTAGAAGAAGTTTAAGTTGAAAAAATTTGGCTCTCAAAGGAAATTTCAATTGTTGTACTGTTGATACTTGGCTCTGTTGACTAATGAGTTTGCCGACCACTGCCCCACACCATCCATTTAGATGACTTACTGTGTGCCTGAGCTAGTGTCCTTTGCTCACATGACTGAAGTGGGCCATCTCCCTGGCACACATTCCTTAGTGATGCTAACTAGGCAGGCACACCCACTTGCCTTGGCATGTTTTATTGATGACCCAAGCTGCAAACACCAACATGTATAAAACATATGCTCTTTTTGTATAATTTTAGGCACCAAAATATGCCTACACATAGAGATGTGTGCATACAGACACACACGTATTCTTTTTTGCCTGGTAGAAATATACTTCTGTGGTGTTCCTTCTACTCCCACACATGCCCCTCCATGGCTGGCACATCTCTTAATTATTTCAATCTACGCCCTCCCCATAGACCTTTTGTGTGTATATTTTGGCACACATCCTCTTGATTCTGCCTAGTTCCTTCTTCTCTCTCTCTCTGCCTCCCTCTCTTTCCCTCTTCTTCACAACTCTTTAAGAAAATTTGTTAAACTATACACTCTTTATTATTAATGCACATTTATGAAAAATTCTTCACAGTTACAAAAGTGCAAGGTTATAAAATCATCTCCATACAAAGGTTGGCATTTTCCCTTCCCTCAACCCTCCCTAACCCTCCCACCCCAGACATTAGCATTCCTCAGGACAGCACTCAGAAAAACTGAGAGCTCTGTGGCCTTAGATCTCTCCACCCAGCTCTGTGACAAACATGATGCTAATGTACATATAATCTTGCAACTTGCTTCCTTTACTTCTCTTCTGCCTCCTTCTTGGGGTGGGGAGAGTGGACAAGTTTCTCTAGTTTGGGAAGAATGGACAAATATATTTCCTTTCTAGAGCTGGAAAGGATGTTAGAGCTATATCAACAAAGACATCTATAGGGATTGTAAGTCTTTCCTGATGGTGGAAGATAAATACTTGTTTTGGTCTGTGATCAAATTCCATACACCAACCTCTTTAAAAGGAGCCAGCAGATTCTATAGCAACTTTGGGGACCCATATCTGCAGGGTTCTCTGGGAATTTCTATAGTAATGGAGAAACAATGGAGGCAGTCTGAGGGTGATCAAAAGGAACTGGTCCAAAGTGGTGTGGTGTAAATGTGGGTCTTTTCTAAAGAACGATGGCCCAGAACTTGACTATCACAACACTGTTGGTTAACTAAACTTTGATATCCTCAAGCTCACGAGGAAGCTTATTTGATTAGGATAATCTCTGAGGGATAGAGGAGAACAGAGAGAAGTAGTCAGGCTCTAATTAGTCTGCCCCTACCACATCTTGCTCTTTTTATATTTTCCAAACAGTTAGCTATCCCTACTCAATCCCTAATGGGATTCCATTTTAGTGTATTAATCAATGCAATAAACAGATGGCTGAGTAGACTATTAGAGAACTGAAGTCAAGTTCCAGAGAGTTTGCCCCCATATCAGTAGACATCTAACAAACATGAAACCTCATGAATAGACACATGGATTCAGAGATACTCCAACACTTACATGTTAACTAACCTGGAAAAAACTTAATGACACCTTGGGGGATCACCATTGTGAGTTCTTGGTCAGCAGCACTATGAGAACTGTTTCAATCAGTACTGTTAGATTCCCTCTAGAAGTGTGCCTCTAGAAGCTTGTTTCTGATAGTCTGTACAAGATATTGATGGTGGGAGGTGAGGGAAGTTTCCTCATTGTGCTTTAGTTAACTGGAGACCTTCTAGCAACCGGGGACCTTCTAAAAGCCATGTATCCTACTCATTAACAGGGACTAAGTAATCTCATTAGAAAGGGTCATTTGGTATCTTGTTTGGTTCTAGTTCTATGCAAAAAAAACAAGTACATATCTTAAAATATATTAACTATATTTTAGCAAACAGGAGTGTCTAGGAGATTATCATAGATGCATATGATATTCTTCTATGGGAGGCTTAACTATTTGTATCAAGACTATTATTTCTACAAGAATCTTCCCAAATACCTTAGACTGTGAGATTGACTAATGAAGGGAAGCCCCAATCCACCTGTCCTGGACATAGCGGAAGAAGAGATGGGGCCCAACAGCAGGTGTCACAAGAGCAGGGCTCTGGCCCAGATATTGTAAGCGAGATTCAGGACACACAAGGTTCAAGTATCCCAGGTCTAGCAAAGTTCTGGGTACTCTTTTGGTTGACTAGCTCAGAGAGCATGAATAAGAATTCTTGGAAGATGATATGTTTCTCCTTCATTCCTTCAGACCTGCCAGGACAATGCAAGCCAGCTGGAGTTGGGGGCAAGGTAGGAAGCCCCTGTTTTAATTTATATCCTGGCCAGCCTTGGCAACATGTTGGACCATGCCTTAAAGTCTTCCCCTATCATGCAGAGGTTCTTACCCACAGCTTTCTGACACCCTTTGTATCTCTTGCAACACAACACAGCAGGGCTTAAATAGAAGGGGTTAATACATCTTTCTCTCCTGTTTCCAAAAGGTCTTATTTTTTAAATGGCTACCATTTCTAATGCATTATTTGCACATTGCGAGGCAGGTGACTCTTATTCAGGAGTTGCCTGTGCTGCTTCTAAGTTTCACAGACTGTGATTTGCCTTACTGTGAACATATCTAAGTCTGTACAGCAGCCAATTTTTACTGTCCTTTATATAGCTGATCTACTAGCATGTTCATGGCTGCTGAGTCCTAGTGCCCCACTATCCAGCTTCCCAGGCATTCTCTTCCCAAGCACCTGGGGCAGTACTGGAAAGAGAGCCGAGTTGGAGTTGAGTCTCAACCTTGCTGTTTAGGCAAGTCACACTTGCTCTTGAATCTCTATTTTAAAAAAAAATCTGTAAAATAGGAGAAATGATGGTTTGCCTGCCACACAGGATTGTGAAGAGTTAGGAAGAACGATGCCAAAGCACTTCAGGAACTGTCCAGTGCTGAACAAATGTAGAGAAAAATAATGATGAAGCTGATGACAGTGATAATGAAGATGATGACAGTGATATAATTGTGCTTTATACGTGAAGATACTTGATTTTTGATGGCCTGATTAGACCGGTTTTCCTGACTAAAGCCACTCAACACCTTCCTTCTAGAGTTTATCTGGATAAACTTGGGTAAGATACTCAGCTTTCAACAATGAATTCATCTGTAAAATGGGAATAATAAAAGCCACCAGGCAATGTTTCTGTGAGAACTAATATAAATGAATCAATAGATGTAATAGTGCCCAGAAGAGTGCTAGCTCTTATTAGGAGTTTCATCAGCACTACTTGACTTTGAACTTACATACTTTTGAAGGGAATTGTGATGTTTTCTTACTTGACTGGGATAGTTAAAAGAGTATAGACTTATTTTGCTCATAAGTATCACATAATCTTGACCTCTCTGGGTCTTACTTGCCCATATGTAAAATGGGAACTATAATGCTCACCTCAGAAGATTGTTGTGTGCATTAAAGAAAATTGTGGAGAGCGTTTATCACAGTGTCCGACACTGGCAAGTGTTTGGTAATTAATAGCTCTCTCACCTTTATGCTTAAATGAGTGAGTTATTTAGAAGAAAGAGCAAATCCTCCTTCAGTCCTGCACTATCATGCTACAGGGATGCAGCACACAGTGCACTTTTCTGGTGACATTCCTTGGCATGAGCACTGTGGCAGGAATAGTCACAAGATTAGGAGTCCGAGTGCCAGGACTCATGCTGCCCATTCCTGGGCCTCCTGCTTCTTTCTTCTGAAGCCAAAGCTGGAGTGAGAGGCAGAAGACAGAGGTGAGAGAAAGGGCACTGAAGGTGTCCTCAGTTTGCTACCTGGGACCTTGCCAGCAGGGTACAACTGGTGATCTAGTATGGGGGGCAGTCACTGGAAGGTGGTCTCACCTGTTAGCTGCTGGTAGGAGGCAGCCAAGGGGCTTGGCATTGGGGATTCTCACCCTCTGGAGGCAATGGTAGGCAGCTTTGAGCAATGATAGGTGGATGTCAGAGGGAAAGTTTTGGTCCTGTGCCACTTTCCTTCTGTACACTGAGGTCCCAGGGATTGTTCACCATGGTTCTCAATGTATCACACATATTCTGGCCTCTATCATTTGTGTATGTACACTTCTTGGTCTACTTGACAAAAGCAGACGGTTTTGATGACCCAGCTCATGAGTCACCTCTACTCTTATTCTTCTCTTGATCTTTTTGAAGCACAGTTTATAACCCCTCTTCTGGGCTTCCATAGCTATGTATTCAGAATGCCAACAGATTGTCTTAAAGGGAATATTTTTCTGATTCTTTTTCCTCTAGCAGAGGGAAGTGCCTTGAGAGCAGGAACTAGGTGGCTTAATCTAACACTGCCAGTTCCTAGCACAGTGCCCGGCCCACAGTAGAAGCTATTCAAAAGTAGTTTCCTGACATTGCTTGAGCTATGACAGAGGTGGCCAGGGCACTATGGGGCTAGAGTGGGCAGCCAGGGAGAGTATCTGGTATGAGTGGCAGTGGTGATCAGCAGCATGGAGGGGATGTCGGGCACCCACATCAAATCTCTTCCTCTTCACTGGCTTTGCTCCAACGGTGGCAGCAGTTGGCTGTGATGCCTAGGAGGAAGTTGGTGGCCACAGATGCAATGGATACCACGAAGCCCACAAATGCGATGAAGAGGTAATCATCCAGGGTCAAGGTCAGGTGACAAGCCTTGAAGCTCTCCTCAGTGAGGGAGAAGAGTGGGGCACCCTCAACTTCCGGAGGGCCCCGACACTCAGCCAGCTGAGAATCTGTAACACAGAACCCAGGGAAGGTGAAAGGCCTGGGGTGACAAAATGGAATGGAGAGCACCAAACCTTCCCCAAAAAAGTTTAGTTTCTTTTGTGCCAAAATTTTTACTTACCTTCTTTAGTCCCCTCAACAACCCTCAAGGCAAATATTTTTTTACCCATTTTTATAGATGTGGTGATCACTGTTAGGAGAATTTAATAACTTTCTATTGAAATCCAATAGAACTGGGGCTTTGTGGGCTACCATTGTCTCTTATATAAGCCTTCCAACTAATTTCTGAGCTTCTGCCCTTAAAACATCTCAACACAGTAGCTGAGTGAACCATTCAAACCTGAAGTCCTGTTATGTTGTCACTCTCTGCTTCTTATTTTCACACAGACTGAAAGTCAAGGTCCTCACCAGGGGCTGAAAGGACTTTTCCCCATTTCTTCCACTCTGCTCCTTGCTTACTCTGTTCCATCCACTCAAACTTCCTGGTCATTTTTCCACCACCTGAGCTTGTCCCCTCTTGGGTAGGGAGGGGTGCCTTTGCATTTGTATCCAGGTGAGGATGCTCTTCTGTGTCTCTGCACAGCTCAGTTCTTCATATCCTTTGAGACTTTGCTCAAATATCACCTTATTAAACTTCCCTTATAATACTCTGTAAAAGGGTATCCCCTATGTCATCTTTCCTAGGCATTTCCTGTCTTAGCTACTTTGTCTAATTTTTCTCCATAGTGTTTACCACTCTCTGGCAGCTTGTTTATTATCTATCTCCTCCACCTTGAATATAAGCATTTCCCATAGTAACCTTAGTGTCTGAACTATGTCCTGTCCATGTAAGTGCTCAGCAAATCTTTGTTAAATGAATATGGGAATAAATTATTCTGTCCAACTACGAAGCATTGGGTCTTTCTACTACTGTATGTGGCTTTTCCAGATACACAAAGTGTAGGGTTAAGAGGGTGGGCTCTGGAGCCATTGGCCTGGGTTCAAATCCCCTCTCTATTGCTCCTAAGTTGTGTGATTGAGGATAAACCCTCTGTGTCTTGGCTTCTTCATCTGTAAAATGAGGATGATAGTAGTATATATCTCATAGGATTGTTATGAGGAGTCTATGAGTTAACATTTAAATGGTATGTTCTTGGTATATAGTAAGTATTGTGTAATGTGTGCTTTTATTTTTACCCTATTTGGTCTTTTTGGATAAGTCAGAGGGGGCTTACCCTTCAGTGAGTTACCATTCTCTCGAGCATTGATGGTCCCATCCCATCCTTTCAGGGCACATATACAAATGCTTGATAACTGTCAATGGTTCCATTGTACTCTGCCTTGGGAGTAAAAGTGGCATACAGGTAGCAGTCTGCCATTTTTTTGCTTAAATTAATTAAGTTCTCACCTTGGGCAAGTTTTTTTTTCCTTTCTGGCTTTCATGAAGAAAGTGGACACATAAAAAGGAGATAATCTAACTTATTGTGTGGTAGAGTCAATGTGAAGATGTGAAGGACTTTTCTAAAATATATGGTGCAAAATGCTTTTTACTCATTCTGTAGATATTGGGGCCAAAGAATAAAATTGTGGATTTGGATTGACCCTTTGGGGAAATGGATGAGCATCATTCTCCTTAGAAATGGGAAGCCAGATTCAGAAAAAGAAAGCAATCTGTCCCCAACCTCAGGCTGAGATGGATCCCTATAGGCTGTATGCAAAGTACTCCAGACCTTGCCCAGGACAAGATCGTATCTGGAGTTGACCATCAAGAGGCTCTTCTGTTGGAACTGGAAGATGCTGAACTCCCAAGTCTACTGTGTGCCTGGGTTTGGCCAGACAATACAAAGCTGGGAAGTGAGGAGACAGTGAGGGTAATTGGTGTGGACCAACCAGAGGAGTCTCCAAGGGCATGTGGGTGGACCCTGCAGGAGTGCAGGATGAAAGCCTGGGGCTGACAAAACTCTCTGATAAATCAAAGGATCAGTCTTGAAGTTAAATTATATTCCCAGGGAACTCTTATGTTTCTCCATGTTGGGATTTGTCTAAAAGTTGTGGATAGTATTTGGAATCCCATGAAAAAGGGAGAAGAAGCCAAAACAGACAGAGGGCAGAGGACTGCCTAATCCTACCTACACTGGTAAATTCTACACCCCCCAGAGGAAGTATCCCGGAGTGTAGTATGGTACAAAATGTTTTCTGTGGAGGAACAGGGAACCTGGGTTTCGAGCTGTGGCATACTTGTGTTCTCACTTTTGGTTTGCAGACAGTCACTTTCCCTTCTGGAGCGTGGGTCCCTCATCTGCACTGACATGAGGCCTTGGTGATGGGATCTTGGATCCCTCTCCTACTTGTTGGGCATTTGAGTTTTTTTTGAAGGGCAGCAGGGATCTCAGAGATTCTAGAAAAGAAGGAGCCCAGGTGTGGTGGAAGCTTAGCACCCTAGAGTGCCCCTTCTGTTTCTAGTGCATAGGAGAGAGGGGAACAGATGTAGTTTGCAAAGGTTGAACAGGTAAGGGGATTGATTGCTCCACCTTCTCCTCATGCCCCTTACCATAGCCCCATCTCAGTCCCCAGCTATTTTGGTCCCAGAGAACATCCTCCTACAGCTCTGTGGAAACATGGGAATCAGCTCCCCCAAGCTATTTTGGTCCCGGACTCCCCACTCAGTCCTTCTCTCCCTCCTACCTCCTTCATCGTCACTTCTGAACACACTCTGAGCCCAGGCTCTGGGACATCCCCTGGGATAGTGCCCTCAGCTATTTCTGTTATTCTACTGCTGAGGCTTGTGCCAAAGCTCAGTGCTGCCACAAAGGAGAGCTGGTGACGGGGGCCACCACTGAATATTGCCTGCCTCCAGGCCAGGTTTGGACAGAAGTGCGTGAGTCCAGGGCCCATCAAACCTCTATGATTCAGGCTCCTTTATTCCCCAATCTACCCCTGGTTGGAATTGTCTGTTTAAATTGTCACATCCTAGTTTCTCCTCTCAATTCACCATCTCATGCTCAAATCTTGTGGAACTCTGCTGAGACCCTTTGGCCCAGAACTTAGGTCAGAACTCATGCCCCGTCTCTCCCACCAGCCTAGAATGGACTCTTCAGGGTACAGCCAGAGGCAGCCAGACTACAAGGGTTGATTTCTGACTCCCACACTTAGCAGAGCTGTAACTTTAGGCAAGTTACTGAACCTCTCTGTGCCTCAGTTTCACCCTCTGTAGGGTGGGGATGAGATGAGCTAAAATATATAATATGCTTGGAATAGAGCAGGGCAGTAAGTACAAAAATAAATACCGTTAGCCATTTCTATCTCTGGGAGACGGCCAGCACTCAGAACACTTAAAAGCAGTCTTGAAGAGCAGAACAGGACTTTGAAGTTAATACACTTGAGCTTTATCCATGGCTCTGCCAGTTTGTAACTGAATGATTCTGGGCTACTCTTTTCATGGTTCTAAATCTCAGTTTCTTCACCCGCAAAATGGGGGTGCTAAAAGTGGGACCATGCATGCCAACCAAGTTCGTGGTCATGGCGTAAGCTCAATAAACACTGTCTATTATGAGCTCTTCTTGTTTATTGTCTGTCTGCCTCATTAGGTCCTAAGTGCCACAGAGACAAGGGTGGTGTCTGTTACGTTAATGAATGGTTCCAAGCACCTAGTTTACAAAGCAAAGACTCTACAAACGCTTGTGGAGCAAAAGAGCTGGGTACAGAGACAGGAGTATAAATCAGGGCACACCGTAGGGGCTCAAGATCTCTAAGTCCTCCTCTCTTTTTTGTAGGAGTTCCTTTTAGGGAGGCCAGAACCCTCCATCCCTCAGGCCCTCAGTCCTGCCCCCCTCCCTTACCTGAGGTACAGCGCTGGATCCGGTTTCGAAGCCACTTCAGCAGGGGTTCCATGGTGCAGCCACACACCCAAGGGTTGCCGCCGATCTGCAGGGTCACCAGCCCTGGCAGGCCTTCCAGGGCCTCGAGGCTGAGGAAGGCCAGGCCACCGTAGCTGAGGTCCAGGTCTCGGAGCTGCATCAGGCCCTGGAAGGCCTGTGGGTGCACCCTACGCAACCACGGGTTGTGGCTCAGGTCGATGTGCACCAGGCCATGGGCTTCCTGGAACATGTCGGCTGGCACGTGGCTGAGGTTGTTGTAGCTCAGATCCAGGTGTGCCAAGCGCTTGGCATGGAGGAAGAGACCTGGGGGCAGCTCGATCAAGGAGTTGTTGTGCAAATCCAACACCCTGAGCTCCATGTAGCACGTGAGGTAGCCCGGTGGCACAGTGGTGATGCGGTTGTGGGCCAGGCTGAGGTTGCGCGTGTCCATTGGTAGGTCTGGGGGCACGGAGAATAGCCGTTGGCTGCTGCAGTCCACCACATGGTTATGGCATGTGCAAAGGACCGGGCAGCTGGTGCCTGCGTCTGAGTGCATCACCCCAGCTGCCAAGAGGAGGGAGACCAGGAGCATGGCTGGGTGAGGGGGCCCAGGCCAGGGCATCTGGGACCAGGTGTCACCCATCTTAGGCAGCTGGCAACGGCAGTGCTGAATGGAGCTCACAGGGGCTGGGGCTGTGTCCATAGAATCAAGCGTCAGTGGCACAGGAGGGCAGCGACATCGGGGCTTAGAGCCCTGGAGGGTGGGGCTTCTGAGCTGGGGTGTCATGGCTCAAACCTTTTCTGGGAGTCTCTGAGTGCCAGAGGCCTCCCTAGGTGAGAGCCACAGGAAGTCCCCTTTGGAGTCTAGGGGGCAAACAACCTGTTTGAAGTCCTCCAGGGTCTGCAGAGATGATCAAAACTTGAGAAAGGAAGGAGGCGAGGGTGGGGCTGGACCAGCTGCCAGCAGGTCGTGGAAGGGTCCCTGCAGATCTTTTGTGTCCCTCGCACCCATGACTGCTGGGAACTTCCTCTTTGTGCTCTGTTTGAGAGGTGGGGGAGGGGGGAGAGCTAAGGACACACAAGGGACCCTTTAAAGGTTCCAGAATATCTAAGAGTCCCCAGCCCTACCCCAAGTCTGGGATTGATGATCAGGATGCCAGAGCTGTGTCAGGGTGTCCAGCATTCAAGGTCTCAGAGGGGATTCTCTTGGTGGCCCAGCGGACTCGAGTCCAAGAGGGTCCATGGGTGGGTGTTTTGGGCAGGGAGCCCGGAGTGAAGTGGATCTCCATGGACCTCCCGAAAGCCCAATTCCTCAGCCTCAGTGTCTATGGTAATCCCCCGGGAGGGGACGAACCCAAGGGCCACCCATTGTTGGCACTGCTGAGCCTGGAAAGAGTCATGTGTCCTGAAGATGCAGGAGGGGCAGCTAGGATCTCTGGCAACTTCTCAAGTTGATGCTTCTCTTAGGCAGGTTTGTGTTCAGCGGGTGGAGGCAGAATTCCTTCTGGCAACAAGGAAAGCACTCAGGCAGAGAAACGGTGCCCTCTTTGCCCCGTGGCCCCTCTCTTAGGCTCAGCGCCCCCTCCTCCCCCCTCTGCTGCAAAGTCCTCTGTATCCTGCCTGTCTCAGGTGTGGCCATGGTGGGCTCAGACCCCAACCTCACACAGCTGTTACTCACTAACCTTGTGGGCACCTTCCTTCAGCATCCTCCTAAGTCCTGCGCTGGATACATTTTCTCATTCTCCATAGTCCCACCTCCACCAGCACCAACTATCCCACCCTTGGACAACTCTCAAAGAAAAAAGGCATGCAGACCTCTTTCAGAGCTCTCAGCTCTCTCTCTCTCTCTCTCTCTCTCTCTCTCTCTCTCTCTCTCTCTCTCTCTCTCTCTCTCTCACACACACACACACACACGTTGTTCCACTCCTGTGACTCCAGCGCATTTGCCCTGCCCTGCGCTCATGCCTCCCCAGTTTTCTCTCCAGCTTTCTTCTGTACATCTGTACATGCACTCTGCCTCTCCCAGTCTGTCCCCACCATCTTTCACCCCCCAGTGCACACCTCTAATCCCAGCATCCTTTCCCACAAACACTCCACTCTCCCCTTAGCACCCCAGCTTGAGCCCATACCCACGCTTGGCCAGGCAGAGGGACAGAGCATGATGCCACACTTGGTGGCTCATTCTTCCATCCACTCTGCAGCCAGCCTCCAAGCCCCTGGATTCTCCGGTGCCCACCTGCTGTCCTCACTTGTCCTCCCCACATTCCCTCCTCTGACACTGCTTCTCTTCTCACTGATTCCTGCCTCAATCCCAACCACTGGGAAGTCACCCCAGCTCCCCTTGATCCAGACTCATTTTTCTGAACCCCAAAGTCTCCACCTGCACTCCCACAGGCCCCAGGAGCCCACTTACTCTGTTCCAAGGACACAGCCATCAATCTGCGGCAGACCGGGGCTCCCTCCCTCACGCTGGAATCCCTGTTTGTGGCTTCAGGAGAACAGATTGCCTCCTCGGCTAGTCTCCTCCCCCGGCCTCTCTTCCATGGCTTCTGGCTGCCGGGGCTGCATCCCCGGTGGTTTCCTGTCCTGTGGTCCCGGAGCTGGTCCCCTTCTTTTACACGAAAAGGGAATCCGAGGGAGGATGCTGAGAAGAAAGTTCACAGAATCCAAATGCTTCTTCCAGAAACCCAGCTTGGTGCTGAGGCTGCTGCTGGGGCTTGTGGCTGCTGTCAGGTCTTTCCCTCTCTTCCTTTCCCTCCCTCTCCCCCTCCTCTCTTCCTTTTTCACTCCCCTTTTTTCCTCGAGGGCCAGGTACTGACGTTTCACTGTCTCTTAGCAACTGCCTCCACATCTCTGAGCAACAGGAGTGCTGTCTATGGACCCCACCAAGATGAAACAGAAAGAAGCAGTTGTAGAATTCATAGCCACCCACGGATCCTAGAGCAAGGGGAATAGGGGGTTGTGGGTGGGGGGGCATTGACAGAACAGGACAGGGGCATAGAGGAGGAGCAGGCAGGGAGAGAGTTCAAAGGGCCCTGCAGAATCTGAGATAGAGGAGGGGGAGTTTCAGAGCATCAGATCCAGAAGGGACAGTAAAGAGGGCTTGGAATGGAGAATGGGACTTAGTGGGCAGTGGAAGGCAGGTGGAGAAAATAGAGGGGGCGGGGAGAGAGGCCATGAGGACATGAATAAGGATGGAAAGAAAAAAGGGAAGTGTTGTGACAAGTTGGCTCACTTGATGGAATATAGCTATTCACTCCACAGCTAACATCTGCTTCCCTAAGTTTGAATATATTTTGGTTACCAGGTAGCAGGTGACTGGACTGGCTCAGAGCTTGTCAGGTACAACTATAGGAGGTGAAACCTTTTCTTGATTTCTTAATTGTCACTAAGTCCTGACATCACGAGCTCTGAGGGCTTTTGGGATACAAAGGATCAACTGCCAGGTCCAGGTGCCTGGAGCTATAGAGACACTCAGATCTGTCTGTAGGGTAGTGGGAACTGCCAGAACACCTGCCAGACAGACCCCCAGGACTGTCTGCTGACGGGCTCCTATCTCTCCAAGCTTCCAATCCCACCCACCCAGGTTTATTTCAGATGAGGGTGAAGTCTTTGCAGCACTTTTCGTCTTAATGACCCATTGAACAAGTCTCTAGCTGCCCTGCATTTTGATAACCAACTTGACCAGTTGGTTTGGTCAAAGAGTTGGCTCATGTCTTTTTAAAAATAATTATTTATTGAGCACTTACTATATGGCTGGTGCTTAGCTAGAAGGCACCCCCCCACACCCTTTGTGTTCACTCAGTTGATCTGGGGTTTCTTCTATTTAAGTATGGAGTAATAGAAAGTGAATGTTCAGTTGTACAGATCTGAGCTTTTATAAAGTTCTCAGGATCACTGACTTCTCTTTTTTTGTATATGGCCATAGAAGGTCTGCTTCCCTTCCCACTGTTCTCTCTCATGTTCTGCTCATTGAATCTTTCATGTTCTACAGAGTCCAACACACTGTAACAGGGGAGCTACTGCATTAATATTTATACATTGCATGGGTTGAGGTAAATATGGTTGCTACCACCCTCCACCTTAAAGAAGAGAATGATGGCTATTCTACTCATTGACGAGTTTAGAAATAAAATCTTAATCTTTATGCAGAAAACATAACAACACATTAGAACAAGTAATCCAGTATAATCAAGGAAAGCAAAGCTAGCATGATACCTTTTTAATAATAAGTGAAAAATGGTAGAAAACATAATTATCTCAATAGAGGCTAAGAAAGGTAATAGCATATTTCTGTATTTAATGTTAACTGGAGACACTTAAGAAACAAATAACAAAGAATGGAGGTTTTCTTCCTTTGCATAATATACAGTTTACATTTAAAATTAGAAAAAACAGTATGACTAAAGAAAAATGTGGCAGTTTCCTTAAAAAATAAGATCTAGTCAGGAACAAACGCCTCATCATCATTGGAAACTACTGTTTTCTGACCAGTAAAATTGGGATAATAATAATGGCATCAAGATCATGAGGTTATTTTAGATACTTAATAAAGCACTTAAAACAGTATAGAGTGAGCACCACAGATGTGTTTGCTAAGTGAATAAATCAAGTAAAATAAATGGCAAAGTATAAAATTGAAATAGTTATGCAGCAAGGGAAACAATTGCACAAAAATGGGAACTAAAGAAAGAAAAATGTCACATTTGCAGATAACTTGAATGTATTCTTGTGCACGATGTCTCAAAAACTTCGAAGATCCCCAACTCAGAATATTATTATTGCATGTAAGTCTTCTGTAAAAGTGAGATTAAGTGGAGGCAGAAATCTTTTAGATAACTTCTTATCAATAATAATTCTATAATGATTGTTTCTCAAACTGGTGTCTCATGGTATCCTGTGTGCTGTGAGAAAAATATTCTCAAATAAGTGTGAGGAACATTGAGTTAAGCAAAATGAAACAAATTTATTTTTTGCAAGACTTCTCAAGGCTTTAATGTGTTCATGGAGACTCTCCAAGGAAGGATGGAAGATGTATAATACCCAGCATTACCCTTATGCTGGGTGGCTGGCTACTCCCCTTAGCAATGTGACTTTCTCCTACACAGTATCCTTGCAGGGAGAGTGATTCAATTTTGAGTTCCAGCAAAATCTTAAATGATAATATATCCTGGCCTTTTGGACTCTCTTATAAGTTATTAAAACCGTGACCATTCAGTTATAAATGTCAAGCATTACTCTACTGGGAAAATATACCAAAATTAGTCTAACAGAGACTACAAATGAATTGAAAAATCATTTTCATCATTATGATTTCTTATATACATAGTAAATTAGTTGTAATAATGACAGGAAAACCTTTAAATACATAATACATGAGAATTAATTTAATCTACTACATAATAAATTTGTTCAGGGAAAATATGAAACTTTAGTAGGATGAATATGCAGGAAGAAATGGAAAGCTGATCTCTCTAGTTGCTGGAAACCTTCAAAAATAAAATAATGACTCTGCTTTCCACATTATAATAATTTAATGAAGTATTTAGCAGAATATGGTCAACTGGTAGTGAAAGCCATCTGGGAGAAAATGGAGAGGATGCACAAGTGATATAAATAAAGATCATGATGAAGGAAATGCTTGAAAGTAATGGCAGTAGAGTTCCCTAACTGAAAGATTAAAAAATATATTGCAAACTGAAAATCAACCAATGGCATTACTCAACATTTGTGCTTTGAAAAATGACCTATGGGGATAGACTAGATTTTGAGAAAGTGATTCTCACCAGCAGAATACAGAGAATGAAAAATAGGAAATAAAACCACAATGTTGAAAGGATTTTTAGTATAAGAAATGTATTGAGGTCTTAGGACTATCCTTCATTTTTATACGTTGAAAATATTCCAAATGGTTCAAAGAACTAAACAGAGGAACAATCACAAAATGCAAACCAGGAAATGAACAGAACAGCACATTTGCCCCAGCTGTGGCGAGAAGATATCTTTCTGTGTGTTGAGGACATGGAGAAAGTCATTAGCACTAACATGGTTTTTGTCAAATAAACAACATTGAAAGACAGCAAGGTTCCATTGAGCAAAAATGATTACAAAATCAGAGAGAAAGGAAAGAAATTCAATGGAAAAATGGATTTTAGACATAAGTGACTCGAAATAATTCATCCAAAATATATTAAGAAATGAGAACGGGCAAGACAGCTCTGGTGATGGTAGGGTGTTTGAAGGGTGGAGGGATTGAGCAGAAAAGAAAGAAAAAAGAGAAAGAACTCATGGATATGGACAACAGTGTGGTGATTGTAGTGTGTGTGTGTGTAGGAGGAAGAGGGTATAAGGGTGTAAATGGTGATGAAAAGAAGAGGAAATGTTATAAACCTAATTTTTATAAATTGGTATAATAAATATTATATATACATTGGAGACCTTATCCTAGGAACTAGGGTACAACCATGTTTTATATACAATGCACACCATCATATTTTTATGCTCCTACAAGCAATTTATTCTTTACATTTTGTGGTGCCATTTTATTCAGATGTTTTTTGTAAGTGTTGCCTCTCTCAGTGATATAACTAGCTTCATTCTATGAAATACGGATTTTAATGAACCAAGAGGCAACAATAAGAAAAACTTATTTCTCTTGAGTGCTCTGAATATGAATTGAGAGGGCAATAAGATGTGTGTTATGGGCTTATAGAAACCACACTGCAATAACGACTGATAAAATTACCCAGTTGTTTCCAACTGATTTTATATAGCTCTTGATGGCACTGTTCTGGCCATTACCTATAGAAAATGCTCTGATTAGAAATTCCCTTGGACTCTTTCATGGTATCTTACTTCTCTCTTTTCTCTAGCTGTGTAGAGAAGTGTAAAAAAATATTAATACAAGCTCATTAACTTTGAAGACCATCACCCCCTTCTCCTGTTTGGCTCCCTATATATTCCTGCTTTGTGGGTGCCTGCTGGGGCTGAGTCCTTCCAAGATCTTCTCCATTGGTGATTCTGATGCTATCCAGATGCTTCTTGGGCAGACCACAGAGCAATGCTTATTACCAGCATTGGACTCTGAATCATTTCTCTGACACAGGCAGTGGAGTTACTTTCTCCCAGGCATTCTTAGAATTCTGGGAAGAGGATGGTGGGAGGCAACCCAGATCCTGTCCTGGATTTCTTGTCTAAGGAAAAAGAGATGTGAGGCAGGGATGGGAAAGGCTGCAGGCTTTTTTCCCAGGCCCTATAAGACCTACTTCTAGGATGATGCCCAATAAGTCTCCCCAATAAGGTTTTGCCTGGAAATACCCTGAAGTTGCAATGAGGTCATGACTACCTTTGTGACCTATGCCCTCTCTCTCTGTCTCACCTGTCCACATGGATAAAGGTACAACATCTATCCTTTGTTTTAGGTATAGAAAAACTGTCATGTCTGGAGTGGTTTATTCCTGCCCATGCCAGCGAGGCCACCGTTGATGATTTCTCAGTTTCCTCACAATTTCCAACCTTGCCCTAGGGCTGCAGGATTAGAGCCAGAGGAACTTGATCAAAGCTTTTTTTCTGGCTCTGCCCTAGGGATGGCAATGCATAGCTAGCATTTATTGAGCATCTATTCTGTGCAGGCACTAGCATAGTGCCATGTGGGTTGTCTTATCAAGTTCTTATGGTATCTCCATGAGGGAGGTTCTTTTCTTTAAAAAAATTACAATTAAATAATTTACAAAGATAACACAGTAGGTAAAATAACGTGACCGTCACTCATTAAGTCCATACTTTATGTTTAGTGCTTTCTATATACCATCTTTTAAAAACTCTAAAATAATTTGAAATATAGGTATGATAGCCCCATCTTTTACATAGGAAAATTAAGGAGCAGAGAAATTAACTTGCCTAAACTCCCACAATTTGTAAATGGCAGGAAGAACTTCAACTTTGTTATTCTTCTTTCAAAGCTCAAGGCAACTCTGACTTTATGAACCTCAGTCTTCTCTCTCTGTTAAATGGTGATAATAATTCTCTTGGTTACCAAACAGGCTTAAAGCAGACCATGCCTGTGGAATCTGTAGAGTGGAACAGAGGCTCATCATTCTGGTGAGTGGCTGTGCATTCCCAGGCACACTTTCCCTCAGCCAGGTCTACTCCAGGCCTGGGAACATGGAGATAGGGAGAGTTTGGGCAGCCACAGTGTCCCTGACATCTGTTACAGGAATGGCCTTGTCAAACTGGGTTGGGTTTCCTTGAATATTCTAGTGGAATTGGCATTAGAGAAACATACACTGCACATAGCAGCCACTGGAAGTTTGATTAAGGGGAAGGGATTGCCTAATCCACCTGTGGTCAGGTAGGAGTGATTCTGTGGCCTCCGCAGGTAGCTCCTGGTGGAGAGGGTGAAGCTCAAGACCTAGGGCCAGCAGTAGGGGGCTCAACTCCCCACATGCTCCTTGTCAGCTGTGTGAGTGTAGGGTAGCCTCCCAACCTTTCTGAGCCTTGGTATCCCTCTGTGCAAATGGAAAAAGCTGCTTCCTTGCTCAGTGAATTGCTAAGGGCATTTCATAAACTATTGAACACTCTGTACATATGATGTTAATCTTCCTTCCTTTGGGGTGATAAACAAGAGAGGCTGGGGCTGCCTCACTTGACAGATTTGTAGGTCTGGCTCCAAGATCTCATGAATGTGCTCTGGGATGTTCAAGTGTTACAGATCAGAGGAGCAAAAGATGAAAGAAATACAGATTGCTTTACTCCATTTCCATGAAAACAGTCATCTGTTCACTCACCTAATGGCTGAATTTTCCAGAACTTCTACATGACTGGTCCTGGGTTTTGCATTGCTGGGATGGGTGGGTGGGACGGGTGTGGGGAAGAAAACTCATTGGTCTTCCATGATAGAAATTTAACGTTTTAGATGAAGAAACAAGACTACCAGCAATCCAGAATAATTAGACATGGAATTTAACTCAGCACTGGCTGAGGAATGAAAGTCCTGAGAAGGGAAATGGATGGAGAGATGAGAGTAATCAGAGAAAGCTTCTGGGCAGCAGGGCTTGAGATGGGCTGAGTGAAACAGGGAAAGTAATAGTGGCTGCAGTGACATTCTACTTCCACCCACATTGTGGGGACATTGCTATCATCCCAATGCTAAAAAGTCCAGAGGGCTGACTCTATCCCAGGTACAGAGCCAAATCCTTGATGTCATTAAAACCTCCCAACTCTTTGAGGTTGATACCATCATATGCCCATTTTTACAGATGAGAATACAGGCAGGTGCAGTAAAGTGTCCAGGTCCCATGCCTAACTCTGGTATATCTAGTAAATTCAGAGCCTGTGACCCAATGTGGAGGGCCTGATGGAACTGCATGAAATACTATTTGTTGTTCATCCAGACGGAAAGGTAAGGTCAGTGGGAATAATGTTGAGTCCTGTTAGGAGCAGTAAAGAAGGAATTTCTTTCTTACTCATTCTTTTATTTCTCTCTATTTCCAGGAGAGACATCTGGGGCTAAGGACCCTGTGGCACAGAAAGTAAAAAGAGGGCTGGATGCTTTGGGCTTGGCTCAGGCTCTGAATCCAGAAGACAGAGTGGGACCCAAGCCTGCATTGTGTAGCCCTCAGTGCAGCACATGAGGTTACTGGAGAGGGGCTGTAACAGGAATCCATACCTGCAGCCATAGCATGGCCCTTATTGGAGGAATGGGGGCATAAAGGTCAAGCTCAACTGGCCCCATGAAGTGGAAGATTGATAATCCCACGAATGAGAATTGGATAAGCTCCTGATCTTAGGCAGCCCAGGTGAAGGAGTCCTGGACTGAGAAATCAGGCGATGCTCAACTCTCCATCAAATGTTCTGTAGGACCTTGAGGCAAGTCGCATTCCCTCTTTGGGCCTCAGTTTCTTTATCTAGGGAAATGGGACATTTGGACCAGATAAGTTCTGAGTAGATTGGGGTGTCTGTAGAGTTCTAATAAGGACAATGACTAAGCATTTATCATGATGTGAGGTATAGTTAATCATTGTTTTCTATAAGAAGCTGATTCCCTTTGGCCTGACTGCTTGGCTCTGAAGTCTCAGGTCTCAGACTCTACATCAATAAGGAGCTGGAGAGAGGGTGAAGGCCTTTCCCCTACCCTGGGTAAGTGAATACCGCCAGGGCCAGGGTAATGAAGCAGCCACAGCTTGCATCCCAGAATAGCTGCAGTCTTCATGGCATCTGCCATCCTAGCTGCAAACTCTCATCCCATTGGCTCCTCCCTATCTCTGCTGTCTGGCTGGCACTGCTTTCCAGGTTCTTGTGGCACCCACTAAGCAACCCTCCTTGTGTGCTATAGCATGCTGGCTTCTTTCTGCAAGCCAATGGGATAACAATAGCAACTCTTGCCTGGTTCTTTTGATTCTGCCTTACTTCACGTCCCTGATGGATAAGGACAGAAGAAGAAGCTTAGGACAGGGAAAAGAGAACTAGAGGTGGTTCCAGGGGTATTGAGTTCTTGCCATGTGCCTGGACACAACCGAAACATGTTTTTTTTGGCTTCAATATCTTCACTTGTAAAATGAGAAGAATCAGGCTAGTATTTCACTGCTGTTCAGCAGGGTGCCTCTCTTATTATTCATAGCTGAGGTCCTATTATGGACTGTATGTCTGTGTTCTCCCTAGATTTATATGTTGCAATTATAACCCACATTAAATACCTTAGAGGTGTGGTGTTGGGAGGTAATTAAGTCATGAAGGATAGAACTATCATGGTCAGGATTAGTGCCCTGATAAGAAGAGGCCAGAGAGCTGGCTAGCTTTCTTCCTGCCATGTGAGGATGCAATGAGAAATTATCAGTCTGCAAGCCAGAACCCCACCATGCTGGCACCTTGATCTCAGACTTCCAGCCTCCAGGACTGTGAGAAATAAATTTCTTTTGTTTATAAGCCACCTAGCCTATGGTATCTTGTTATAACAACCAAAAAATAACAGGTCCATTCTGTGCGACCAGTGCCCATGTCATTCTGGTTGTTCAATATTTTCAATATCACCCTGAAGGTAATACATCTGGCTAATTGCATAGTACTGGCATGAAGAGTCAGTGGAGTAAAGGATGGGAGAAAGTACTTTGGGAACTGTGTGATACCACAATCACATGTCTGACACTGGTCTGCCCAGTGTCCATTTGTCTTTTCTGTCTGGGAGCAGTTGCACTATGATTTTACACTCACCTGTTTTTAACTGGATGGTTCATATGGAGCTTGCTCTACTCCTAGCTCCAAGTATGCACGTGCTCAGGTTTGGACAGGTGAGTATTTCTTCCTCTGATCACAATGACAGGTTGGGGGATGAACAAAAGCATGAAGACTTCATCAGAGCCAAACTTGGGGCCAGATTCAGACTTGATCAATAAGAACACACATCCTGCCCTAGCCTGTTTGGCTCAGTGGTTAGAGAGTTGGCTTTTGGACTCAAGGGTTCAGTTCCGGTCAAGGACATGTACCTCAGTTGCAGGCTCAGTCCCTGGCCCTGGTTGGGTTTGTGCGGGAGGCAACCAATTGGTATGTCTCTCTCCCTCTGTCTGTCCCTCTCCTTTGCAGTCTTCTAAAAAATCAATGGAAAAAATATTCTTGAGTAAGGATTAATAACAATAGAGAGAAGGGAGAGATAGGGGGGGGGGAGAGAGGGAGAGAGAGAAAGAAAGAGAGAGAGAGCACATATCCTTTTGCTATGGTCATGGATTATTGGCATGTGACCCAAACTAAACAAATCAGATTATTTCTCTGAGATTATTCTCACTGGGATAAGCTTGAAGGATGTAACTCATAACTGCTCCTTCATTATAGAAAGAAAAGCATGGAACCAAGTAGAACATACAAATATGAATGATGAAGAGAAGAGAGCAGAGAGTTTTGGTGACATAAATCCTGGCTTTTTCTGGTCCCTAATGTCCTGCTTCCTACAGTTCTTCCTCAAAGCCAAGTAAAGCAGTGGCAGGGCATGGGGACACTTCTACAGTTTTACTTTGTTGACCAGAGGAGGCTTTTCTGAGAAGGTTCAATGTGATCTCTTATCTGAATAGAGTAAAGGAGTGGGTCCAGTAAATATCAAGAAGAGAATTCCAGGCAGAGGGTATAGAAAGTGCAGGGCACCTGAGGTGGGAGGGCACTAGTGTCTTCAAGGCACAAGTAGGCCAAGTGTGTCTGGAATTGAGTGAGAAAGTAATAACATTCTGGGATCTCTCTCACCGAGAGTCTATCGTAAACCACTGCTTCTACAGGGACCAGAGAAGGGAAGGCTTCCTTGTGGTTAGAGTAGACAGAAATGCTTCAAGGGAAAGGACTTCTTTCATTACAATTGCTGAGGTGCGACATTCTATGAACACATGCCAATTTCTTCCCCGGTGTGTTTGTTCCTTTTTTTCATTCAACAAGAATTTATTGAGTATGTGATATCTGCCAGGGAATGCAGACAACACTGAATGTACAATGATGAATCAGTTACGGTTTCTGCTTTCAAGGATCTCAGTCTGAGTGAGTGTGGAGGAGGCAGCCATGTAAACAGACAATTAGAGAGAAACATGGCAGGTGCTGAAGCCAAGGTAGGAACACAGTGCCACTGGGGAATCCAGGAGGAGAGGGAAGGTTTTACCTAGAAGAGTCAGAGTGCTATGTACAGAGGAGGTAACCTCTCTTCTGGTCAATGATGAGTAAGGGAAGTTTGACCAATAGAGAGCAGCTGGGAGGGACAGCATGTGCTAATAGTATGCACTCATATCTTACCTAACAGTATGTTTGCCAATACATCTTCTAGGGCAAGGGAAACAAAAAACAACAAACACATGGGACTATATCAAAGTAAAAAGCTTCTGTATGGCAACAGAAACCATCATCAAAATGAAAAGGGAATCCACGTATGAGAGAATTTATTCGCCAGTGATACAGCTAATAAGAGGTTAATCCAAAATATATAAAGAACTTATACAATTTAACACTAGGAAGACAAACAATCCATTTAAAAAATAGCCAAAGGACTGGAATAGATGATTCTCCAAAGAGGACATAGAAAAGGTCAATAGACATATGAAAAAAATGCTCAATATCACTAATCATCAGAAAGGTGCAAATTAAAACCAAATAAGATGACACTTTGCACCTGCCAGAATAGCTAACATCAATAAGTCAACAAACAATAAATGCTGGTAAGGACGTGAGAAAAAGAGAATCCACATACACTGCTGGTGGGAGTGTACTAGTATACTGGCGCATTCACTGTAGAAAACAGTATGGAGTTTTCTCAAAACATTAAAAATGGAACTGCCTTTTGGCCCACTGATCCCACATGTGGGAATATATCCTAAGATTCCTAAAACATCAATCAGAAGGAATATATGCTCCTCTATATATGCACCCTTATGTTCATTGCAATGTTATTTACAATAGTAAGATCTGGAAACAGCCTGTGACCATCAGTAGGAGAGTAGATAAAAAGCTGTGGTACATTTACACAATGGAATACTATGCAGCTGTAAAAAAGAAGGAACTTTTACCCTATGTGACAGCAGGGATGGATCCACAAATTATAATGCTGAGCGAAATAAGGCAACCAGAGAAGGAAAAATATCACATGATCTCACTTATATGTAGAATCTAATGAATAAAATAAACTGAGGAACAAAATAGATCCAGAGGCATGGATATATGGAACAGACTGATAGATCTCAGAGGATAGGGTTTTTTGTGGGGGCACTGGAAGAGATTAACCAGAGAACATATATGCATATATGAATAGCCCATGGACACACATAAGAATGTGGTGAAGGCCTGAGGGGTCTGGGGACTAGGTGGAGGGGGAAAAGGGAGGAAATGGGCAATATCTGTAATAGTGTCAACAACAATAAAAAGAGTATGCAGTCATGGGAAAGGATGAAATTAGAAAATGGCAAACACTCAAAGCACAAGATTTTAGGACTAGAAAGTTTGTGAATATGGTAGAGGGGAGTGAGGTGAACTCAGTCTATGTTGGGTGTTTAGACTTCATTCTGTTGATTTGGAGAATCCCTGGAGACTTTTAAGTAAGGGAGCAAACAGATTAGATTGTTTAATGGGAAACTATATGGTATGATAAGATACAATATGATGTACTATAACATGAAAATAATGGAAAATGGTCTAAAGAGTAAACAGTTGTTTGGGTTGAAAAAGGGTCACAATCTCTAATGGGGCCAGGTGATGACAAATGAGAACGAGAAGGTCAGCAGGTTGTGTGGACCCTGCCCTGTCTCAAGAGGATAGCTGCTACTTTACACTGTGAATTGTTGCCCCAATGGGGACTCAGGTCCAGGGCTCCCAGAACTACTGAGATTTCTGAGAGCAGCTGGGAATCCAGATCCTTATGTAAAATCTCACCATTTTTAAATGTTGGCAACTAATTTCGATTCACAAAATGCAGTGTGGGCCAAATATAACACATCTGTCAGCCTGATCTGTCTGCGGGCTGCTGGTTTACAACTTCTGGGTTGAGAAAAGAGTTTTCTTTTTTTTTTTTTGTAAAAAGATCAAAATACTTTTGGATGCAATGATTTATGCCTGGAATGACCTTCTTTTATCTTATTCTAGCAAATTCTTAATCATTATTTAAGACTCATTTCAATTGTTCTCTGTGATGCTTTCTCTATCACCCCTTCCTCCCTGCAAAACACCCTCCGGTCATCTTCCAAATCCCCCAAGCAGTTAACATGTCTTGGTGCTGCTCCACTGCATCTTTTATATGCCTGATACCCGAAACAAGCAAGCAAACAGACAAATAAGCAAACCAATGCTGTGGAGCAGGAAAGAAGCCAGGGCTAGAATACAGACATGTTGCTTAATGGATGGAATCACAACTTGAAGGAGAAAGGAATAAAGTTCACAATACAGTCCTCAGAAACCTGGAAGGACCTAGCCTGGGTTGGGAAGAAGCAAACCAGATCTGAACAGAAAGATGAGATACTGGAGAACAAGTTGGACTATGTGGACTTAGAAAGCTTGGCACGGTGAGTTTCTGTAGGACCTGATTTTTAAGCAGGGGTAGGTTCCTATCTTCAGTCTGTCTTTAGTTACCACGATCCTGAGACACTGAAGACTGACCTGGGAATTTCCTGTGAGACGATTTAAGATATGAGGTAGAAGGGACATCTGCTGTTTTGCTGTCTAACTTCCTTTCATTTTTTTCTTGGTGTCTCTAGGAATGCATCCTTTCCTTATTTTTGGTTCGTGTGCTTCTTGCGTGAGAGTTAAGCATGTGACTCAGACAAGGTTCCTCAAGGCTCCTCACTCCCTGGACACAGTGGTCAGTGCAGGAATGGTCGCATAACTTGAGTAGGGTCAGAGAGAATCAGGTTCAGGACTTTCCTTGAGTCACTGAGAGAGGCATTCGCTCTTTCCTGCTGGATTTGAACCTGGGAGGTTGTAGGTTGAGAGCAATCGTCAGCCACCATGAAGAGCCTAAGAACAAATCCAACATGGAGAAGAGGCAGCTGGTAGAAAGAGATCTTGGTACAGATGGGATCAAACCATAACTAAAGCTAGTAAACCCTAGCTCTTTTGTGGTCAGTACATTTTCCTTTCTTAAACCAGTTTGAGTTAGGATTTCTTTTGTCACTTGCAACCAAAAGGTGGTTCTCCAACCTCAACGTGAGTCATGAAGAATGAGACCTTCGGTGAACAGTGCTTTGCAGCTTGTAAACCATTTTTACATTCATTGCCTTTTCTGAATCTTCCAGCTCTCCTGGGAAGTAGGTAAAGCAGAATTATTATTCCAATACCACAGAGAAGGCAGTCGAATCTTAACAGGGTTAGCATCCACAGTCAGAGGGCGAGGAATGCCAGGATGGAAATCTGTTATTTTGAGCTTCTATGAACTGCTAAATATCATAGTAAATTAGAATCCAACTAAATTACCCTAAACACCCCTGGAAATAGCCTCTCAGAGTTATAATTCATGCTGGGTAATTACAAAATAACTTTCTCCTCATTATTTTCCTACTTACAGACCTCCCAAGGAAGGGATGGTGATAAATGTCAGGGTTGGGACAATTTAGATATTACTTGGATGTCTGGTTAAAGCATTAAAAAAATCATAGTCTGTCTGCTTTTAACTTCTGCTTAATAACCAGTGAATTGGAGCCCCTCCATTTCATGTGCTCCACACAAATCAAATGATCTTGTAAATAAATTGTGGAGAGCCTTTCTCATGCTAGCTCATATTTCTGGAATGATCTCTCCCCATTTGCACACCTGGCTCTCACTCACCTTCAAGTTTTAGCATCAATGTCACCAGCTCAGAGTAGTCTTTAAAAAAGTAGATGTTTTTTCTTCCCTCAATCCTCGATGTTGTCTACGATTGAGCCATGTTTTATTCTTTATTGACAATTTTTAATTGTTAAAAATGTCCTTTATTAAAAAAAATTTGCAATAGAATGTTCAACAGGATGTGTTTCACTTCTCCAGATCCATCATCGAGTCCAGTGCTTGGCATGTAACAGATACAGAATATTTGTTGATGGGATAAACCAGTGCATGAGTGGCTGACTCAGGAGTATCCAAGAAAAGCTGGCCTGTGAGCCATGGGAAGGTCGGGGCAGGGAGGGCTCTAGGTTAGAGGTTCTAGCTTAGTGGAAAGCATCAGTGAGACTGGGGAGGAGAGAGATGAGTCCTATAAAAGATAAACCCTCGAGGGAATGTGATATTCAAGGGGAGAAGCAATGTCAAAGGACCAAGTCATAGGGCATGGGATGGGAATGAGAAGCAGGGAAGGAGACAGGGCTGGCAGAAACCATGCACTGGAAGCTGGGGTAGGAGGGAGCTCAGGAAGAGGAGAACTCAACACCAGTGTTCCAAACCTCCACTCGTGCCAGAGCATCTGATTCACACATGACTTACTTTTTCAATTATTTTTACCCTGAATATAGCAGTTGGCAGGTTTTCAAGTGGCAGTGTGATTTTGTTTGCCGCCTGTGATTCCCACCTCTCCAGGTTAACAGGCATGACTCTTTTGACCTTGCTAGAGAAGGTGGCAGCTCTCAATTTAGCTCTGTTTGCAAATGTCAGCTGAGATGCTGTGTGTTCTCTCCACTGGGCCTTTAAGAACATTTGCAGGGACATTCGTCCCCCTCACCCCCTGCCACTCCCTCTCCTGACACACTGCATCCTCTGCTCCCTTGGGAAGCAAGGGCACCTGCCAGATCACCTATTTGGGGTCGTTACTAGCCTTTGATACTGTTGTGATAAAGGGAATAAAAAGTGACCTGAGGAAGGAGTTTGAAATCTAAGGAACCAATAACATGAAGAAAGACAAAGCTGAATCTTTTGCCATTTTTCCCAAAAGTGGTCTTCAGAATTCTAGGAGATGAGTCAGCACACTGCAGAGAGTGACATATACCTAGGCCCTTGTTTTTTGTTTTTTAAATTTTTATTGATTTCAGAGAGGGAGACAGGGCGATAGAAACATCAATGATGAGAATCATTAAATGGCTGCCTCCTACGCGCCCCCCCACTGGGGATTGAACTTGCCACCTGGGCATATGCCTTGATGGGGAGTTGAACTGCGATGTCCTGGTTTATAGGTTGACATCCAACCACTGAGCAACACTAGCTGAATCCTTGTTTCCTTTTGAAGGCACAAGCTTTGTGCAACCAGCCTCATGTTCATGATAGTTATAGATTTTAATAGCTGCTAGCTTGGAGTGCTTATGATGGGCTCGGCGCATGTTAAGCTTTTTATATATGTTCATCTTATTTAATCTTCCTTGGAATCCTATAAGGTTAATATTGGCTCCACTGTGCAGATGAGAAAGCTGAGACTCAGAGAAGTGACATGATTCCCTAATATTCAGAATAGAGTCAGGACTCACACTCAGGCTGTGGCTTTTCCCATAAGCCTACTCTGCTGATGAAGCACTGAGCCACGCTGGTCACCTGATGGAGACGGTCAGTGTCTGTTACTGTAGTTGGCTCACTGGGGCCTGGCCCTGAGCCTGAATGCTGAATAGAGCTGTCAACTGGAAAGCAGTGTCAGTGTTCAGACAGTTGACCCAATGGGCAGACTTCCTCCATTACTCTCTCTGCTACTTACTGCCTTCCTGACCTCTTCAGGGTTCTTGCTGTTGCGGTGCAGGGCACCTCCACTTAATTCAGCTCCTTAAAGGGAAAAAGAATCTCTTCCTCCTGATTATAAAAACAAGACCCCAAACAGAAACACACACACACACACACACACACACACACACACACACACACACACACTTCCCTAAACTCCTTTAAACAGGATCTAGTAGGATTCTTCTCTGGCTCTCAGGGAGACCCGTGCTTTCTGTTCTATTGACAATTAAGCGGGGGTGGGGAATATCCTCTGTGAGTCAGAGGAGGAGCTGCCTCCGCCTACTGCAGGGCTGCCTGCCCTCCTGGTCACATCCCAACTACAGCTTGAAAACTTGAAGGGCAATCAGTGAAACAGCAGGCGAGCAGCAGGCACAGGGAGGAGACAGAGCCTTCCTCCTCAGCACTGCTCAGAAAAAAGATGCAGCGAGAGAAGATGTAGTCAAACAACAACAATAGGGGCAGCAACAGCAACAACAGCAGCAACAGCAGCAATAACAACAGTAATGACAGCAGCAGCAGCAGCAACAGCAATAGCCACAGCAGCCACAACCATAGCCACAACGAAAACAACAGCCACAATGACAACAACAGCAGTAGCAGCGACAACACTAATAGCAGTAGCAACAACAATAACATCAGCAACAGCAACCACAGCAAAAGCAACAACAATAAAAACACAGTGTGTGCTCCATTTGGCTGCTCTGACATCATAGTGAGGCTGGGCCATGTGGGGAGGTGACTGACACCATTCCCTCCTTCTGTCCCCAACGCCCCCTCTTCCAGCTTTCTCTTCCATTAGCATGAGGGGAAGCAGTGGTTCAGAAGCAGGAGCCTAATTTGCAACACACCTAGGAGACCTGGTTCCTATCTCCTGCATTGTCCTGTGCTGGGTGACTGTGAGAACTTCCTTGCCAGGGGGCTTTATGGTGACACATCTGTTTGCTCTTGTGCTTGTACTGCCTAGTTCCTTTAAGCTGCTAGGACTGCCCTGTGTCACACAGTGGGTCCCAGAAACCATCACATACTGTTCCTGGGTCACCTTTTGCACCGAATCCTGAGCTGCTCTCATTCTTCTGGTTGTGCTACCGCCAAACCCATTCTGCTGCCACCCCCAAAACAGCTGCCCCACCATATGTGTTTGGCACCTTTCACAGGGGGACCCACTCAGACTTAGTGACTAAGTTCTTTACTGTGGCTTCTCAGCTTGGGTTCCCAGGCCTTTCTCAGGGTCCTCTGATAACCAACTGCATTTCTCTTCATATGGAATGATGAAACCCAATTCAAATCCACTCAGCGTTTCTGTGGCACCCCATTCTTTCTATTTCACACGCTTATCAGACTTGTTAATATGGACTCAACTTCTGTTTTTTTCCTAATATGTTACAACTACACAGTGGCAATTAAAACTGATGTCTGTTGACCACTTGCTATATACCAGACTCTGTGATATGCTCCCTGTATATATTGCCCTTTTTAATACTCCCAATGACTCAGCAAATTAGGTGAAACTATTACTCTGATTTTATAGAGACACAAAGTAGGGCTCAATAACTGTTTGCTGAATGAGTTGCATGAATGGTCATTGGGTCATTGGGTGGGCTGGGTGGGTGTACTGGCCAGGGCCAGGGCTACTGGATATAGAACCGAGCAAGCATAAGGAAAAACTCCCTAAAGTGAGAGCTGTTGGGTGGGCCCTCTGGGGTTCAGATGAGGCTAAAGGATCCCACAGTAAAAAAATTGGAAAGCCTAGTTAAACCTCAGGCGAGGGATAGACAAGATGACCTTTAATTCTTTCCAACTCTGAGAGCTGGAGGTTATTGTATAATTCTTTAAGAAACCAACAAAGCCCTTTGCAAACACAAGTTCTTCCAGCCCCAGCTCATTGCTGTTATGAACAGGAGCTGACTGGATGTTATGCTGGGGCAGTAAATGTTAATACCTGTAAGACACATCTTCTGGGAATCAGTGCCAGTATTCTGTCATCTAAGAATGATATTAACAATAGCTTGCTACACATCAGGCAAGATTACATATCTCTTGAATCAGTAAGTCTATGGAAGGAAATTTCAATGTGCACTTTGGCAGCACTGGTCCATTGCTATAGTTGTTAAGTCAAGAAAAAAAGATGGTATCCAACTCGTAGGATAGAAGGAGGGTCTTTCAGTCAATGCACTGAGCAATAAATTCAGATTTATATCCAAGTGATCATTTGGTCCCAGAATGATGAAGAGAAGAGAAACAAGCCCTAGCTAGTTTGGCTCACCAGATAGAGCATCACCCTGTGGACTAAAGTGTTCCAGGTTCGATTCTGGTCAAGGGCACGTGCCTGGGGTTGTGGGCTCGAGACGAATTAGGGGGCATTCAGGAGGCAGCCAATCAATGATTCTCTTTCTTCATTGATGTTTCTATCTCTCTCCCTCTCCCTTCCTCTCTGAAATCAATAAAAATATATTTTTTAAAAAAGAAAGGAGAAACAAGAAGGCAGGGATCCACTGATTGAAGTCATACGTCTCTGACTCTACTTATGCTTCTGGAAGTGTTTAATCACATCCTTTGTTGATGTTTGCATTTGTTTATTAGCATTTGTATTCACTCAAAGACCCATACAGCTCACTTTGAGAGTTCAGTAGCTCCAGGAGGTTGGTTTCACGGTAGATGGATTTTTCTTTCCAACCAGCATAATTGCCTTAAGAATAGAAAGTGCTGTGTCTGCCTTATTTAATAGTAATAGTAGTAGCAATGGTATGGTACAAATTGATAGCAAAGAAATTCACATTTACTAAAAGCTCACTGACAGCCAGGTGCCAAGCAGTCATTTAACCCACACGTTAATCTTCAAAACCTACCCCTAAGCAATTTACTGACTTTTATTCATAAAATATTCAATGAGATCTTTTAAAAAGAGATTACAAATCCTTTACATGCAAAAATTCAATTCCCATAACAAAACTATGGACTATGAGTAGTGTATTAGTCAGGCAAGGCTGACATATGAAATTAATCCTTAATCCGCAGTGACTCAACACAATGAAAGTCAATTTCTCACTTTTTTAAAGGCTAAAGGATGTTGGGCCATTTTTTGGCCTTTCCTTTTTGAACCATGTGCCCTCCAAGGATGCTGTGGTAGAGAGAGAGAGAGATGGGCAGTGGAACAAGGCAGCCCGAGAACCTAAAATGGAATATGCCTATTGTGATAGTTTAATGAAAAACAGAAGTGAGACATTTTGAAGCACGCAGAGTAAATGCTCAGTAAATGTGAATGATGACAGCAATGATGACCTGTAAGACCAGAGAGGTGACTGGAGCCACACACTGAGCACAGAAGTGATAAGGGGCAGGAAAGTAGATTCTTACACTAGCTAAGCCCTCCTTGTCTGGAGTCCCCATGTATCTCTCAGGAGACGAGGCCTGGACCAAGTTTCAGAAGTCACCATGACTAGGGCAGGTATATCAGTAGCCTCAGCCCACACTCTGCCAGGGGTCTAGTACCTACTAATACTATATTAGCCCATGTCATCCACGTGTCCACCTACTCATACCTTATAGATGGATGTGTCTTTCTGGTTAAGCATCTAATATAGCATGTTGATCCAATATCTATCTATCTATCTATCTATCTATCTATCTATCTATCATCTATCTACCTATCTATTATGTATCTCTCATTTATTAATTATTTATCTAGCTATCATTTATTTAGAATCTATATATATATGTCATCTATTATCTATGATGACTTAGTAATTATCCATCTAGTTATTATTTATCTACCAATCAATATCTAGCATATCTATTTATCTATCACCTATTTCCTTCCTTCCTTCCTTCCTTCCTTCCTTCCTTCCTTCCTTCCTTCCTTCCTTCCTTTCTTCCTTCCCTCCTTCTCTTCTTCTTTGTATTCTGGGGTTGGAGTCTTTCCTGACTTCCTTGACAGCTTGCCTCCCTATGCTTGGGGAGCTGCGTGGTTTAGAGAAGGTCGGTTTCCCATCCCTTTGTCCCCTCAAGTTTTACCTTTCTTCCCTTCCCCACCTGTCCAGTTGCCTCATGCTCAGCTGTCTGAACTGAGAATTTGAGAGATGGGGAAGGCACTAACATTCACTCAGAGGCGATTTTGCAGAATGGTTGCAAGTTTGATTCTGGAATCAGACCAAATCTGCTGTTTTCTTGCTGAAATTACTCATGTGTCAGTCTCCTTATCTGCAAAATGGAGATAATACTGATCCTTAACTCAGAATGTTACTGAGAATATTAAATGAGATAGTCCATACAAAGTAACTATAACAGTGGCCAGCACATGCTATTAATACATTTTAGCTATAATGATAAAAATACTTATTTTTATTCTAATCCAAATCTGTCTGTCTCCAAAGCTTCTGCTTTCCCACCCTATCTCACATTACAAAAGTCTCCCTCGATGGAAAGCCAATCTGAGCAGATTAACTCTGCTTTTTCTCTTTATTTTGTTAAATTCACAGGGGATACTGGAGAAGGGTATTTTTAGGAGGCATTACTGAGAAGCATAGCAGGTGGCCAGATGGTACTGACAGGAAACATGGTCCCTCTGTCTGCAGGAACAACTGAGTGGCATTCGGGTGTGTAGTAAAATAAACTACACTTCTTGACATAACCTATGAAGTCCATGTGGAGAGGGGGCACTGTGGAATCTTGCCAGAGGCTGTAGAGTTTGGGAAAATAGCTAAAACAGACCACTGTACTCAGCTCTGTTCCCTTAACAGACTTTTTCCTGCCTTGACTTTGACATGTGGGGATTTACCACAGCCCCCTCTTTCAAGACTTTCCTCCAGAGGTCATTCTGAGGATGTTCTCCCGTGACCTGTGTCCTAACAATGCCAACCCCTCCTCATTTACTGACTCACAGGCATTGCCAGAAAATCAGATTAGGCCATTGGTGATCATATCTCTGTGGGAAAGGCATTTACTTGGCTCTAGGGCTTCTCTCCGGGGTTTCATTTTTCTTCTCTTGTTTTATTTGATTTCACTTTTATTTCTTGAGGGGTGAGGTGGATATATTTCCTGGCCTACCTGCGGCTTTTCCCAAGACCATGCCCTCAATCTTCATGGCACAGTAACCCTCCATTACCAAGTGTGAGGGTTTTGATGGGCTATTGATTTCCAGGGTTCACCTTTTTTTCCCCCAGGGAAACTAAGGAGATCCAGTTACCCCATTCTCTGCTTTTAGGAAAAGCCTGGGGTATGCATATGTCTGACTCCAGCCAAAAAGATACTCTTTCCTTGGTGCTTTAAATATTTAGTCTTTGAGGGGGGTGGGGCATGGAGATGGTTGGAGAATCTGTCATTGTAGACTGACCTGGACAATTCATGGTCAAGTCTATGCTGGAGTTCTTGTAGTCTCGCCTCTCCTTTGGGGACACTTTCTACTTTGATTCATTTACACTGGAGGTTGTAAAATTTAATACTTTAGTGGTCCAGATAAGTACCTTAAATGTGTTAGATGATGGGGTGAAAGACAAAGGGAAGGATTTGGGATTATGAGTACAGCCATCTCCTAAATAAAATATTGCATATCCTGTTTTTTTAAGTGTAACTAAGCATCTAAGATTCCCAGTGTTCTTGCCCTTGTTTGAAACATCCCACAAACACTATCATTTTATCATGCAGACTGTATCTCCTAGAATGCTTCTTGTTCCCTGAAGAGGCCTTTAAATCCTTGCTTAACAATGGATCCAGATCTGGGGATCAGACAATAAAGTCTTCTTAGAAGAGGTAGCAGGTGCTTTTGAGCATGGGACTCTGAGCTGGGGTCAGAGCTATCACCTGGCCCAGGTCTTTCCTTGCTAATAATACTGGCTGGTGAGGAATTTTTATCTCATCCCTCTAACAATATGAGCACCAGCAATCAGTGCTGATAGGAGAGTCTTACAGTCCTGGGGACTTGGCACTTTCTGTCTTGTTGCTCTGCCATCCTCAAAATGTATGTTTCTTCTTAAGGCTGAGATGGCTGATTCAGCTCATCTCCTACACGAATCCCAGTAAGCAGGAGTGGAGAGAAGACAAAGCTTGCAGTTTCCTTTCAAGGACCTGACTATTGCTTCTGTTTTCATTGTGTTGGCCTCAATCCACAGCTAGCTGCAAGGAAGTTTGGGCAAGGTGGTTTTTAGCTGGGTGGCCATATGCCCAGATAAGACATCTGTGTATAGGAGAAGGGGAGAATAGACACTGGGGAGACAACCAGCAGTTACTGCCAACACTCACGTGCATGCCCACATTCACATACTAATCCTTCCTAGCCACTCATCAGAGCAAAGTGTCTAAGGCTGCCCTTTATGCTTTTCCTGCAGAGGGAGGTTGCATGACTTGTCTAAGGTTCTGCAGGAATCTTTAATGGCAGATCTCCAGGCACTAGATGGGCAGGCAGAGGAGATATTTTCTGGTGATGGCTCTTGAGTGTTCTTCCTGTTTTCCCATGTGGACAGTCACCTAGTCCTTCTGTCAAACTTCTTTTGTCCTTTCTACCTATTCTCTCTTTCAGCTCAGCTTGAGTATGGACACTATGATTGCCTTTTAGCAAAGACTGGCCTGAGCAGAGGCTACCATCTTTGAGAGTGACCCCCTAGAGAAGCCAATCATTGCTCCCCATTACTCATCCTGGTAATCCCTGGCATCTAATTTGTCAGTTTGTACTACCTGCTTTTGTTTCTCCAGGCCACACCTCAATGGACCAGGCATTGACATCTCAGGGGCCATCCAAGGGGAGCAGTTCAGAGGCGGGGCCGTGTGCACTGCATCTTGTCTATGGAGCACTGGAACTTAGTGACACTGAAACTAAATAGGTTAGTTGGTGGTGGGACTTGAAATACTGAGTTGGTGTCAGAGTTCTTATTGTGACAAAGCAAATTGGCATGTAAGCCAAAGGTTTGGGGTTACAGGAGAGCCTAAATGACTCCCCAAACTGGTTTGCTCTGAGCTAACAGAAAAGATGCATAGGGGGAAAGAATGGAGAGAGAGAGAGGGAGAGACAATTTGGGTCATGAGAGACTTTTTTTTTTTAAATTAAATCTTTATTATTCAGATTATTACATTTGTTTCTCTTTTTCCCCTCCATAGCTCCCCTCCACCCGGCTCCCACCCTTCTCTTTACCCTTACCTCCCTCCCGTTGACCTCATCCATAGGTCTATGATTTTTGTCCAGTCTCTCCCTGTACACCCCTCACCCCTTTCCCCCTGAGAATGATCAGTCCACTCCCTTTCTGTGCTCCTGATTCTATTATATTCACCAGTTTATTCTGTTGATCAAATTTTTAATTCCCTTAATTTTTAGATTCACTTGTTGATAGATATGTATTTGTTGTTCATAATTGTTTATCTTTTACCATTTTCTTCTTCCTTTTCTTAAAGAGTACCTTTCAGCATTTCATATAATACTGGTTTGGAGTTGATGAACTCCTTTAGCTTTTTCTTCTCTGTGAAGCTCTTTATCTGCCCTTCAATTCTGAATGATAGCTTTGCTGGATAGAGTATTCTTGGTTGTAAGTTCTTGCTATTCATCACGTTGAATATTTCTTGCCACTCCCGTGTGGCCTGCATCGTTTCTGTTGAGAAATCAGCTGACAGTCATATGGGTGCTCCCTTGTAGGTAATGAACTGTTTTTCTCTTGCTGCTTTTAATATTCTCTCTTTGTCTTTTGCTCTTGGTATTTTAATTATGATGTGTCTTGGTGTAGTCCTCTTTAGATTCCTTTTATATGGGGTTCTGTGTGCTTCCTGGACTTGTAAGTCTATTTCTTTAACAAGATGTGGGAAGTTTTCAGTCATTATTTCTTTAAATAGATTTTCAGTATCTTGCTCTGTCTCTTCCTCTGGCACCCCCACAATTCTGATGTTGGTACGCTTGAAACTGTCCCAGAGGCTCCTTACATTATGTTCACATTTTTGGATTCTTTTCTCTTCTAGTTTTTCCAGTTGAGTGTTTTCTGGTTCTTTATATTTCAAATTTTTGACTTGATTCTTGTCTTCCTCTAGTCTGCTGTTAGGTCTCTGAATAATATTTTTTATTTCAGTCAGTGTATGTTTAATTTCTAGTTGGTCCTTTTCCATCTGTAGTTGGATCTTTACCATCTCTAGTTGGTTCTTTTTCATCTCTTCTTGGGACTCACTAAATTTATCCAACTTTTCTAGGAAATTCTTGAAAAACCTTGTAAGTGTGGTTTTGAACTCTATATCCAGTCATTTGTTTTCCTCCATTTTTTTTGTTTGTGATCCCTTCCCTTGTCTCAGCATTTTCACTATGCTGGAAGAACTTCTGTGTTGGATTCAGCCTTATGATACCAGACTTGCAAAACTATAGAAGCCTCTCTGTTGAGCTTGGGATGGGTGGAGTATCAGGGCTTAAGGGACCCCCTTGCCTTCCAGTCGGCCCCTCCCTCCATGACCCCTGAGTCTCATGTGACTGGGTAATTGCTGGAGTGGTCCTTGTGTGTGAGTGCTCTCTCTCGCAGTGCCTCTAGACTGCTGCCCCTCCAGCTCCCCTGCGATCTGGGACCATATGAGTCTGGGTCCCTAGGGTTTTGCCTGAAACTGGGGTTTAGTGGAGTTAGAAGCGGCACAGTTGGGAGGGTCTGTCTCCTGCCCACCCATGAAAGCCAGTGGAACAATCAGCAGTTGGTCCTCTGCACACAGTGCTGTGAGCATCACCAGACTTCTGATCTTTTGCGACTCCCCTAAATTTCCGTGCACTTCTCCCTTTTCACAGTCCAAACTCCCCCCGTATGAGTTTCGGCTGGATCTGGGATTTAGTGTTGTAGGATAAGGAGTTCAATGCCATTGGGAGTCTCCGTTTCCCTCCTGCCAGAGAAAGCCAGCCAGGTTCGCTGTCACCCGCTCCCTCCAGGCGCGCGTCTCGGTACCTCAGCTTTTTGCAGCTTCTCTGGGTCTCTGTGAGCCCCTCTCTTTCCTTCTACTTGTAGAATTTCTACTCAGCCATCTTTACTGTGATTCTGGATGATATTTGTTCTTTTAGTTGTAGTTTTGAAATTGTTGTGCGAGGCAGCAGTGTAGGTGTTTACCTATGCCGCCATCTTGGATTCTCCTCTAGAGACTTTTCTTATTCCAGTTCTTATCTCATGTGCCCAAACTCCCCTTGATTGCTGTCCTTGTGTGTTTGTTGGGTCAGTATAGTGTAATAGTTCTGGGTTCAAATCACAGGCCTGCCCTAATACTGCGAGCAAGTAACAGGCAAGTCAAGCCTGTTTCCAATCTACAAATTGGGGATTCTCCGTGTATCTACTTCATAGGGCAGCTGAGGATAATGCAAGTGACAAACATGTAAGTTAGTTTGGAAGCCAACCTTCCTTCCTCCTTCCTTCTCTCTCTCTGCCAGTGTCCCTCCTTTCATCTCCTCTTTCCTTTCCTTTTGCACCCAAAAGATTCAGGACAAAGAGTGTGGCATCTGAGATGCCTTGTCAATCATTTTCCTTCAACTTCCTTTGACTCCATCCCTTTTTGAGGTTTGAGCTCTTTCTATGAATTAAGCGAACTCGATCAGGCTTCTTTGAGAGCTCCCTGCCCAGTTCCCTTTCTTTTGTGTTTGGAGAAGTTGACATACCACACACCAAGGGAGATGCCATGAGTGGGAGCAGTGTAGGTGCCTGCTGGCATTCACTCAGGATCCAATGATCCCACCTTTGGCAATGTAACACTCTTGCAGGATGATGGATCAGATCTTTCCCTCTACTCCCTTTTCCATCATTAGGGAAGATCCAAGCAAGTATACTTGAAGAATCTTCTAGAAAGCTGCACTAATGAATTCGTATTCCTTCTCACATGAGGAGTTGGGACCTTTTGACCTCAATATGCAAAAAGATGCTAAATATGCAAATAAGCATCACTCAGGTTCTTAAAAATAGCTCAGGCCCTTGCTGCTCCATCTTCCCTCCTCCCCTTTCTTTCCAGTATATGAGCTCCTGCTCCTAGTCTAAGCTTCCTTTCTTATATTTTCTTTCATTCATTCCAGGCTTCCCTTCTCTCCACTCCCCACCTCATTAATCTTCGTTTTTCCTTCCATCTGTCCAACCTGCCTTTCTACATTTCTTACCACCTTCTGGCCTTTCCTGATTTCCTGGCCAGGGTGTGGATGGACAGACAGGGCATGGACCCTCCCCACCATGGGCAGACAGGATCTACAATGAGGTGACATTATTTTGAGAAATTCCAAAGTCCCCTGGATACTTGGGTGCCTGTGTAGAAGCTATGGGGATGGCAGGGTGGTGGCCATGCTGTGGGTTCTGGATCCACACTGCCAGGATTCAAGTCCCAGCTCTGCCTTGGGCAAGTGACGAAGCCTCTCTGGATCTTAGTTCCCTCATCTGTAGAAAGTCAACAGTAACAGAATCTACCTTGTAGGGTTGCTAGGAGTAGAACTTGAGTTAACACAGATACCTAGCTGAGAGAAGTCAGTCCATAATTATCAGCCATTGTCTTCATCTCAAAGTCCTAAAAACCACAGTATGTCTAAAGGAAAGCACTGATATAAGTGAGCAAGTGGGAAGGCTCCATGACTAAGTAGGTCACAGGAGCTCTTTGTAGTCACATGGACTTGCCTTGGAGTCCTGGCTGTCTTTTCAGGCTGTCAAGGCCTCAGAGCTTTCCCTTGTAAACTGGTTATAGAAACAATGGCTTCCCTGAGTGAATGAGCACAGGGCTTAACATAAAGCTTGGAAGATATTATTATTATTAGGCATTTAGTAACATATGCTTTTATTCAGTTGACAACACCCTACAAAAGATGAATTGCTTAGAGCAGTGTTTCTCACTCTTTTTTCGTTATTATTCCAGAAACATTTTTAGAGTGTTTTATTTTCCTCCTTAATTGCCTCTATCTATAAATTTTATTACCACAGTATACTGCATATCTGTGTATTATATGTACATCTATGCTTTGTACATAAAAAAGATAAGACTTTTTTGTACCCTAAGAACCAATTTTTGCCTCATTGTGGGTGATATAACTCCACCTGAGAATTTATGGCTAAGACCAGTAGTTCTTTATATTTTACTAGAGGCCTAGGGCACAAAATTCATGCACTGGATTGGGGCGGGGGGGCTTGGTTCTCTCAGCCCAGCCTGCACTCTCTCCAATCTGGGACCCCTTGGGAAATGTCTGACTGCTGGTTTAGGCCCAATCCCTGTGTAAACTGGCAGTTGGGCATCCCTCTCACAATCTGGGACTGCTGGCTCCTAACTGCTCACCTGCCTGCCTGCCTGATTGTTCCTAACTGCTTTTGCCCGCCAGCCTGATTGCCCACAACTGCCCTCCCCTGGTGGCCTGATCTCATCCCCAACTGCCCTCCCCTGCAGGCCTGATCATGCTCCTAATTGCCCTCCTCTGCTGGCCAATTTAGTTCTGATTGGTGGGTTTCTATGCCAGTCAGCTTCAAAAACTCCACCTCCTAGGCAGCCATTGGCTCCTCACACTTTACCTAGATTTGGCTTTGATTGGTTGGTTTCTATGCCAGTCAGCATCTCTGGGCCTATCAATAGGGCCTGATTAGAAAGGCAGTTCTGATCAGCAGCCCTGCTGGAGACCTGGAGAGAAAAAGAGAGGTAAATGCTGATCGACAGCTACACAATGGATCAGATCTTGCTTCTCTCTTCAGGCCTCTCTCCAGGCCTGATTCACAGCCCTCTCAGCAGTCAGTCCTGGGTCACTATGGCAACCTAGCACTGACTGCAGGACTGATTTCTGGTTGGTTGAGCCTCCAGTCATTGTGGATGTGGTGGAACCAGGGTTTTTATATATTAGGATTTTTTAAAAATCCTCACATGCTTAGTGAGTGGGAGAGAGGGGAGGTATGAGAGAAATATTGATCAGTTGCTTTCTGTATGCTTCCTGACTGGGGATTGAACCCCCAACTCAGGTATGTGCCCTGATCGGGAATGGAACTGGTAACCTTTCAGCGCACAGGATGATACTCAACAAACTGAGCCACTCTGGCTGGGCAAAAGCACTAGCTCTTAAATGGGGGAGTTTTGCCTCTTAGGGGACACTTTGCAATGTTTGGAAACATTTTTTTTTGTTGCCCAATGGTGTTTATTTTGTATGCTAATGGAATTTAATAGGTAGAGGCTAGGGATTCTGCTAAACATCTTAGAATGCACAGGAAAGCACCAACATAAAATTAACTAATTCAAAATGTCAGTAGTGATGATGTTGAGAAACCTTGCTGTAGGTTCTACCTAAGAGTGTTTGTGTCCCAGTGATCACACAAGGTGGAAGTTACACCAGGATGTGTCATTGGTGTTTTTGTGTCTTTGTGTGTGTGCATGTGTGTGTGTGTGTGTGTGTGTGAAGGTAGCTTCTTAAAGGCACTGAGCAAGGCTATACATGCAGGCAATCGTCTTTTATGGGTATGACCATGATCTAGGGTGCTTAAGTAACATTGCTCTTGACATTTCTCATCTGCCTACATTCTTTAAAAAAAAAAAACACCTATAATTTGCTGTGCCATGTGTTAGGTAAAGTGGCAAGGGAATGAGATTATTATTATTATTTTTAAAAAATATATTTTATTGATTTTTTACAGAGAGGAAGGGAGAGGGATAGAGAGTTAGAAACATCGATGAGAGAGAGACATCGATCAGCCACCTCCTGCACGCTCCTCACTGGGGATGTGCCCTTGACTGGAATCAAACTTGGGACCCTTCAGTCCGATGCTCTATCCACTGAACCAAACCAGTTTTTGCGGGAATGAGATTATTGAGTCATTACTTGGCAGAGATCACAGTCTAGTTAGGGGAAAGATTAATTCATATGTAATTGTTGAATGAGTTCTATGCTTAGCTAATGATATGTTCACAACAATTATATGAAGCAGAAATATTATCACCCTCACTCCCATTTTACAGATAAAGCAATTGAAGCTTTGACTATTTAAGTAACTTGCCCAAAGTCACACAGCTAGGAAATGGGTCGCCAGGATTAGAATTCAGGACTTTAGACTCCAGAATCCACAAACTTGACATTGAATTATATGACCTTCTAACTCTAATATAAAGTGAGCTCTTCTCAGTATCAGAGGAATTGCTAAAGTTCTGCGGGGGTTTAGCAGTCTGACTTTGCTAGTTTTCTGGTGTTAATAATTTTCTTTGGAGAAATGATTCTCAGCAAGAGAAAGCAGGGATGCCTTCCTGGAGGTAGTGCTTCTAAACCAGGGTTTCTCAATCTGAGCACTATGGACATTTTGGATTAAGTAAGCTTTGCTATAGGGACAGTCTTGTGCACTATAGGAGCTTTAGCTGCATCCTTGCCTTCTACCTCACTCTCCTCTCCAGTAGAGACAACAAAAAATGTCTTCCAACGTTGCCAAGTGCCCCTTGGGTGGCAAAATCACCCTGATTAAAAATTATTATCCTAAATGTTGGTGTAGAGTTGGGGAGTGGGGGGAACGTGAGCTAGGATAGCAGACAGCCTGGGTTCTCATGCTAGTGGGTTCTGTGTTATTTTGGACCAGACATTTCTCTCTCTGAGCCTCACTTTCCTCTTCCAAAAAGTAAGGTGGCTGGTTGCAGGAGGTGGGACCTAAGGACCGTTTCTCTTTAGCAGCCAGAGATTGGCCCTGGAAGTGTGACCCCAGCTGCCTTTATTATGCAGTGCAATGACACTCGCACCTTCTGTGAGCCTGTTGTCCCTGCTGGGCAAGCTGGCAGCAGCTGGTTCTGTGCTCAGCTCAGGATTGGGCTGCCACTGCTTCCCAGGGCAGGTGTGTGAAGGACTCTTGGTGTTGCTTTCCACAGCAACACCCGGGTGACATTCCTAATTATAGTCAGGAAGAATATGGCTCACAAGGTGGCTATGGCTCAGGGGGTGGGGACGAGGCATTCTTGGGTGTGAGAAAACAATTAACACCAGAAAGCTGGCCAAGCGGGACTGCTGAAGTCATTTCCTGAGGTCCTAGTGGAAGAAGCTGGACCCTCCCATTTCTTTGGAGGAAACTCAGTTCTTGCCTTCACCTTTTGTCCAGGGAACCAAACAGATGTTCCATAGGGGAGTGGAAGACCATCATGGGCTTCATTTGGCTTTGGAATTTAGGATTGTGGCAGACAATTGCCTGGTGGGGGTGCTGAAGCACTGAGAGTTGCTTCACTGAGTGAAAGGATGGGACCCCAAGAAGGTCAACTGGCAGCAGACTGTGTGACCTCAGGCCAGTCCATCAATCTCTCTTGGTCTCAGGTCCATCATCTGTGCAATATAAAAGTCAACAATAACAGCCTCTAGGATTGCTAGGAGTTACACAGATGTGTAGGAGTTAAGCAATGATAGGAGTTGATACAGGTACCTCCGCATACTGGTAGATGGGGAAGAACAAGCACAGAGCCTCCAAACTGTGGCCAGCCTTTGCCATGCACTGTCCTTGATCCTTGGAGGAAGGGATGCTTAAGCCTTGTTTTATAGATGCAGCTCAAGGAGGCTGAAGCTATTTGTGCAGCATCTCTCAGTACATGATGAAAAATGCTTCAAGTTCTGGAAGCAGGAATCCTACTGGATTCCAAAGCCTACATCCTGTCTTCGTTTGTATGTGAAGCTATGAGTTGTGTTCCTAGAAATTCCCTCCCCCAACTCTGAGGGTCTGCCACTCACTCCCCCAGTCTGTCCATCAGAGCCTGGAATGCAAGTCTCTGAGTGTCTGTTGTTTACCATGGGCCTCTATCAAGAAGACAAAAAATAACATTGCATGTGGGTGAGGGGATGAGCCGATAAGGAGGCAGTGATGGAGAAAGGGACATTTGAGAGGGGGCTGGGGAGCTGAACTGAAGCCCAGATGGGTGGGCTGGGGGATGACGGGAAGATAAGTGGATGGAGGAGATGAAAGAGAGAAGCCCTCCTGGGTGAAGGTGGAGAGTAGGAAGATATGCTGCAAGGTGAGGGTGGCCCATTGGGATGGGGACATGGGCATTAAAGGAGAAGACCAAGGAGATAGAATAGAGTGGAATGGAGGGAGATGGACCAAGAGAGAGACAATGTGGTAGTGTTGCTCTGGTCCCAGATGACCAGGGCTAGCTTTGGTGTCTGGCAGGATCTTATTCTCCTCATTTTAGAAGTGAGCTCATAGCCTTTCACATGTCAGGATTCTCTGTTAGTCTGTGAGGTATGAAAGGCCTGGTCCGGTCCTCCATTAGTAAAGGCACTGGGCAATTCCTCTCTTGTCTTTCTCACTTCACCTTTCAGCAGTTGCACTGCTACCTTCTGTTCCAAGTTCTGAGGATACAATAAAAGCTACTGTATACCTGGCAGGTGAATATTAACAATCAAATAGATAAAGAAGGTGCTGAGAGGTAGTCATAATTGCCATGAAGAAAATAAAATTGTGTGCAATGAAAGGAAATAGATAGAAGGTGGTTATGATAGGTCGGCTGATCAGAACAGGTGTTTGTGAGGGGGTGACATTGGATGTGGTACCATTGATAAGAAGGATGGAGCCATGATAATAGATAAGGAACAGCAATCTAGGTGGGGGGAGCATCAAACGCAGAGATACTGAGTCGGGAGTATGCTTAGCTTGTGAGGGAGAGTGAGATAATGAGGCTGGAGCGGTGGGGAAAGCCAGAGCACGCAGAAACTTGGAGTTAGATTTTATCCCCAGTGTAATGAGAAAGCCTGCTGGAACTTCAGTGACTGATTTCCCCTCTGGGCTTTAGTCACCAATAATTGTGAGTTGGGTGCATGAGACTCAATGATCTCTAAGGTCCATTTGATCCTGAATTTCGGAGGACATTTGAGCAGAGTCAATGAGGGCACCCATAAGACCCAGAATCTCCTTTCCCCATGGTTTTACCACATAGGGCAACATTCTGGTGCATGAGTTCAAATCTTGACCTTACTGTTAAATTTGTATGTAACTTTCATCAAGTGGCTTAATGTCCCCGAACTTTCAATTTCCTCATTTGTAAAATGGAAATACTAAAAGTATGCTCCTCTAGGGGCTATTATGGAGAGGAAATGAGATAAATATGCAAAAGATTTAATTCACCTCCTGATGTACAATAAGCCATTGTGACTGGTGTCAAGGATCTCCAAGTTTTCACTTTGATGTTAGAATGAACCAAAGTGTCCACCCACTGATGGATCATTTCTACCTGGAAACTGATGTTGCATTGGCTCATCTAACTAAACATGGTCAAAATAAAACTCATCATTCCCCTAGCTCTTCAGACCTCCTCTATCCTGTTTTTCTTTCTGGTCCCTTATCTTGGTTCATGGCACCGTGATTCTCCCAGACACTCAAGCTCAATCTCAGAGTTATCTTGGACTTCTTTTCCCACATCTAATCAATCGCCAAACTCTATCTATAAGTCTCCACAAGGCCTCATCTGTCCCCTCTTATAATTCCTAAGGAAAACCTGCTTTCCTTCAGGTTTACCTTACCCCTCACCTCGACTCTACGATAAACTCTGGACTGGCTTCCTACGTTGTTTCTTCCTCCTTATCCCCTCTCTGTCATCCATCACCACCACTTTTCAAACACTGTTGCCAGAGTGACCTTAATGCATATTTTTAAGCAAGTCACTTTTTTGCTTTAAAGTTTTCTATATCTCCCCATCCACTCTAGGCCACGGGATAAAACATATCACCTCAACCTGCCTTTCAAGTCTCTCATATCCAATTCTATTCTACTTTTCCATGACTTTCCATCCTCCTTCCCTAACATACATTAAACCTTAAGGACACTTGTCTGCTCAATCTTCTTTGAGCATGGATCAGGTAGAAAGAACCTCAGTTTAAGTTTTTCTTCTCTGCCTAGAATCTGTCCACACTCCTATGGTGCTTGTTCAAGTCTCTTCCATCCTTAGAATTTGAACTTATAGCCTTCCTATTTTTAATTGTTTCCATTTAAATAGATTCACATTCTCCACTGTGAATCCCTAGCTTTTCACTCATTATGACCATCTTTTCCCCTTCAGTCCTCAGACATATTTATAACTGTTTTTATAGCATAACTTATAAACTGTTTTAAGGTGCTTGTCTGTTAATTTCAACACCTGGGTCATCTTGCAGTCTGACTTGACTGCTTTATTTTTTTTCTTGATTATGTTTCACATAGTCCTACTTTTTTTTTTGCACATGTAGTAACTTTTTATTGTATGCTGACTATTTGAAGGATTGTATGTATGTGTAAAAAAATGTGTTGTTTTCCTCCCTCCTAAATAAATGACCTCATACCATTATACTATTCTATAGTTTGACTTTTATTTTTATCTTTAAAGATATAGATATTGGGCATCATTCCACACCAGCACACAAAGATGTTTTCATTCATTTAAAAAGCTGTGCAGTTTTCTGTTGTATAGATATATCAGAACTTAATCAGTCCCCAATTGATCCACCTCTTTATCGTAAGGCTTCTCTAGATTAGGAAACTAAAGCTCACCTGACAAAGAACATCCCTGTTCATTTCTCAGACTGAACCTAACCTCCTTTTACCCGTACACATCTAGTAGTTATTGTGAGCAAGGGCTCATATTCAGGATGCTCTACAGAAGCATAAGATAATGTTTCTGCCTGTATATATCAGTGACTGCCATATAAGGTAGGTGGTGGTAGGTGGCAGAGGGACAGATAATATCCTGGGAAGCAGAGGAGAGAGAGAGAGAGATATATATATGAAGTCACAAGAGATGATTTCTGCTTTTAGAAATCAGGAGAGGCTTCATGTTGTTGGTAACATTTGAGTTAGATTAGAAATGGACAAAAGGTATTTTGAAAAATGCGGTTTCAAAGAGCAGTATGGACACAGGCAGAGACAAGGGTCTGGATGGGGAAGAGACGCTGGCTTGAGCATCTTGCGTGTGGCAAAGCTTGGATAAGAAAACTGGCACAGCAGGTTGAGATCTGCTGGCAGTGGTATTAAGAGGCAATTCCAGGAAAAGAGGAAGGAATGAGAATTTTCTTAAGATTTCTGTTTGTTTAGAGTCTATTGTAAGTTTCAAAAGACTGGATTCATAGATTAGAAGTTCTTCCTAGAACACCTCTTAAGAGCAAATTTCAATTCATTTGTTGAATACAGTCCCATCCCTTTCCTTGCACTTTTTAAAAATCTGGGTCTATTTCCTTTGTTTGTTTGTCCCAGGTTTCTGGTTCTAAGATGTGTGGGCTGAGGTTGACTGTGGGCCCACGCTGCCTCCTTGTGCCAAATTTGTGCATAGCACCCAGCAAAACCACTCCCCAACACTGCAGGAGGTGGAGAGCTCAGGGAGTGAGTCATACTTATCCCACAATGTCAGTACCCTATTCACTCAGTTTTCTGATGGAGAGATTAATTTCATTAACAATGATGTCAGGACAAGCACTCATGTTCCCTTTCACATTGATGGGAGGGGATACATTCTATGTTAAGGACCTGCCTCTCCCAGTCTCCTGGATTCAAGGGAAATGAGACCTCTGCCTGCTTTTGTTGGCACCTGATCCCCTGGCTTTGTGCACCTTATGTTATGGTTACATTTTTGATCAAGGAGAATAATATTTTCTCTCTCTTTTTTGATCTCCATATTCTTTTCTAATTATAATGAGAATTTCTGAGTTAGTTTTTGAGTCATTGAGAAGATGGACTGGCTCTGAGAAGAGTTTACAGCAAAGGTAGACTCAAAATCAACCTGAGCACATGGGGGAGGGAAGCTGTGTCTAAAGTACAAAGCTCTCTCCTTGCATGGAAGATAAGTTCAATGTCTTCCACTGAACTTTGAGGTCCATCCAGATCTGGCTTTACCTACCTTTTTAGCTTCAACTTTAGACACTTCCTCTTTATGCATCAGTGCTTCCCTCAGAGAACATTTCAAGTTTTTGCCTGGAATATTCTCTGCTCAACCTTTATTCTGTCCCACATCATACTTCTTGTGAGTGCCTATCTACCCACAAGATTCAGAGCAAATACAATACTTCTGCAAGTCTTTCCGGGGAAGAAATCAGTCAGTTTCCATGGAGTTCAATGATTTGTACATCTCTTTCCTTAGGGTCCCTAATGCATAGTAACAGCAGCCAGACTTATGGTAGGTACTCAGTGAACGTTTGTGGGTGAATTAATAAACTGTGCTAGCTCCATGATGTGCAGGTGGCTAACATGGTGGGTGGATAGTGACTCGAAGAGGCAGAAGGTTAGAGAGAAGAAAGAAGAATAAGAGTAAGTACATGAGGAGTACTGAAACCCCAAATGTGTCCCCCCAAACCTGCCCTTAACATCAAAGCAGGTAGGCAGACACTCTTCTCCGTTGGTTGTCATGTTGGGTTTCCTTCCTACTCCAGGCTATCCATGTAAATTTCTCTTGAGTTCACTCCTATATCTTCACTAACCCTGCTCACCCCCAATTTGGGATTGAATTTGGCAGCTGAGAGTGTCTTGGATCATGATGAGCTCCTGAGTACTTTTTCACTGAGTCCCAAAGACCAGCTTCAAATTCAGGATCCACAACCTATTTATTGGCGTGGGGTCAAATCTCTTTACTTCTTGGAGTCCCAGTTTCCTTGATTGTAAAATCAACATGGCAATATTTACTCTGTGTATCTTAGGATGCAGGTGTAAAAAAAAAAAATCACATTTGATAATGGATAATAATGGATATAAAAGTGCTTCCTGGAAATGCTGTAGCTAATTATTATTATACTTGATCTTAGCCAAAAGGCCGAGAAGCCATTTAATTATTATTATAATGGTAACTGATAAAAAATAAGGTCATGGAATATTGCTGTTGCCTTCATTCTTTCATGAAAGCTGAAACCAAAAATAGGGCAGACTCTAGGGACAGACAAATATCACATTAGCCGATATGTTGAATCAATCTGAAGCAATTAAACAGATCTTTAAGGCCTTTTATCCTCTCTTAATAAGAAACAGAGTGGTCTAGACACTGAATCCTTGGGGCAGCCACCCCAGAAGCAGTGTCACTTCATGGTGAAGAGTATGGGGTTTGGCATCAAATGATCTGGATTCAAAACTTGTCTCTGCCAAATGGGTAGAGTTACTTAAGCAACAGCTTAGCCTCTCTGTGGCTTACTGTCTTTTCAGTAAAAGGGTAATGATTTTAATAACGGCACTCATCTGTTGGGCTTATTGGGACTAGATGCAGTGGCCCCGTAAGGCACTCTGAACAGTGGCTGGTGTGCAGTAAAGATCAGCTTTGATCATTTCCTGTTTTCTTCCTGCTCCTGGGGGTGGACTGTTTTGCTCTCATCTTGAATAAAAGAACGAGATTCAATAATGAGCAGGCAAAGGGCAAGGGCAAGAAAAACACCGAATGAAAGATTGGCTAATAATGGGCAATAGAAAGGATTTTAGCAGCTCTCTCATCCAATTCTCTCATTTTAAAATTGGGAGAACTAAAGCCCAGGGAGGGAATATTTTTCCCAAGGTTACATAAACTCGGTTCAATGTATTGACTCTTTTCTCAGGCCTATTATACTCCAAGCATTTTCCACATTTCTGTGGATAATTGGGTTAACAAAAAAATAGTTCTTGTTTTTGCACGATATTTGTCAAAGTGTGTAAGCTGCAAAATAAAGTTCTAATGGTCAGAATTTAACCCAGAAAATGCTGGGTTAAGTAAAAATAAAACAGGTTTCTGGCTTGGGCTTTGGTCATTTCCAAGAGGGAGTTTCACATGTGTAGCCTATGACAGGAGTCTTTCTTCCCTTGGAGTCTCTTGTGGGATTTGTGCTCCAGGGCATGTCCTATGGACAGTGTGACTCTAGCTAGACGTTCACAAAGTACTGGGGGTGGGTGTATGAAAACACGTTTATGAGAAGTTCATTGGTGCCAAGGCAAAGATGGGATGCAGGCAATAGCTCAGGGGGACCTATTTTGAGGGTATGGAGTCTTCTTTCTTCTGCCTTGTGTTTTTATATAGAGAAAATCTCCTTCCAAGGAATACTTCAGAGCACCCACTTTAGGAATAGCAATCTTCAATAACCAAGTTATTGAAGGAAGAAGAAAAATAAGACAAACAGATTGAGGCAATGACAAGAGCAGGACAGGGATGCTTGCTACCACTGGTATGATGTCTACCATGTCGACCACAGACTCCTTTTACTTGTTACATTATCTGGATTAACACATTCAGTTCTCATACCAACTCTCTGAGGTAAGTACTATGAGCACCCCCACTTGCAGATGAGGAAACAGGCCCAGGTGGTGCAATGACTCGCTCAAGGTCATCTAGCAAGTGAGTAGAGGAGCTGAAGCTAAGCAATTAGTTTCAATCCAGGCTTGCAACCTAGATAGGGGTAGAGACGTGACATGCATTTCTCTTTGCTTGCATTGGATGTAGGACTAATTATTCTAGCAGTTGTACTTATTTAGCATTTTGACCTGCCGTGTGATCACAGGTATAGAACTGGAGGGATCCAGCTTGGAGATCTACTTTTCCCTATTCAAAGATTTGTTCAGATATGCAGTCTCCACAAGTACTGCCTTCTTTATGCTCAGGACTTTATTTATGTTTGCCTGTGGCGCTTCTTGAACTGTACCTTGTTTCCAAGCTATTGGCATAGATATAAGAATGCCTCTTAACAAATTGTGGTTGCTTGAAGGCAGACACAAGTTCTTATTTCTGTCCTCAGATTTACCACCTCAGGGCTTTGCTGATTCACTACTATTAAATGAATGAATTCAGAACCATTGGCTAAGAATTTAAAACCTCCCTGAAAAGTGGAAATACTATACTCAAGTCATTGAGTGCCATTCTCCAAATATTCTCATCTTTTCACCTTCCAGGCACATAATAAAATGGCATTCCTTCACCTTTTTTTTTTTAAATTACATGTGATCATGTCATCTGCTTTGGGAACTTAAATGTGAGTGGAAGGGATGTGAGTGTTACTGGGAAAAAGATTCAAGAGCCAATGAACCATTTATATTTCTTGCTCTGCCATGATGAGGGCAATGTTTCAGATGGTGGCTGCTCTACGAGCCTGAGGCTGAGAGTGGCTTGGAGCAGTGTTCCAGCTGCTATAGCGATGCTAGATGGTCCTGGAAGCCATGTCCATTCTGTGATCCATGACTAGGGAGGTGGTGAGGAGCAGGCTTGTGGGTGGTGACATGTAAAGGTGTGGGTGAATGGTGGAGTACAGAAGTTACAACTGGTGGCCTGGGTTCTATTCTGCTTACATAGTATTTTTAAAAATCTTGAATTAATTGCTATTGTTTAAAAGCCCCCTGCCTCCCTTTTTTTAACTTCTGTGGGAAAATCAGAAGATCTGGGAGATGAAGTGAGTCACTTCTTTTAGACACACTGTGCACACTGCAGGTTCTCACTATCTGTGGCCAGACCTGCTTCATTCATTTCTTTATCTGCCTGATCCTTGGAGCCAGTGGAATGGGAGACCCCCATTTGGACTTGGGACACCACATGTTGATATAATATCAACCTACATTATATTCATTAGATGTTATTAGAGGTAAAACAGTGCATATTCCTCCTCTGGATTTTGAGGGCCGCTGCTTTTCCTAGCAATAGATAAGATTATTTTAGGGTCAGTGTTCAGGCCTAAAAGAACAAAAATGCATAACACTTGAACACATCTTTCCATGCATAAGATGAAATATTTCAGGATTAAGACTCAAGATAGGGTCATAGAAACCAAGAGCTTTTCTTTTTTAAAAAATATATTTTTTATTGATTTCAGAAAGAAAGGGAGAGGGAGAGAGAGATAAAAACATCAGTGATGAAAGGGAATCATTGATTTGCTGCCTCCTGCATGCCCCACACTAGGATTGAGCTCACAATCTGGGCATGTGCCCTGACTGGGAATCGAACTGTGACCTCCAGCTTCAGAGGTCGATGCTCAACCATTGAGCCACACTGGCCAGGCTCAAGAGCTTTTCAAAATAAAGATGGCTTCAGTTAGACCAGATTGGGAAATTGTGGCTTTTGGTTCTGTTTGAAAATCAGCCATGCCCTTTTTCCTTCCTGTAAATGGGATAGATTGAGAGAAGATAAAGATGGAAGTTGTTAAGAGAAAGTGGACAGTGGGCAGAGACAAGACCGCTAGAAAGGTTGGAGTGTTGAGGAGAAAGTTATATAAAGGCTTCAGAGAAACTCTGTTGAGACTGTTTCGGATCAGCAGATAAAAGAAGCAATGGAACAAACACAGAAGAGAACAAAGGCAGCAGAGGAAACCCACAGGGATCAGCAGATAAGTCAGGGGAAGAAGACAAAGGGAACTAAATTTAACCAGGAGAAAAGATGCCTCAGCCTGGCCAAGAGCAGGCTATAAATACCTTCAAGGCGACAAGCTCCAGAAAGAAAGGAAGGATTATTCACTCTCTCCCCAGATGTAGGACAGAGACAGGGGCCAGAAGGAAGCAAAGACGGCGTCAGGCTGCTGGACCCAGGGGAATAGAGCAGTGTTTGTGCCCTGCTAGGAGCTAGCCAGTGAGTGGGGACTGGCTCTAGGCAGCTGCTTAAAGTAGATGTCCTCCTTTCCTTCGGTTGCCGAGTCTGGGACCCTTCAGAGACCTCCAGACCTTGCAGGGCTGCATCTCTGCTAAAAGAATCCCTTTGACTCTAAGTGTCATGACTGACTGGTAGCCTCCCAGCCACTTCCTTTTTCTAATTTCCATCTTTTCTCTTTATCAAATGGGAATAGTTGCTGATCACTTCATAAGGATGGGATGAGGAGCAAATGAGCTTTTGTATGCCAAGGGGATTTGGAAGTCTGAAAGTCTGTGGCAGATGGAAGAAGTTTGCTCTGCCTGATAACTGCTGGTCTTCGTTTTCCCAGGTCTCACAGCCAAGCTGGTCAGGGCCACTGTTAAAGGATAAGAAGATCTCTCTATGTATTTCTCTCCCTCTCTCCCCGAATCATTTGCATTCTCCCTGTGTTGTTCTCTCAAACATTCCTTAATGCACTGGTGATGTGCACATATAGCCTTGGAGACATGCCCTAGACCAAGGCTCAGTCTGTCTGTCCAGAGTTAAAGGCTCAACGGGGAGACACGGACATGGACTCAAATGACTTCCTTTTAGTGAGATAGTGATAATGCCACAAGTGATCCAGAAGAAGGGGGTGGTCCAGGTGAGAGCAACAGTGTGAACCAACATACAGAGACAGGAACAGCACACTGCATGCTGGGGAACTGCAAACAGTTCAGTGAGGGCTGGAGCTCAAGGAGGGATCACCTCCAGGCTTGCCTGGGCTGCAGAATAGTGTGAGGTGAGGCTGTTTTATGCAGGGTCTTGTAGATTGAGCCATGCATCTTTGTCCTATTGGGAGGTGGGTGGGTGGTGGTGGGATTCAGTGATGGCTTTGGAGCAAGGGGTGCCAACATCACTTCTTCATTTTAGAAAGCACTCTGTAGAGGGTGATGCACTTAGGCCAGTGGTCTGAGCAAACTCTATCCCACTCCTGATACAGTTTGCCAGGAGCCTGAGGGAGCAGACCACATGGAGAGAGGGAAAGGGTTATTGTAGGAGCTGAGCTGAGACTAATGAGTGAAAGTGCTAATTAACTGAGGGCAGGTGTCCAGGAAACAGCCTAGTTTGTGCTTCCTTGCTTAGGCGCTGACAATAATATACCACGTGCATTCCATATTTCTCCTTGGAGGAAGCACCACCCTGGGGCCCAGTTTCCGTAACTGAGGAGCAAGGTTGGGTGTCCCCTCTTGTCCTTTTCTCTTTCCTGTTCGCATTTCTGTTTGAGAAACAAAGGGAATGGGCTGGGTAGAACAATGCCATCATTAAAACTCCCCAAACAGAATTTCATGGTGGAAGGAAGCTTTAAAAATCACATGTCCCAGACATCTTTTGAAGGTTACATCCCACCCTCTAAACTAAAAAAAAAAAAAGATGCAATCTTTTCTGCAATCAAATGATAGTAGAAGTTAGCTGGGGATTTATCATTTTGGTTGAAGAATCCTAAATATAACACTAGATGTGTTGCTTGTTAGCCATACCTAATAATTTTGTAGCAATTTAGAATTTAAAATAATGTAAGAGATTCTGAAAAGGTAGATATTTCTTATGGATGCTTTCTGAATGGTCAAGGATTCCCCCCGCCCCCCCCCGACCCCAAGGTCCTTGGGGATTCTAGCTGATTGGAAAATTTCTGTTTCTTCCCCTGGTAGCTAGTGGGTAAGATCAAGAATCTCAGGTCAGACAAATTTCACATACTGACCTCATCTCAGAGTAGCTTTGGCCAAGTGACAACCTTTTTAATCCCTGTTCTTTTCTTAAATGGAACCAAAGGTAGTCCATACTTCATTGGGTTGCAGTGGGCTGTTTGTAAGTCTCTCTGTAACATGCTAACTGTTACTACTGTCTTAGGAACATGGTTTCTAGGTCACAGGGCTGGGACAGGTCAGAGAGTGGATCTGGCTGGCTGGCTGCCTAAGCAGCAACAACAGAACATTCTGACCGACTTTACAAGACAAGAAATTTTTTATCTGTCATCACCGATGTGGGACGTGCTGCAGAACTGCTGGAGATGGCATCAGTGGTGTCATCATCTGTGTCTCCTCTGTCATTCTTAGGCTCTCAGGCTGGCTTCATGTTAGGTCCCAGATCAGGGCAGACAGTTCAATTGGATTTGTGAGACACACACATTTCTGGGAGAACAGAGACACATCTATAGTATCTGTAAGTAGTGAGGAAATCCTTCCCGGAATCCCCCAGCAGATATTTACCCCACATGCCTTCTGGCTTGAGTTTGGCCACACCCCTGTTCCTAAGCTAATCACTGGCAGCAGGAAATCAATTGAACACATTTGCTTGTTTACACTGTGCTTGTGGGCTGGGGGTAAGTTCACCTTTCTCTCCTTCATGTGGAGAAGGGTATATTTTTGAATAAAAGTGGGTTATTCAGAGTCCCCACTACCCATCTACCTCAGTTGTCTGTTTACAACATAGCTCTAGACATAGGGAATCAAAATAGCCTCACATGATTGACCAGACCCTCATTTAGCATTACATAAGAAGAGTAGAATAATTCAGTGTGGCCAAAGAACAGCTGGGAGATGGGGAGGTCTGTAGGTCTGCCTGCTGAGGACCCAGGCTAACAGCAAACTGTCAGTGTTTCACTTGCTCTACATCTTCATCAATACTTGGTATTGTCAGTCTTTTGTTTTAGCCGTGCTAGTGGATGTAATGTGATATGAGATATCTCTAAAAAAAACAAAAAACAAAAAAAGGAGGATATGTTAGCAAGAAGACAGGAGGAAATGAATTTGGATAGGCAATCAAGTAGTTTATTCAGATGTCTGTAGTAGTTGGCTAGGGCTACTACAGCAAAATACTATAGGCAGGGTGGCTTAAACAACACAAATAGTTTTAGGGCAGAATAGTACTCCTTTTGTGACAGACAGCCTGGATGGACCTGGAAAATACTATGCTAAGTGAAATAAAACAGTCAGAGAAAGACAAGTACCATGTGAATCCACATATATATGTAATCTAATGAACAAAATAAATGAACAAACAAAATAAAAACAGAGAATAAACTGACAATTGTCAGTTGTGGGATGGTGGGGGGAGGATTTGGGTAGGAGGGTTGTGTGAAAAAGGTGAAGGGATTAAGTAAAAAACCAAAAAACAACCAAACTCCACAAACCTCACAGATAGACAATTGAATGATGATTACTAGAGGAAAAGGGGCTGTGGGGGAAGGTAGGAGAAGGTAAAGGAAGGATAAATGGTGATGAAAGGAGACTTAATTTGAGGTTGTGGACACACAATACAATATACAGATGACATATTATAGAATTGTACCCCTGAAATCTTTATAATCTTATTAACCAATATCAATCACCTCAATAAATTCAATAAAAAAACCCATAAATTCATTTTCTCAAAATTTGGTTGCTAGAAGTCTTAGCTGAAAGTGTCAACGGATTTGCTTTCTTCTATCTCTCTGGTTTGCAAGATGGCTGCTTTCTCACCATGTATCCTCACAAGGTTGTCCCCTTGTCCATATTATGCCCGTGTTTTAATCTCCTTTTCTTATAAGGACATTAGTTATATTGAATTAGAGCCCACCCATAGGCCCTATTCCTACCTTAATTACCTCTTTAAAAGCTCCATCTCCAAACATAGTCACAGTGTCAGGACTTCAACATATAAATTTTGGAGAAACACAATTCAGCCCATAACACCATCTAACCCTCTCACTTTATAGACTAGGAAAACTGAGGCCTGTAGAGAGAGCTGTGATATGTCAGAAATTACACGCATTTTTAAAATGCACAGACTCACACACTTTTTTACACTTTCAGTATTGAATTTTTACCGCCTTGAGCTACCACACTAAACCTTAAGAATTAAGCTTATGTGTGACCAAATTCCAACATATGAGGTAGAACAAATTTATTTCTAGTTGTTGAACTCTTGCCACGAGATATGTGTTGGTCTTCCAAGCAGGAGAATAGGCCAAGAAGGACACTGAAGATGACTTATTGGGAACCTGTGGCTTAGCCTGGACAATTGCCATGCAATTCTAGAGACTGTATCTTCTCCAGAAAGGGTCACCTGATAGGAAAATTAATACTTCCCACAGAGAAAGAACATGCACCTGGGATGGAATTTATAATAGCTCCTGTTCGTGGCTTTATTCAACTGGATATAAAGACAGAAGTTAACCAGGTGTGTGGTGTGATGTTGGAAAGCCTAAGCAAAGTTAAAAGTTTCCCCACCTCTAGATAAGAGATCAACCAAAGGACTTGTATGCATGCATAAGCATAACCAATGAACACAGACACTGGGGGGTTGAGGTATGCTTTGGGGGGGCATGGGGAGATATGTATACATGTAACACAATAAAAAAAGTAAAAAAAAAGTTTTCCCACCCCATCCCTTAAACTTGGGGATTCTCAGAGCCTTACTAAGGTCAACACATTTTAAGTGTATGTTTTGAAAAGGGATACAATATATAGCCTTTTTTTCAAGCTTCTGGAAATGCTAGTCTGGAGTAGTGCTCTCTAACTTTTACTATGACCTGTCATGAGTAGAAAATGATAATATTTGTTTGGCATTCTGGGTAGATGCTTCTGGATGCTTATTACATTGGATGACTTTAGCGGCTCTGGCTGCTTAGGTCCAGCCTGGCTACTCTGAGCATGGGACAGCGGTTGGGGAACTGGTGTAGACTCTTCACAAGTTGGAAAGCCACAGGCCCATACACAAGACCATCCACCTTGTCTGTAGAGCTTCTTAGATGCCTGCATGATCAGCCTGGACACCTGACAAGTATAAGGATGGCAGATCCCAGCACCGTGTTTCTAGAAATTCATCCTCTGGATTCTTCTTCTCCTTCTTCTATTCCCCTATGACTCTCACTTTGTTCTCTTACCCTTTCTCTTTCTTCCACATATTTTATCCTTATCTCTTCCTTTCTGCTCAATAGATAGACAGATAACAGACACAGCTACACACATGCATACAGGTGATAAAGGATGGTGCTGGTGTGTGGGCTCGATCCCCTGTAGAGGGCGTATAGGAGGTAGCCCATTGATGTTTTTCTCTCCCTCCCCCTTCCCTTTCTCTAACATCAACAAAGACATTTAAAAAAGGATGATGCTGGTATAAATGGATTAAATAGAGCTAATTGATGAGGGGAGTAGGTAAAACAGTACTGGGTACTTAGAAATGCCAGTACCAGTTAGAATAACACACACAAACATTTAATGAAAGAGAAAAGGCAGCTGAATAGAGAGCTGTGAGCTGGCAGAAATGTTAGGGTCTCAGCTGCTCCAACAGCAGTGAAATAATTTTCCTGCCTTCCCATCCCCACCCCCACCACTCCAAGGCAATGAAGGCATAACTTCCCAGCAGGGGCACATTTAAGAGACTCTGGATGTGCAGGTACAGAGGAAAGACCATGCAGGCATACAGTGCTATCTGTCTGCAAGCCAAGGAGAGGGGCACCAGGAGAAACCAAACTGTCAGTATCTTGATCTTGAAGTTTTAGTCTTCAGAACTGTGAGAAATACATTTCTCCTGCGTAAGCCTCAAGGCTGTGGTAATTTGTCATGTCAGCCCTCGCAAAGAAATACATTTGCTCTCACCTGCTGCTGTGTTCCTTAATACTGGTTTCCAACGTGGGTCCTTGTTTACCCACTGCTCTGAGACAGGTTGTTCAGCTTAAAAGAAAGCTGCTCAGCTTCCCATGTCCGGCCACTTACCATCTGGGTAACCTCAAACAAACTAGGTAACCTCCCCAATCTTCATTGGCTGTGAAAGGAGATAGTGATACCTTTCTCAAAGGAGTAGTCATAATAAAATAAACTTATTAACAATCTGTTGTGTTAAACTGATATAGCAACACCTGATATAAATAAGATGGATAGAAGACAAATTAAACAATGTATGTTGTACATGTGTGTTTGGCACAAAGTTAGGACTCAGTCATTGTTATGTCCCTTTCCTACGAATTCCCCATGTTGCACTAGCTCCCATGTATTCTCTGCCTGGTGCTGAACCAGTTGTAGCTGCCAGATTGGTCTTCCTGCCTTATTCATCAATTTCCTTTTATTGGCTTTATTTTTCCTCCTTAGTATTTATTACTAGCTTACCTATTATATTTAAGTTTGCTTATTTCTCATTTATTTTCCCCTTATTTATTTTTCTGGATCACATTGTGGGTACTCCCTTCTAATGAGGCATGGGTCCTTCAGTTTATGACAGTCCTGTCCACTGTATGTGGTTCCCACAGTCCTCCCATTTCATTCATTATCCTAATGGACACTTTGGTTTGTAATCCTTGAACTAATAGAAATGGCCCTGCCCTGGAAAAAGGAGACTTTAACATGAGTTATGATGCTAAGATGCTAGGCACTTACTCTTAACTGTTGAATGAGTGAGTGAATGAATGAAGAAATGGTGGGGGCGAAAGACAGATTCCAGGGAGTGGAGGAGGAAGTAACTATCACAGTGGCTGCATGTTCTGAATCTGGAGGTAGAGGGTCCAAATGCTGGCCTCACCACTTTCCACACCCTGTTGCTTGGATGTGAGGATCAAGTGAGCCAACACAGGTAAGTGCAGAGAATGGCACCCGTGAGAGCCCAATAAAGATCTGTTATAGCTCCTGACAAATGGTAGAGAAGTTGGTGAGGAAGCAGTGATAAGGCATACCTAGGACTTTTTCTGGATCTTTCGATGTGAAGGAGAGGAGAGTAACTGGATAAAAATTAGGCAAATAGGTTCAAGTATATGTAAGCGGGCTTCCCTCTGTGACTTAATTCTCCACTGGACCACGTGGTTCTGTATGTACCATACTCAGTACCAAAGAGTGACTTTGAGACCAGGCATTTCTATTTAGAGTAGATTTACAGGAATGATGAAGTCCAGTCAGCTGGGCTTGTTGTCAACTCCTGACATGGATGTAGAGATAGTTTTTCTTTCTAGTTAATCCATTTTATGAAGACAATAAGGCTCTCAGCAGATTACCACTGACCTGAGATCACAGAGAGCTGCAAGTTCAAGAATCAGACTGAAAACCCAATCCCTCTGCGTCTAATGGTGGCCAGTGGTCTCTCTAGTCATAATGGAGTGGGAGAGGAATAGAAACTTTAGTACCATTTCTCCAGAAATAAAAACCATTCCCATATCCTTATGTATCACTTGGATTCTCCTTAGAAAAAAAGTAGGTTTTCTACTTTTGTAATTTGGGTTTCTGTCATGTGAAATCATCAGCGTTACCACCTGTGTGGGAGCTGAATTTAGTGCCATGGGTGGTTCGATTCTAAAGCAATTGGAGGGGGCAGGGGAAGCTGAGTGTCTCTTACCAGGAAAAGGTATTGTAGTTTATTGAATTTTTGATTCTCAAGAAGTTTTCCTACAATAGGTGACATGGAATTGCCAAATGCTGGTTGTCAGAACATGGATGGTTTCTCCAAAGCTGGAACTGAGTGTGCAGGAGGAAACAGGTAAGTGTAGAGTAAGGTGGACATGGCACCAAGGGGCTTACAGTCTCAAGCCCGTGAATGCTTTGATTGGAATGCAGAACATACTACATTCAAAACTTTTTTTTGGCCAGTATTAAAAAAATCTATTTCATATAAAGTTCTGGATTTTTCATTCTTTTGGAAAAAAGAAAAGTAAGTGCTGGTAACAGTGGACCCTGTTCTATGGCAATGATTGGCTGGATCCCACATTGTGGGTGCCCCCTTCCAATGAGGCCTGGGTCCTTCAATATATGACAGTCCCCTCCACCGTATGTGGTCCCAGAGTCCTCCCATTTCACTCATTATCCTAATGGGCACTTTGGTTTGTAATCCTTGAAATAATAGAAATGGCATTGCCCTGGGAAAAGGAGACTGGAACATGAGTTCTGATGCCAAGATGCTAGCGGTGTGAGGCCCTTGTCTTAAACTCACTAGACCTTGGTTAATTCACACACAAAAAAGGAATATTACTTTACCATACAGATGTGTTTGGAACAGCTGATTTATTCATCAGTCTACTCATTCAGTTCATGTCTATTGTGTATATAACATATACTCAACAATGGGGGAGCAATGCGGCCAAGACAAGTGCTAATCTGATTACTTAGTGGAGGAAACATAAGTTACTTACATGGGGAAATACAGGTTGCCCCGAGGACACATTACAGGGATATCTTGCCCAGTCTAGGGTTTAAGGAAGGCCTTCAGGAGGAATTGAGACTTGAAGAATGAGCAGCTGTGATTAAAGTACAGAGAAGAGTGTCCAAGGCAGAGAGAACAGCACGTCCAAAAGATTACATGAGAGAAAGCATGGCAAGTTTGAAAAACTTGAAGGAATGTGATATAGCCAGAAAAGGATGGAAGGCAAAAAGAAAAAAAAAAGCTGGAATTGGAGAGAGGAACAAAGGGAAGACTGTGAAGGGATTTGGAAGGCTCATGAGGGCAAGCAGTGCTGTGCCAGTTTTAGTTTAGGATGTTTAATGTTGAGACTTGCCTGCCTCTCTAGCTATTCACGAAGCAGACAGAGCAAATGGACTGAACAAGTCCCAGGTATCAACATGAGCATTAGAAAGCCTTTCCCCAAGAGTAAATAATTATTAGCTGGTTGATGATGGATCACAGTTGTGTCTGACCAGACTAACTCCTCATCTAAATATGTTTATACTTAGCAAACAGAACACACAATGAAAAGATACTTGTAATAAATTGTATTTTAACAGGAATCAAAAGTGCCCACATCAGCTCCTTTTGTCTAGGGTAGTTTGACAACTGCATTATGTGTTGTCAATTAACCTGGCCACTTGCAAAGGACATCTGAAAAATTAATCAGCTTCAAAATGAAGTTCCCAGAAAACCCATACTGGTCAAACCTGTAATGGTAACTACAGAATGGTTGCCTGGGTGACATTTAAACACAAAGATAGTAATAGAAAAAAAAAATAGGCACTCAGGTTCTTCTAAAATTTGATTTAAGTTTCTGAAATGCTGGGCTTTTTAAACATATAATACAAGAATTATTTAAACTACATCAACTTTTACTTGACATTTCCAGATAATTGAATTAAAAAAAATCTCTTAACCAAATACATACTTTAGTTCTTTGTATTCTTTAGGGGTGAAAACTCAGAACCAATCTCATCATTGTAATTGCCAAGCAGGATGGGAATAGAAAAATCTCTCTGTTTTTTTTTTTTTTTGTGTTTGAACACTCTCTTAATTTTCCTTTTAGGTGGACATCAATGTAAAGAAATCCTATGCTTTTTTTGGCCCTGATCCTTGGGCACAATGAGCATGCTCACATCTTCCCCATCCATGGTGGAGTTTTTGGCTGCATTCCAGTTCCAGCCCTGGTTCTAAATTGGAGCAGAGTATGAGGCAGGTCTTCCCACATAGTTTAAAAATTCCTCTTTAAAAGGATTATCTATATTCTGGCACAGAAGCTGGAAAAAAAGAGCAACCATCTCTATTTCTTTCTATTTCTTTTTGTCTGAGATCTAGGGCACCCAGATTAACTATTAATGTTCAAGGCACAGATAGGACTTGGCTGGGTGAATTGTCTATATGATATGATTGGAGAGATTCGTAAAACTTCTCTAATATCTTTCTGAAGAGATTTCTTTAATGTTAATTATTCCACTATTAGAAATTCTTTATTAAAAATTAGTTATTTTTTAAGGAGTAGTACATTATAACCAAATTAAGTAATTTAGCAACATTTACTGGACATCTATGGTGTGCTATATTATATGATAGGTGTAAGGAATGAATAATAACCATTGAGTTTCCCAGTTTTAGTCATTTTCATACAACCTTCAGAAATTTTGTCATTTCTTATACTACTCATGTTTTTCTCTAAGCAGAGTAATTTTTTACTTACTCAAAAAAAAATTTAAGGAAAACTATATATTCCATTAATTGAGAAGTAAAGTCATTTACCATAAGTACAAAGTACATTAAGTACACATTAAAGTAATATGTAGCTATTAAATGATAAAACAATCTGTATCCTAAAACATCTCATTTCCCATTTTGGGTGTATTTGCCACAATTTGGGAAGTGCGATGTTACTAGAACGCTCTCTAAACATTTAATGTTCTCTAGGTGAAATGATAGTGACTTATATGCTTACTAGAGGCCCATTGCATGAAATTCGTGCATGGGGTTGTGTGTCCTTCAGCCCAGCCTGCACCTTCTCCAATCTGGGACCTCTTCAGGGATGTCCAACTGCCCATTTAGGCCTGATTCCAGCAGTCAGACATCCCTCTCACAATTCAGGACTGCTGGCTCCTAACTGCTCACCTGGCTATCTTCGTGATTGCCCCTAACTGCTTCTGTCTGCCAGCCTGATCACCCTCTAACCACTCCCCTGCAGCATGATTGATGCCTAATTGCTCCCCTGCCAGCCTGTTTGCCCCTAACTGCCCTTCACTGCAAACCTTGTCCCCCCAATTGCTCTCCCCTGTAGGCCTGGGTTCCCCCCAACTGCCCTCCCCTGCAGGTTTGATCCCTCCCAACTTCCCTCCCTGCTGGCCATCTTGTGTCCAAATGGGGGCAGTCATCTTTGACCACATCGGGGCAGCCATCTTATATATTGAAGTGATGGTCAATTTGCATGTCACTCTTTTATTAGATAGAATAGAGGCCTGGTACATGGGTGGGGGCCAGCTGGTTTGCCCTGAAGGGTGTCCCAAATAGGGTGGGGTTTCCTTTGGGTTGTGGGGTGGCCTGGACAAGGTGGTGGTTTGCAGGCTGGCCATGCCCCCTGTGACCCAAGTGGAGGCCCTGGTATCTGGGACTTATTTATCTTCTATAATTGAAACTTTGTAGCCTTGAGGAGAGCCAAGCCTCCTACTTGCTCTGTGGTTGCAGCCATTTTTGTTGGGATTTATTTATCTTTTATAATTGAAACTTTGTAGCCTTGAGTGGAGGACTGGGCCATCCAGGGTGTGCGGAAAGCTTGGCTTCCTCCATTGCCAGGGAAACCCAAGCCTTCTGCTCATTCTATGGCTGCAGCCATCTTGGTTGGATTTATTTGCATACTTGCTCCTGATTGGCTGTGGATGTAGCAGAGTGATGGTTAATTTGCATATCACTCTTCATTAGAATTGCTATTGTACTTTTGGTGGTGAATAAAGAAGCCAAGCATTCAACCTTATTCCATCCAGATGGTATGGGTGGTTGTTTCAGAGATGGTACAGTGGTACCTAGAGATACGAGTGCCCTAACATACGAGATTTTTGAGATATAAGCCATCGAGTGAGCGAGTTTTGCTTTGAAATACGAGCAATATTTGAGATAGGAGTAATTGAGCGGATCGGCCAGCTGCACATGACCCACCAGTTTACTGAGACTCGAGCATCTCATAGTTTCCCACGCCTCAAGGTTACGGAACAAATTAAACTCATATCTTGAGGGACCACTGTATATAAGTGGTTGTTTCAGAGATGCAAACTAAATTTGTTTTTTAAAAACACACATTCCTATAAATAAATAAAAAAATCTCAAGAAAAGACTAAGGGTTAAACACATTCTTTTTCAATGATGACAGTCCCTAAGAATGCAGATTCTTAAACGAAGTAAGTCATTACATGTGATGAAGTCAGCCATCAGTCCAGCCCTCTGGAGTGGATCTTCAGAGATTATCTAGTTGTATTCATTAAGGGTAATATTAAACTGTTGCAACGAAGAGATCCCCAAATGCAGTGGCTCATTTTTCTCTCTGGGTTGAGGAGCTGGGCTCTGTCCAAGCTAGCAGTGGTCCAGGTTAGCTGGACAGCTTCTGCCAGGTGTCTTCATGGCATGTGTGTTAGAGCCTGGGTGGCTGTCACGATGCTTCCAATGGGCAGAAAAGGAGAAAAGAGAACATGGAGGTGGCACTTTGTTGTAGGGTTCAAACCCAGAGTGCACACATAGCTTCCACTCACATTCCATTGGCAGGAGCTTAGCCAAGTGCTCAGCTTAGCTCTCCTTCCATGGAAGTAGGGACAACACATTTTGATAGACAGTAGTCTCAGCCACCCTGGCCCAAGACATCTCCTTTTTTTTTTTTAAATATATTTTATTAATTTTTTACAGAGAGGAAGGGAGAGAGACAGAAAGTCAGAAACATCGATGAGAGAGAGACATCGATCAGCCGCCTCCTGCACACCTCATAGTGGAGATGTGCCCGCAGGCAAGGTACATGCCCCCGACCGGAATCGAACCTGGGACCTTTCAGTCCGCAAGCCAACGCTCTATCCACTGAGCCAAACCGGTCTCGGCAAGACATCTCCTTTTGAAGAGGAAGAAACAAAAGCCTATTAAAGAAAAATTAAGTTACCTCCATTGCCAAGCCAGCTGGGAGATTTCAAAGCCATTCAAAGTCATTCAGTTATTTATCCAGCTATTAAATACCGGGCATTGTTCTAGGTCCCAGAAACAAAAAGAAAGACAAGATCCTTGAATTTAAGATTTTAATTCTAGTTGGAGAAGGAAGACAATGAGTAGATAAAAAGAGGAAAGATAACTTTTAAGATTAGAAAGAAGGTTGTTGAGAGAAGGCTGGCACGGATCATGTAGGTTTTAATAATGATGTCTAGGTCATTATTCTATGCCTCTTCTCCCGCTCCAGGTCTTCTGTTTAGCTGCACTCATACATGGTGGTCAGAAGGACAATGAGAGGAAGAATCGCCAGTTTTTAAAGTGTTATATGCTAATTCAAGGAGTGGGTAGAGTCCATTAACCTTAGTCCTATCAGCTGGCTGCCTATAGCTAGCAGTTAAAGTATTTGCATTGACTCTGCTAATGGAAACTGGCAGCTTTCTTTCAGGATCAGAATTTTGAATTCCTCCCAAATGAACAGTGCTAGCAAACAACTAGTGATTATTAGGTGCCTGATGTGACAAGATTTTGATGTCTTAATTTAGTTCCCAGTGGGAGGATGCATGTCATCCAAGATGCCTGGTACCACAAAGGGAAAAGTGAGCTGTATATAGAGGCTGTAGGTGAGAGTCTGGGGAAGGCAAGCTTACCCAGTGGAAGAGAAGGCCCTGCATAATACCCGGGGCATTAAAGGAAGTGAGTGAAAGTCAACTTAAAGAGGACTGGCTCTTATCTCAGAGCTTGGTTTAGAGAAGTATTATTTATAAAGGATTGCTTGAAAGCCATGTCATCCACTCAATTTAAAACATTTACTTTAGATATTAATTTTTAGGTTTACCTAGACCCATAAAAAGCCTGCTAGCCAAATTCTCTAGGTCCTTTTCCTACCTTCTGAAGTAATTTATTTCTTCTACAACCTGTTTTTGGTAATTAGTTTTTAAAAATAGATGCAGCCTGGCTTGTGCTGCTCAGTGGTTGAGCATGGAACTATGAAGAAGATCATGGTTCAATTCCTGGTCATGGCACATACCTGGGGTTGTGGGCTCAATCTCCAGTAGAGGGTATGCAGGAAGCAGCTGATGATGATTCTCATCATTAGTATTTCTCTCTCTCTTGCCCTCCCTTACTCTCTGAAATCAATAAAAACATATTTTTAAAATAGGATGCAATATACAGATGATGTATCATATACTTGTACCCTTGAAACTTATATGATTATAGTAACCAATGTCACTCCAATTAATTTAATTAAAAAATAAGTGGAAGGACTTACATTCCCCTCGTGGTGTGTTTAAACTGTATCTTAGAAATAATTCTAGATTTTTGTTCCATTATCCAAGATGGATGCTCCTCTTCTTGGCTTTATATCGTGAGTAAGCTTGATGGTCTGAGTTTGGTGCAGGGATAAAGATCTGTGGAGGGCAAAGCCAAGAACCCTGGTTCTAGTTAGCAAAGGCCTCCTTCTACTTTTACAATAGTGTTCAGTCTGCACCATTATTCACTGTTATTAATTTTCATATTAACATTCAAAATAAAATCCAGTAAATGTCTATTGAGAACAAATTGTGTCAGGCATTATATCAACAGCTTTTACCTATGTTTGAATTTATTCTTCACTGAAATCTCTGAGACAGAAATATTACATGGAACAAGGCCAAGGCTCTCACACCTAACACATGATGTGCTAGATTTGTGTGTGTCAGGGAGAAAATTTGGAGGTATCCAAGGTTAAATGACAGCAGGCCAGAGGATGGAAGGAAGAGCCAAGAGAAGTAAATCATAACAACTGCAGGGCGAAGCCAACAAAGGCTGCTTAACATTTATTTAACGCATACTAAATAAGCAACATATTGCTTATTTAGTATGCGTTAAATAAATGTGGCTGTTTCAGCGATTAGCTAAAGAGAATAGCCAGGCACCATCAACCACCAAGCAGCTCTGCTTTCTGCTTCCCTGGGAACTCCTACCACCAACCCAAAGGAGCAAACACCTCTTCCTCATGGACTCTGCATCTATCCCAGAAGGAGTTCCACTTCTCATTCTCCTATCCTGTTCATCTGTAGCCAATGTGAAAATTTTCTTCTATTCAATATATTGAAAAAGCCTGTCAACTCAGGGCGATGGATATGGTCCCTTCCCCATCCAGCCCTGCTGCTGGTGTTGGGACCACAGGCCCTAGGACCTGGTTCTTTTCTGGGGAATATTTGGCCCATAAACTATTTCTTTTAGAAAAGCTTTTGGCCATGAAAGTTTTTAACATGTGGAGACTGGAAAAAATTAAGTTCTAATATTAGTGATAATGAACTTCAAATTTAATTCTTTTTTAAAAAAATATATCTTATTGATTTTTTTTTTTACAGAGAGGAAGGGAGAGGGATAGAGTTAGAAACATCAATGAGAGAGAAATATTGATCAGTTCCCTCCTGCAGTCCCCTCATTGAGGATGTGCCCGCAACCAAGATACATGTCCTTGACCAGAATTGAACCTGGGACCGTTTAGTCCTCAGGCCGACGCTCTATCCACTGAGCCGGACCTGTGAGGGCTTAAATTTAATTCTTAATTCAAATTGAGACTAAAATGAAATTGATTGAGATGTTAAAAATAATGAATATTCTTTGTTTGTAAGCTTTCAGACTTTGGGTTCAATTGGAAAGAAAGGAGTAAAATTAAGAATTATATGAATTGCTAGAAGTAAAACCAAAATGAAGGCGAGATGTGTTATAGATTTTAAATATATATGTATATATCTCCAAGAATAGAATCCTGCTTATGAAATGTGAGTTAATTTCCCGACTCAGGTTTAAAATTTTTTTGAAAACAGAAATGCATTATCTCCATAAATAGGAAATCACCTTTAAACTCTCTAATGCTACTCAGCTAGCTTGTGGTGGAGCCAGAATTTGACATCAGCTCTTTTCTCTGCCCCTGGCCTAGGATGCTAATGTGATAGGCCCTTTAAAATGTCTTGTTGAAGTCCCAAGGCACCACTTGGGACTGCATTTTTTTCTTAGTTAACATGAGGTCATGCATGCATTTCCAGAACTGGCTCAGTCTGCTCTTCAAGACCTACTGTCTCGTCTCTCTTTATGAAGTATTCCATCTTTGTCCATCGACCGCTGTTTGTTTAGCCATTCCCCATTGTTAGCCATTTGGGTTCTTTCCAATCACTAATTATTATAAATGGGCTTTGAAAACTGGTAAGTGCGAGATAGTCATAAGGCTCCCTCATCATTCTTTTGTTATCACACTCCCAGGATGCAGGCGTTTTGTCTTCCTGACCTTCTTTTTCCTAATGGCATTCTTATCAAAGCACCGACGATCTGAAAACATAAGCCTTATTAAATCATCCAAGGCTGTGCTATCAGTTTTATTTTCTCTTCAAAAATGATAGTGAAGCCCTCCCAAATTTGAGGTCTGCATCTGCAATTCTTCACAGAGTTGTTAATCAAATACCACATTTTTTCCTTTTGATTTTTTGCTTTGGCTCACTTTCAAGTAAATTCATTTTGCATCCCCAAGCCATCCATAATTTTATTTTTAAGTTAAGAAGCTTGAAAAAATACAAATGAAGTGGTTTAATGTTCTAAATTAACTGTCTAGAAAACACAAATATAAAAATACACACATTAAACATAAGGTTTACTTTCAAAGATGTCTCATTCTGCAGAACACATTTATTATGCAAAAGCTGGGAAATATAAAAAAGGAGATAGAAGGAAGGAAAAGGTCATAATTCCACTATTTCAGAGATCCCACTATGAGAAGCTTGGTGTATTTCCTCCTAGTTTCCTCCTATGCAGAATTTCTTTCTTTACGTAAGTATTTTGAAAAGTATTAAATGTTTAATTCACTTGAGAATAGTTTTAGGTTGCATGAAAGGTAAAAAACAAAACAAAACAAAAAACACCACTGGTTAGAGTTTGGACTCCTCAGGTGGAATAATTTCTTAGGGCTGATCTTGTCTTGACCTCATTTTACTGGGTGACTTTGGGCAAACCCTGTGAACCTGCAGTTCTCAAAATATGGTGGCTGTCTAGGGAAGGTTGTTAAAATTGGTATATCTGCGTTGCACACCAGGCTTACTGAAAGAGAAGTGAGAACTACTGCCTGAACCTCCTTGAGAGTCTTCCTCCGATGCCAATAGAAGTAAGACTGGGGTTTGGGCAGTCTAGGGCAGGCGTTCCTACCAGAGAGTCCCCCTGGGTGGGGAGGAGAAATTCAAGAATCTGAGCATCCTGGACACTTGTTTTCAAGTTTGTGTCACTTCACATGGATGCATTTTTGTGGAATGTCTACAGTTTGAACAGGTTACAGATTTATCAAATAGCTTCCTGCTAAGTAAGGTGACAGCCTTCACTGATCTAAGATCCTATCCCAAAATCTCTCTGTAATGCTTATGAGAAGTGTCCCCTATGAATATCCACCTTCTTCCACCCTGGCAAGCAAAGATATGAAACTTTCTATCCACCTTTTCATTAGTTGTATGGCCTCAAGTAAGTTGCACAGCCCCTTTCCTTGGCTTAATTTCCCTCTTGAAAAACTTAATATAGTACTATTAATATTTTATTCTATACCTACCTATTATTTGCCAGGCTCTGCACTAAGCATTTTTAACAGATGATCTAATTTCAATCCACTTGATAAACCTATGAAAGAGGCACTATTATTATCTCTTTTATGAATGAGTAAACAGGAACAGAGAGGTCAAGTAACTTGTACATGATCATACAGCTAGTAGATGAAGAAGTGGTGATTCAAAACTATGTTGTCTGCCTCAAAAGCCTATGCTAATAATACTAAGTACCATTAGTAATAATATTATTTCTAATACTACTACCACTTGTAACTAATAATACTAATTATTATTAACAGCACTACTAATATTATTACCGATAGTACTACCTGCAACACAAGATAATGGAATGGAAAGCATGCACTAGCTGGTAATTATAACCAAAGGAATAACTTGACTTCTGGAAACCTCCATTCAATTGGGAATAAAAAAAATGGCATCTGCCTTGTAGGGCTGCTGAGAGAGTGAAATGAACTAATGTTTAGAGCATTAGCCCACACCTGATAGATTTAAACAAAATATTTTCATTTTTATTTAAAATATATATTGTGGTAAAATATGTATAATACAAAATTGGCCATTTTAACCATTTTCAAATGTTCAGTTTAGTGGCATCACTCACATTCATATTGTTACCCATTTGCTGAATAGATTTTACTTTGTTTTTGTATTCTAGACTATGCAGAGGGCTCAGCACAAAACCAGGCACATTGCAAGTATTTAAGAACTTTCAGCTTTTCCCCTCTTGTCACTCGTGG
>JAAGEH010000043.1:14445204-14464406 GCA_011751065.1 Lasiurus cinereus | reverse complement strand
TGCAAGTATTTAAGAACTTTCAGCTTTTCCCCTCTTGTCACTCATGTTCCCCCCCCCCCGCCCCCCTTCTTGCAGCCTTCCAAAGCTCCATAAGGCTGCAGAGATGTTGGTTACTATTCTGTGTAGTGTGGGAGGCAGAATGATGGGATACTGTAAGGCAGTGGTTCTCAACCTTTCTAATGCTGTGACCCTTTAATACAGTTCATCATGTTGTGGTGACCCCCAGCCATAAAATTATTTTTGTTGCTACTTCCTAACTGTAATTTTGCTACTGTTATGAATCGTGATGTAAATATCTGTGTTTTCCAATGGTTTTAGGCTGTTGCAGAGAACCAGAACAATCAAACAATGCAGGAGAGTTTGGAGTTACACTTTATTGACTGTGGTGGCTTAGAGAAAATGAACTCAAATTCTAAGCAAAGCTACAAGCAGAACTTCCCTTTGTATTAAGGAGTCAGCCTTATGTGCACTTAGTGGTTATCTTGCTGCTGGCTTTGAAAACAACATATTTCTATCCAATTAAAAATGCACCTGGCATGGCATTGAAATTATGGGCATATCTAGTCTCTGGCCTATAAGGTCAGACAGCTAAGGTTATCCTCCTCATTATTCAATCGGGCTAAAGGAGGCTAGAAATCCAAGTTTTTTTTTCTTTTTCTTTTTTTTTTTAGAATAAGAGGCGGTCTAAGAAAAACAGCAGAGGATTCCAGACAGTAGTTTTACAAAATAGGGGTTAGCCTTCTCAAGATGACCGTGCTAGTGGTTCTCAGTCGTGGGTCAAGACCTAAAGGATCTGGAACATAAGACTTTACTTTCTATGCCACAGTTTCCTCATATGTAAAATAAGGATTAGAGCAACATCTAGTTAATAAGGTTGTGGTAGAAGATATAACCATGTGAAACTCTCAGAATAGCTTTAACCTCATTTAACTCTCAGAAAATTCTAGAGACAGCTTCAATTATTGTTGTTATTCCTGGGAAGAGCACACCTCATGGGTGCAGGGTGCTGGAGGCTGGTTCTGGCTCAGTGGCTGCTTGCCCTTGTCCATGAGTGCTCAGGAGAAACAGAACCATGGAGGAGGAGAAGTGAGTTCTTCAAGAACCCACAGAGCTCTTTGTTCCATAAAAAGCTTTGACTCAGGCTGCCGTAGTGGCCTAAGTATTTTTGTCTCCTTAGCTTCTATTTCGAGAGCAGATTGGCGTGGGAATGTTTTTCCTTTATTTCAAGCCTCAAGTAGTTGTTGGGTAACAGCTGTTCTTATAGATAATCTTTGAGGCATTGAGATGCTGCTGAGAAACATATTTCTGGAAGTCAAAAAAAGCATTCCCTATTTTATTTGACCGATTCTATTTTTCCCCATGCCTTCGTTCACACTGTCACTTCTAGAATTCTCATTTTTACCCTTGCTGCTGCCCTCATTGTCTTGCTGTTATTTTCCTCTTGGAACTTTCTCGGGTTCTCCCTGGGCTTGGTGCTGCACTCTGACTTGAGTGTTGGTTAGTTCTAAAGAAGTCTCTCCGTTTCCTGGATGTCAGGTTCTAGGTCTCTTTTCAATTCACAACCATTTCCTCAATGTCATAAAGTAGAAAACTATAGTGAAACTTTCTCCTTGTCCACTCAACATCCACATACCTTACTTGTTTGGAGGTGGGGGTCCTAAATAAGTAGGGGGAAGGGTCCCGCCTCTCACACAGAAGCCAGATGAGGGATGAAGAAATCTATGTTCTTTGTCCTCTGATTAATGGAACATAGATAAAATATTGGCGAGAATTAGCATTGCTCATTTCTACCCAAGTCTGATTCTCTAGTCTCTGTTTTTCAGCTTTATAAACTATCAGACTCTGGAAATTTCCTTTTCTGTTTAAGTTAACTAATCCTGCTTTCTGTGTTTGCAACCAATAACTCTTATTATTATAGTGTCATGAACATCCTGGGATCTTCAGAGATGTTTATACATTTCAGTTTTCTAAAATACCAGTAATAATTGTCTATTGTTTATGCCTCCTCAACATTTGGGTCCCCCTTGGGGTACTAGAAGTCTGAATTCCTTTTTCCTAATCACCCGGTTTCCTTTTGGTCCATGTGTTTCTAACAAAGTTGACTCCAGTCAGGGCTGTGGGGTGGGCATGTCTGGCCAAAACACCATATTCCTCTGGCCACTGTGATTATTTCAGTGATGGCCATGTGACTTCATCCAGGCCAATGAGATCCAGCCCCAAGACTTTTGCTCCTTGTCCTATTGGGAAAGAGATGTCCCCTTACCACCAGGGGTTACTAAGCTCATAACATGTAAGAGTGAAGTTCCCAGGGGTCACCATGAGGGTGAGTCAACCTGAAAGGCAGTGAGAATGAACTAATATAGAAGAAAGCAAAGTGGAGAGAAGAGGAAAAAGAAATTACTGATGATATTGCTTGAGATCTTGGGTTGAATTATGTCTGATTGTAGTAATAATACCTGGTATGTACGAAATACTATATACTAAGCATGAGTGTAAGCATTTCACATGATGCATTGGCTTCCTAGAGATGCCAAAAAATGGTTCTACAAGCTAGGCAGTTTAAAACAACAGAAATGTAAAAAATGTATTGCCTCATAGTTCTGGAGGCTAAAAATCCAAATTCAAGATATTGGCAGGGCCATGCTCCCTATTCTAAACTGAACTGTGTCCCCTCCATACTTCTCTCAAATTAGTGTGTTGAAGCCTCAACCCCCAATGTTCACTATTTGGAGGTAGGTCCTATAAGGAAGTAATTTAATTGAATAAGGTCATGGGTTAGGTCATGATTTGATAGAATTAGTAACCTTATAAGAAGATACACAAGAGACCTCATTCTTTCTCTCTACCATGTGAGGACACAATGAGAAGGTGGCCACCTGGAAGAGAGCGTTCACCAGAAGCCAACTCTATCTGAATTTGATTTGGAACTTCTAGCCTTCAGAACTGTGAGAAAACCAGTATCTGTTGTTTTAGCCAATCAGTTTATGGTATTTTGTTACAATAGCTCAAGCAAACTAATACACAGCCTCTGAAACTGTAGGAAAGAATCTTTCCTTGCCTTTTACAACTTTGGTAGTTCTGGGTCTCTTTGGTTTGAAACTGTAGCATTTCTTCTTCTTTTTTTTAATGATTTTTAAAAATTTAATAAATCTTTATTATTACAACTGTTCTTCCCCCCCCGCACTTCACCCCTCCACCCAGTTCCCACCCCAGCCACAGCTCTTACCACCACCCCACTGTCCTCATCCTAGGTGTATTATTTTTGTCCAGTCTCTTCCCGCACTACCCACATCTCTTCCCCTGCTCACCCCCCGAGAATTTTCAGTCCAATCCCTTTCCATGCCTCTGATTCTATTATATTCACCAGTTTATTCTGTTCATCACATTTTTAATTCACTTGATTTTTAGATTCAGTTGTTTGTAGACATGTATTTGTTGTTCATAATTTTTATCTTTACCTTTTTCTTCTTCTTCCTCTTCTTAAAGAATACCTTTGAGCATTTCATATAATACTGATTTGCTGTTGATGAACTCCTTTAGTTTTTTCTTATCTGTGAAGCTCTTCATCTGACCTTCACTTCTGAATGATAGCTTTGCTGGGTAGAATAATCTTTGTTGTAGGTTCTTGCTATTCAGCACTTTGAATATTTCTTGCCGCTCCCATCTGGCCTGCATAGTTTCTGTTGAGAAATCAACTGACAATCATATAGGTGCTCCCTTGAGGTAATTAATTGTTTTTCTCTTGCTGCTTTTAAGATTCTCTCTTTGTCTTTGGCTCTTGGTATTTTAATTATGTTGTGTCTTGCTTGTAGTCCTCTTTGGATTCCTTTTGTTTGGGGTTCTGTGGGCTTCCTGGACTTGTAAGTCTATTTCTTTCAAGTGGGGGAAAATGGCACCCCCATAATTCGGATATTGGTATGCTTGAAATTGTCCCAGAGGCTCCCTACACTATCTTCAAATTTTTGGATTCCTTTTTCTTTTTGCTTTTCCAGTTGAGTGTTTTTTTTGCTTCTTTATATTTCAAATCTTTGAGTTGATTCTCATGGTCCTCTAGTCTGCTGTTAGATCTCTGTATAATATATTTATTTTTAAAAGATATTCTATCTTTAATTTTTAAAAAAATATTTTTATTGATTTTTTACAGAGAGGAAGGGAGAGGGATAGAAAGTCAGAAATATCGATGAGAGAGAGACATTGATCAGCCACCTCCTGCACATCCCCCACTGGAGTTGTGCCCACAAGCAAGGTACATGCCCCTGACTGGAATCGAACCTGGGACCTTTCAGTCCGCAGGCCAATGCTCTATCCACTGAGCCAAACCAGTCTTGGCTCTGTATAATATTTTTTATTTTAGTCAGTGTATGTTTAATTTCTAGTTGGTCCTTTTTCATATCCTTGAGGTCTTGTTAAATTTATTGGCTTTTTGTAGAAAACTCTTAAAAAACCTTATAACCATGGTTTTAAACTCGATATCTGTTTGCTTTCCTCCATTTCTTTCATTTGTGACCTGTTTCTTTGTCTCTGCATTTTCACTGCTTCCCTAAATTGGTAGAGTAGCTTTGTATGCTAGGTGTCCTATATGACCCAGTGGCTCAGCCTCCCCAGTTACCTAAGGTGGACACTTTTGGTGCACCCCTTTGTGGATTGTGTACAAAGCCTTGTTGTAGTTAAGTCTTGATTATTGTTGGTGTCACTGGGAGGAATTGACCTCCAATTGGCTGTGAGGATCAGCTATGTCTACGCTGGGAGAACTTCTGTGCTGGAGACACCCTTATAACACAAGACTTGCAAATTTGCAAAAGCTTCTGTGCTCAGCTTGGATGGGATGGAATCTCAGGGCAGAGCAGACAGCCTTGGTTTCCCATCAGCCCTGCTCTATGAGGTTGCTGAGTATCAGTGTCCTTCAGTAATTGCTGCAAACACTTCTGAGAGAAAGCCATCCTTGAGTTTTGCCTGCTGCCAGACAGTCCAGTTTCTCCTCAAATGAGTCTGGGTCCCCAGATTCTCACCCAGAACTGGAGTTCAGAGCTGAGACCTTTTGTCTCCCTCCCAATTGAGAAAGCCAGCTGGGTGCTTAGTTGCCATCTCTCTCCGCATGCACGTGCCTCGTACTTCTGCCTTCTGCGGCTCCTGTGTGTCTCAGTGTGCTTTCTCTTTTCCTGACAGTTCAGATTCCCCCTCAATGAGTCTGGGTTCCCAGAGTCTCTCTTGGGACTGGAGTTCAGCACAGTCCCTCTTGCTTGAGGAAGCCAGCCATGCACTCAGCTGCCTATCCTTTCCACCTGCGGGTGTCTCTGTACCTCAGCCTTTTGCAGCTCCTCTGAGTCTCAATGTGCTTTCCTTTTTCCTTCTAGTTGTAGAATTTCCACTTAGCCAGCTTTTCTGTGGTTCTGGATGGTGTCCATTTTGTCTTTTAGTTATAGTTTTGATATTGCTGTGCGAGGTAGCAGTTTAGGTATTTACCTATGCCGCCATCTTGTTTTTTCCTGAAACTGTAATATTTCAATCTCTCTCTCCATCATCACATGGCATCTTGGTGTCTGTGTCTCTGTATCTCTCACCCCTTCTTATAAGGGCAGCAGTCATGTTCAATTATGGGCATGTTCAACTCCAGTATGATCTCATCTGAACTAATTACATTTGCAAAGATCCTATTTCCAAATAAAGAAATTGGAGGCACAAGGGGTTAGGACTTGAACATCTTTTGGGGAGCATAATTGAACCCATAATACATACATTAATTCAATTCACTCAATTCCATGATTATTATCATTACACTCAGGGTAAGTAAAGCCCAGAGAACTTAACTAACATGCCTACAGTAAGAATTTGAGCAGGGATCTGGGTTCAGGTGATGTGGTGACAAAGCCTGCAAATTTTCTCACAGCACAAACCTGACTGAACTTAGAGACAAAATTCAATCAATTCCCTAATTTGCTTAGGCCAGTTTGAGCTGAGTTTCTGTCCCTTGTGATGGTTTGTTCCTCCTCCCTACCATTTGCCTTCTTCTTTCCTGATCTGATTGACAGCTTGGCCTCAGGACTTCACTTGGACCTGCCCCTTGGGGTTTACCCCAGGTACTAGAATTACTGATTCCTCTTCCTTCCCCATCCTTCCTCCCCATCAATACTGTTTGTGCATCAGATGCTAGCTCTCAGCTGGGTTAGGAGGAAGCCACAGGGAGTAAATCAATACAGAGTGAGATGTGATTTATAGATTGTAGTTTTAGCTTTTAAAAGCAGATCATTAACCTGTTTACTACCTGTCTGGAGGAAGTTGAGATAGTAAGGTAAGGGGGTGGAAGTCGTCAGGCCAAATGGAGAAGAACCTTAGGGGCAGGCATCTTCCGCATTTCTTTAATTCCAAACAGATGACATGTGGAAGTTCAATGTGTGATTCTCCCTCTTGGGATAAATTATAACATCTTCTGGATGTAACAGTCTTGTATTTATAAAGCAGTGTAACAGTCTTGTACTTATAAAGATTGCTTCTTCAGTTGTCTTAGTTGATTCAAGATTTTGTCTTTTTTTCAAGTAAAATTTATTTCCCTTAAAATTTTCTTTGCCCCATGTCAACCTTTAAACCTTACCTATAATGCAAATACCTTATACTTAGAGGATTTTAGCTGACTCCTTTCAGAATAAGTTTCTTCCTAAATAGCATCTATCATTAAAATAATCAGCATTAAAAGACAACAACACACCAAAGTTAGATGTTTTTCTAGTCATCTCCTGAAAATTCTCATCTCTTAGAGATAGGGGATGAGTTAGAATCTTACTCCTTCTTAACATCTTAATCTTCTTAACTGAGGGTGGTCTGACAAATTAGTTAAAGGCCCCAGCTTCAGAGTCAGAAGGAATTGGATTGGAATTTCCAATGTGATTCTTTAGCTGGGAGTTATTCTTTTTAGGGCCATAAGAAGATGAACTAACACAGCATTCTTAGTCATAATATGGACATTATCCCATGTTGCAAAGCTGTTGTAAGAATTAAATGGCATATTGACTGTAAAGCTTTAAATTCAAGTTCAATATATAAAGTTCAAAGAAGGCTATTATTTTCTTATTTTTATAATGATCTCTCAACAAAAGAGAGTACCTTGGATGTAGTTTAGTGCTTTAGCAAATGTGTGAATTTTAATAGTTAGTATACAATATTTTCAGGCCTATCTGAACACTGAATTTCTAAGTAACTATGCCCTGAAGAGGAGGGTATAACAAGTTCAATTTTCATGTACAAGCCTTTATTTCCTAGTCATCCTGTGCATTAAGTCATAGTCATCTTAGTGGGCTTAATACTAGCAGCGGGGATGATAATAGATGGCTATCTCCGTTCAACTAAAATCCCTTGCTCTCTGGAATTGCTAATTGCAACTTGAAATTTAGGGAGATGTTTACTTGCTTCTCTATTCCTGGGGAAGCAGCTCCTTTTCTGTCCTGTTTGCTTGGATTCATTGAATTAGAGATGAGTGGGAAGTCCCAGCAGGGACACAGGGAAAGCTTATTTCATGGGATTATGAACATTTTATGAGAAGTCAGGAAGAATGGAAACTTTGGGTGGATTCCTCCAAACAAGGATGGAGAGTTTCCCATTCTGGCTTGGATAGGTCACCAGAGTGGAAGCATGGGGGTCCTTAAATGAGGCTTGAGTTCTGGCTTTGGCACTTATTAGCTGCTAAATTGTAACAGGAGAAATCACTAAACCTCCTGGAGACTCACTCATTCACTCATTTATGTAAGTTCTTATTGTGCATCAAATACCATTCTAGGCTCCACAGATGTGATAATAAAGGAAACAGAGAAGAATCCATGCTGTTATCAAATGCAACATGGATTAATGCAACAGAAATATACAGCAAGTAATAGCAAATTTCCTTCTGTGCAGGAGGAAAAGAAAAAGTGAGAAAACAGCAAAGGAGGTTGAGAAAAAGCATCTAGAAAGGAAAATCAGCAAGTGTAGGTTTCTGGAGCCCAGTAAAGAAAGTGTTTGAGAGATAAGAGTCATCAACTATATTTAGTGCTAATGAAAGGTTATGTAAGATCAGGATGAGAGTTGGAATTAGGCATGTGGGGGTTATTGATGACCTTGAGAAAGGCAGTTTTGACAAAAGCTTAATTGGAGTGGATTTAAGAGAGATTGGGAATAAAGAATTTACACACAGTGAGTTTAGACCACTCTTTCAATGAGTTTTGCTGTAAAGAGAAGAAACAGAGTATTTTTGTTTATATGTTAATATTGGGGGAAAGAATACCAATATTTGTATGCTGATGGGAATGATCCAGCAGGAAGGAAGAAGCTGAAGATGCAAGAAGGGGGAAATTTGGAAGAACTATGTTCTTGATTGGTCAAAAGAGGATAGAGTTAGGTGTACAAATAGAAAGGCTGGCCTTACATAGGAGCATAGGTGTAAAAGGGATGATACGAGTACAGGGACAGGAAATCAAGGAGGTGGATAGATGTGGTGAAGAAAGATGTGGGAGTTCTTTTTAGTTTTCTATGTGAAATAACCAAATTTTTAAAAATCTGGCTGTAAGGATGGAGCAACAGTTTTAGAGGTTTAAGAAGAGATGAGATGGGGTGAAATAGTTGCCCAAGAGAATGGATGGGCTAAGGAAATACAGCATTGTTGTCAGACAGTAATTGGAGCTTTGAGAATAATGAGAGGGTAAAATGAGATTAGTCAGGAAGGTAGTATGTTTTTCTATTAGCTAAATAGATAACCTCTACAGAGAAGCCGGTGAGTTGGATTGAATTCAAACTATGACTTAGTCAAGTAAATATGACAAAGCGATAGAGCGACAATGGAATTGAAGGTATATGCAAGAAGCTGACAAAGGTGATTGGCCTTGGAATAAAAGGAAGGAAGGAGACACAAGGGACAGCGAAGAAGTGGCAGGATAAATAGATTGAAGTTTGAAATGCAGTAAAAAAATTGTTGAGTTTGGATTCGGAAGGCAGTGATTGTAGAGTGGAGTGTTTGAATTCGTGGTTGCAATTATTGATAATAGTCTGACGCAGGACTAGAAACTGACAAGATTGGTGGTGGGAAGAAGGTCAAAATCTGAGGGACCAGAATATGGGAAGGAGTTTCTATGGGGATATTGATCTATAAGTTCTGTGACAGAAGTTGTGTTCAGGAGAAAGGCAGTGATACAATTGCTAACATCTTCAGCAATTGATGAATAGTGGCTGGCTTTAAGGAATGGAGCAAGTGACTGTAATATAAAGGGGACAGTGCAGATATAGTTTCATGATGTGAGAGTCAAAGCTGAATTTTTTTTTTTGGTGAGGAAGGAGAGAGAGAATGATGTGAAGCATCAGTGAAGCAATAAGGAGGGTATCTACCTCCGATTCCAGTTCCTGTCAATTCAAAAGATCTCAGATGCCTTCACTTTGTGTTATTTTTTTTCATTTCAATCTCAGGCCATCATCATCTCTAGCACAGGCCATTGTTATCATTGCAAAGCAATTTTGTCAGTATCCATTCTATCTTTTCCTTTTGAACCATTATCTACACAAATAGCAATATCCATCTTTTCAAAACCTCACATGCATGTTATCCCACTCTTCATGTTTCTGATAAGTCAATCTCAACAAAATGAAAATCCTTTTGAGGTTCTCATTGATTTCCACTGTGACCCATAAAATGCTGCCCCTGCCTCCTCAGTTTTCCTCATCCCAGCTTCATCTTTCACTACTTTTTCTTTCTCAATATTTAAGCCACACCGATTTTTTATTCCTGGTCTGCACCATACCCTCTCACTAACATTTGAATACGCAACTGAATCATAACCTCTATTTATCCACCTACTATGTGGTGGATATTTTGTTAAGTACTTCATAAACATTTATTATTCACAATAACACTGCAATGTGGGAGTTATTATTATATCCCATTTAGCAAAGGGGAAAACAAGCCTAGAATGATTAATGGACTTCTCCAAGTTTCTTGTAGCTGGCTACAATCCAGTTCCATTTGTTTGCAAAATCTATGACCTTAATCCCATGTTATATTGCTTGCCACATTCTTCTACAGTTAAAAATGTTTTCTTCTCTGGTAGGGAGCTAGCTCTGGCATCCCTTCCTTAAGACACAAGTTCTCCCACCCTTTATCTCATGATATTTCATCCCTTCTTCCTACTCCAGCATCAGTAATGATTTTAATACTAATTCTACTGGGTTGTTGTAAAGATTTCATGAACTCATGATATAAAAGCTCCAGTCCTGTCCCCTGTAGCATGGTTATCAGATGGACAACCCCTTTTCAAATGTTTGATTCTTTCTTTCAAGTAAATAAATCACTTTGATTATAACTTATTCTTTAGGACTTAAAGTTGCTTGTTTCTATTTATCCCTCCATATCCCACTCCATTACCCTCTTGTCTCCTTTCCATGTGTTAATACCAACCTATTCTTTAAAGTTTAGAACATAGGGTAAAACTTCTTCATGAAGATCTTAGGCCAGAGAAAGAAAGGAAGTATTTAGGTCAAATTGCCGTGGCCAGAGGGAAAACAATTGGTGGTTGAAGAGTCATGCGGTGACCTGGACATTCCTACACTAGCACTGTAGACACCCCATTTGAAGATGATGAGATGGTGTATGTTTGCAAGACACAGTCTTTCCTTCACCAAGAGAATGGTCTGATGCCCGAGGCTGAGGTTGGCACTTTCCCCTGCTCGGAGGCTCAGCGCTCTTGAATTTGACGATAAGAGATACTCTTGTCACCTGCATCTTCTGTGCCTTTGTTTCCTCAATTTGTGCATAGTTTTTGGGCTTTCCATTTTTCTTCTGGAGATTTGATGAAACAAAATAATCACTGCAAGGCCTTGTGCAAGGATGCTCTGTTGTGGAGCTAAAACCCAGTTTGCACTCATGTGCCTGGTGTCTGTGTTTGTCCAGGGAAAGAGGTAGTTATTTCTAATTACTAAGAGGGTCAGGTCAGCTGGAGCAGGCCTGAATCATCTCCTTTCCCAATGGCCCAGGTAGACCTGTGATCCTGTCCACATTTAAACTCGTTGTTCCCCTTATTTCCCTTCTTTCTTCTTCTCTCCATTCCTTCCTCCCCTGTTCTCTGGCTTTTACATGGTTTATTGTCACCATGAGGTGTCCATGATCTTTCTTCCCTTTCCCCTTTAAATTTTATTTACGCTTTTAAATTTTGATTCTTTATTTTCATTAATTCAGTATGTTTCATGGGCATCTTTCTTTTGGGGTGGGGCAAATTTTTTTTGCAAAATGTAGGCTATCATTTTGTGTGCAAATTTTATATTACAAAAATTGTATAGTACTATAAATTTCATTCTTTTTTTATTGTGTTACATGTATACATATCTCCCCATTAACCGCCCCCCTCCCAGGCATACCCCAACCCCCGCAATGTCTGTGTTCATTGATTATGCTTATATGTATGCATACAAGTTCTTTGATTGATCTCTTATATACCCCACCTCTCCTTAAACTTCCTGCTGTAATTTGACAGTCTGTTTGATGCTTTACTGCTTCTGTGTCTATCCTTTTGTTCATCAGTTTATAATGTTCTCTATTATCCACAAATGAGTGAGATCATATGGTGTTTCTCCTTCATTGACTGGCTTATTTCACTAAGCATAAGGCTCTTCAGTTCCATCCAGGTTGCTGCAAATGATAAGAATTCCTTCTTTATTATGGCAGCATAGAATTCCATTGTGTAGATGTACCATAGTTTTCTGATCCACTCATCTGCTGACGGGCACCTAGGCTGTTTCCAAATTGTAGTTATTGTAAATTCTGCTGCTATGAACTTAAATCCTTTCTGATTGGTGTTTGTAATTTCTTAGGATAAATTCCTAAGAGTGGTATTACAGGGTCAAATGGGAGATCCATTTTTAGTTTTTTGAGGAAACTCCATACTGTTCTCCACAGTGGCTGCACCAGTCTGCAATCCCACCAACAGTGCACAAGGGTTCCTTTTTCTCCACATCCTCGCCAACACTTGTCGTTTGTTGATTTGTTGATGATTGCCATTCTGAGAGGTGTAAGATGGTATCGCATTGTCCTTTTGATTTGCATCTCTCAGATAATTAGTGACTTTGAACATGTTTTCATGTGTCTCTTGGCCTTCCTTATGTCATCTTTCTAAAAGCTTCTATTTAGGTACGCTGCCCATTTTTTTTTATTGGATCATTTATTTTTCTTTTATTAAGTTGTATAAGTTGGCTGTAGATGTTGGAGATTAAACCATTATCAGTGATAATATTTGCAAATATGTTCTCCCATACAGTGGTCTTTCTTGTTGTTTTGTTGATGGTTTCTTTTGCTGTGCAAAAGCTTTTTGTTTATTTATTTTTAATTAAAAAAAACTTTTTATTTTGATGTAATCCCATTTGTTTATTTTTTCTTTAGCTTCCATTGCCTTTGGAGCAGTATCAGTGAAGAAGTTCTTTCGGCATATGTTTGAGATTGTGCTGCCTGTGGATTCCTCTAGTATTTTTATGGTTTCCTGTCTAATGTTTAAGTCTTGTATCCATTTTGAGTTTATTTTTGTATTTGGTGTAAGTTGGTGGTCCAGTTTCATTTTTTGCATGTATCTGTCCAATTTTCCCAACACCTGTAAATTTCATTCTGATTTTATTTACTCGTAACAATGTTTCTAAGACATGGTTGTTTTTATTTTTTCTATTGCTTTACTCACTTCCCTGATACTATTGGCATTTTGTTTACATAGGTTATCAATGTGAACTGCTGGTGAAGTGTTCCCTTCTGGGTGAAATCTTCCCTCATTCTTCCAATGTTAAGCTCCCTCTTCTGGGCTTTTATGGCATCTGTTCATTACTCTACTTCTGTAATTATGAACTCATTTTGCAATTAAAAAAAATCTATTTGTTGCTGTGCAGAAGCTTTTTATTTTGACGTAGTTCCATTTGTTTATTTTCTCTTTAGTTTCCATTGCCTGTGAAGATATTGTTTCGACATCTATAAGAGATTTTGCTGCCTGTGGATTCCTCTAAGATTTTTATGGTTTCCCATTTTACATTTAAGTCCTTTATCCATATTAGTTTATTTTTGTGTATGGCATAAGTTGGTGGTCTAGTTTCATTTTTTTTTTGCATGTAACTTTCCAATTTTCCCAACACCATTTATTGAAGAGACTGTTTTGACTCTGTTGTATGCTCTTGCCTCTTTTGTCAAATATTAATTGAGTATGGTGGTTCTGGGTTCTCTATTTTATTCCATTGGTCTATATGCCTGTTCTTGTGCCAGTACTAAGCAGTTTTGAGAACAATAACTTTGTAATACTGCTTGATATCTAGTATTGATATCTCTTCTACTTTGTTCTTCTTTCTCAGGATTGCTATAGCTATTCAGGATCACAGCAAAAGGAACCAACAGCAAAACAATGAGATAGCCCACTGCATGGAGAATATATTTGCCAATGGTATCTCCAAAAAGGGTTTAATCTCCAGCATTTACAGGGAACTCATACAACTTAACCAAAAGAAGATAAATAACCCAGTCAAAAAATGGACAATGGATCTAAATAGATACTTTTTGAAAGAGAACATAAGGAAGGCCAAGAGACATATGCAAACATGCTCAAAGTCACTAATTATCCGAAAGATGCAAATGAAAAAGACAATGTGGTACCATCTCACACCTATCAGAATGGCTATCATCAACAAATCAATGAATGACCAATGCTCGTGAAGATGCAGAGACAAGGGAACCTTTGTGCACTGCTGGTGGGAATGCAGACTGATGCAGCCACTGTGGAAAACAGTATGGGGTTTCATAAAAAAATTGAAAATGGAACTTCCATTTGATCCAGTGATCTTACTTCTAGAAATATATCCCAAGAAACTAGAAACACCAATCATAAAGAATATATGCACTCCTATGTTCATAGCAGCACAATTTACAATAGCTAAGATTTGGAAACAGCTTAAGTGCTCATCAGTTAATGAGTGGATTAAAAAACTGTGGTATATCTATATAATGGAATACTATGCTGCTGTAAAAAGGAAGGAACTCCTACCATTTGTAACAGCATGGATGGAGCTAGAGAGCATTATGCTAAGCAAAATAAGTCAGTTAGAGAAAGATACATATCACATGATCTCACTCATGGACTATAATGAACAACAGAAGTTGATGAATAACAACAGATCTAGAGTCAAAGAAGCATCGATAAGACTGTCAAACCTCAGAAGGAAGGTAGGCCTGGGTGGCGATAAGGGGGAGAGATCAACTAAATGACTTGTATGCATGCATATAAGCATAACCAATGGACACAGACACCGAGGGGGAGGGGGAGGGCAAGGAGGGGATAAGAACATATATGCAATATCTTAATCAATAAAAAAATATCTGTTTATGTTGAACATGGAAGAGATCAATATACATTTATGCAATTCTAGCACCTAACATAGCTCTTAGAATACATTGTCAAGAATTGTGTAGTGTATAAATGAATAATAATGATAATAGCTAATATTTCTTGAGTGCAAGCTATGTTAGACACTGTCTATTTCATATATATTGTCCTTACTTAACTCTTACACTGGCCTTATAAATTAGGGACTATTACTATTATTGCCATTTCACAGAGAAGGAAACTGAGACATGGACTTTTCAAGTAAATGTAAAGTTCATGTCATTCATAAAGTACAAGCATTTTATGTAATTTAGTAAATGTGGACCTGTGAATCTAACCAAGCCAGTCTGGCTGCAGAGTCCAAGGTCTTAATTCTTCTCTGCAGCAGTCTGTGGACTGTCTAGGACTCATGACTTCCAGTCCAGGGTACTCTCTGTGCCACAGTACAGGTATAATCTCTATCCCTTCTTTTCATTACCATATGTTTGTTAGCCATTGCCATGAATGCTATTATCTCATTCACTCACTCACTGTTCACTCACCCAAGAACTTGTAGATGGGTATAATTATCACAGTTTTTATATGAGGAGACTGGGGCTCCCAAGAATACAGTAAATTTCCTTTGTTTTCACATTTACTAGTAGTTAGTGGCAGAGCCAAGATTTGAACTCAAGTCTGACAGATTTTAACTTCTGTGCCCTTTCTGTATATCACATGGTTACCAGAGAGGGTACACTGAGCCTGAGATCCTTGACACTCTGATTGCTTAGTTTGTGAGGGAACTGATGGGCATTTGTGGAAAGATAGGGGTTCTTTTGGCATTGATTTGGCCCTAGAAAGTCCTTCTACCATCTGTGACTTCCTCCATGATCATGCCACTGGAGGCTTGGAATCTCTTTTCCAGAACCCGAGTCTCTATCACTCCTTCTCTCTCCCCCTTGACAAGAAGAATTTATGCATAATAAACCAAATAAACATGGCACATAGAAATATAGCATGTGTAAGGATGGCAGATTCTATGCATGGTTTTTTGGATGTGGGGTGAAGTGGTTGAGTTTTTTGGGGAATGTGCCTTCTGCTTTTTAGAAGGCTATATCACTATTTACTTTTATTACATTGAACATATATTTCATTAAACATAAAAAATTGATAACATTTAATAAAATAGGAAAATAAATATCATTCAGTTTTAGAATTAAACAAAGAAACAAGAACCTTAGAGATCATCTTTTACTCCAGAGATCAAATACGTGTTGAGCTTAGAGCAACTCTCTCCTCCTTTACTGTGTTGGATGTTGGTTATTTTTTGTTTGTGTGGTGGCAGCACCTGATTTTCTGCTCACGAATCAGTTCTTCACAGTCTCAGTTCAGGTGCATGGGGTGGAGTAGACTAGTCTCTTTCCTCAGGGCTGGGTGGTTGACCCAGTGTCTTGGTTAGCTTGGGTGTCTATAAAATAATAGCATAGACGGGATGGCTTAAACAACACTCCCTCCCACCCCCCTCACAATTCTGGAGTCTGGAAAATTCAAGATCAAGATACTGGCAGATTTGGTTCTGGTGAGAACCCTCTTTTTGTTTTGTAGATGGCTGTGTTCTTGCTGAGTCCTCACAAGGGTGGAGAGAAAGGGAAGGAGGGAGGGAGAAAGAAAGAGGGAAAGGACGAGGTTGGGAAGAGGGGTATGGGGAAGGAGAGAGAGAGAGAGAGAGAGAGAGAGAGAGAGAGAGAGAGAGAGAGAGAGAGAGAGAGAATGCTAATTCTGGTCTCTCTCCCTCTTATAAAGATATTACGTAATATCTTTATATACACCCTAATAACCTCATCTAAACCCAATTGCCTGCCAAAGGCCCACTTCAAATATTACATTGGGCTTAAGATCTCAACATAATGGGTTTTGATAGTGATACAGACATTCAGTCTATAATGCCCAGCTTGACTCTTAAGACATCACTCTTTCTAGGGCACAGTGATTGGCTTAACTTACCCAAGTCTATTCAATCAGGACCAGTAGAAAGGGAATTCTTGGGTGACTACTTTAGTAACTAGATAAAGAATAATATTTTTTCCATTCGATATGTTGCAAAAGGACATAATCCTGAAGCCAAGGGGGTTATAATATTGAGATTGTATATTGAAATCTGGGATTCAGCCATTGCCTGGGCATTTTATTTTCATAGACCATTAAAATGTGAGCTCTGTGAGAATGGGGACTTCATCTCTGTTGTAGCCTCAGTGCTCAAAACAATGTTTGTCACAACAGTAGGGTTCTGTTAAGTATTTGGTGAAGAAATGCCAGATCTTAAGCCAATGTGCATGATGTTTTTTTTTGGTTTTTTTTTTCTCACAATCAGAGGAGTCCTAACTGATAAATACTCAGGGTATATATTATTAATCAATTTTGACACTTTTTGTATCTGAAGGTAGATGCAGATTTTGAATGCTTTTCATTATGGTGCTTTGGGCAGGCAGACATTATCAATAATTAGAATTAGCAGGCAAAATGGAACTTATGTAGAATCTATATTAGTTTTCCATTACTGTGTAACAAATTAACAAAAATTTGGTGGCTTACAACAACATATATTTATTATCTCAAGTTTTCATGGGTCAGGAGTATGGGCATATTTGACTGTGCCCTCAGCTTAGGGTCCCACAAAGCTGCAATCAAGATTTAGCTGGCCTGTATTTCCTTTTGGAGTTCATGAAGTTGTTGACCAAATTCATATCTTTGTAGCAGGACTGAGGTCCTCATTTTTTTTTTCTATCTGTCAGTTGGGGCCACTCTGAGCTCTAGAGTCTATTCACAGTTCCCTGCCACATGGCCATTTCATAGGCTTTCCCAGGACTCAGCAGCTCTGTCATCTTACAAGAGAATCTTCCTTTTCAAGAAGGACCCAGTTCTTTTAAAGATTTTTGTCTGATTAATTCAGATAATCTCCCTTGCAAAGAACTGAAAAATCAACTAATTTGGGACTTTAATTACATCTATAAAGAATCCTTTTACTTTTCCCTTAGAACCTAACTTACTCATGGGAGTGGGATCCCATCACATGCATATACCCCACCCACACTCAGGCATGTACAGCAAGGGATGGGAATCTTCAGAGGCCATCTTAGGGTTCTGCCCACTACAGAAGCCCTGATTTAGTTCAAAACCTTTGCTGTACAGCTGAGAAAACTGAGGTGCACATGCAGTGTCCACTGGCATAACTGGAATGAAGAGTCCATGTCTTCTGCTTTGTACTCTGGTGCTTTTTGAGGTCATTGACTGTAGAACTATGGCTGAGCCTTTTTCAGGTCTTTTAGACTCTGATCATACAGCAACAACCTCTATCTTTTAGTTATATTTGTGCCTTTCTCTTCTCCCCAACTCCCACTGCACCTAGCTAACAGATACACAAAATGCTTTTAGTATTGATTTGACTAAAAATCCATTGGTTAAGTTTTAGGAATTTTGAGGCAGAAGTGAAGTGAAATGATGTTTACTACAAAACCAGTGAGGGATTCATACACAGAGGGAAGCTTTACAGGACTCTGATGAATCATTAATAGAGTCCCTGTCAGTGACTCTTCTTCCAGCAACAGCTGTGACCTTTAAGAGTTAAGTGTCACCACAGGGACTCTTCCTACAGGGCTAGGCCCCCTGCTTTTCAGCAACTGAAGCCACTTACAAGTTATGGTCATGCTGGGGCTTGAGGAAGAACATGATGAATAGGTGAAAAGGATGTTAAAATGTCAGCTAAAGACCCAAGGTGATCCTCTTGGGATTGTGTTGGGTTCATAAGAAGTTTTCACTCACCAGCTGTTTTTGGATTTTGAATAGACTTTGTTTCTCTTCTCATAGGGCTTATTAATATGAAATATGTATTTATCTAAATTAATGTGACAGCAAATGGAATCATGTGGGAACTATACATATAATACATATAACACACACACACATATATATGGCATAAATATAAATGTTAAATATATACAATAAAGTATCAAATATTCTATTACCACTTTCAAAGGACTACATTTTTCATAAGAAAAAATTTCTGAGATTTGGATACCTATACAATTTATTAGAAAAAGGGTCCAATTCATCGGTATCAAACTCTCAGCTTAATTCTCGAGATCAGCACATTGTCTGAAAAATAATAGACTTTTAAAGAATAACAAGGGTCAAGAAATGGTTTATAGAGTGAGGAACAGATGTAGGGCAAAAAGGAAAAGGTTTTTCCAAAAGTATAGGCTTCTGAAAGGCATTTTTGATTGGTTTTCTACTGTTGTGTAATAAATTATCCCAAAATTTAGTGTCTTAAATAAGAAATATTTATTATCTCACAGTTTCTGCAGGTCAAGAATCCAGATATGGCTTAGCTGAGTGCTTCTGGCTCAGGGTCTCTTGCTAGGTGCTTTTGTGGACTTATCTCAAGCTCTATTCAAGGCTCTACTAAGGTGAAATCCTCTTCTAAGACCAAGCATGTGGCTGTTGATAGGATCCCTTGAGAGCTGTCGACCAGACATTAGTTCTTTTTTAAAAATTTTTAATTGATTTTTTTACAGAGAGGAAGGAAGAAGGATAGAGAGTTAAAAACGTCTATGAGAGAGACATCAATCAGCTGCCTCTTTGGGGATGTGCCTGCAACCAAGGTACATGCCCTTGACCGGAATCGAACCTGGGACGTTTCAGTCCGCAGACCAACGCTCCATCCACTGAGCCAAACCGTGGAAGCTGGGGCTTACTCTGAGGAAGAGTGGGGTAGAGGTGGGGGAGAGAAGTGTGTGTGTGTGTGTGTGTGTGTGTGTGTGTGTGAGAGAGAGAGAGAGAGAGAGAGAGAGAGAGAGAGAGAGAGAGAGAGAGAGA
>JAAGEH010000043.1:14411526-14445194 GCA_011751065.1 Lasiurus cinereus | reverse complement strand
AGAGAGAGAGAGAGAGAGAGAGAGAGAGAGAGAGAGAGAGAGAGAGAATCCTTTTGTGATTTTAATCTTGCTAATCTTGGAAGTGGCATCTTATTACTTTTTCAGTAGTCTCCTCAATCCTTAGAGTGTCTGGCTATTTGAGCCAATTTTCTTAGAGCTGTCTGACTCAGGTCTTCCTCTCAAAAGCATGGATCAGACTGTCAAACCTCAGAGGGAAGATAGGGGAAGGTGGGGTTAAGGGGAGAGCTCAACCAAAAGACTTGTATGCATGCATATAGGCCTATGGACACAGACACCAAAGGGGTGAGGGCATGAGTGGGGGAGCAATGGGGGGATAAGGACACATATGTAATACTTTAATCAATAAAGAGAGAGAAAAAATAAATAAAAAGAAAGCTAAAAAACAACAACAAAAACAAAAACAAACACAAACAAATGAATGACTGCTCACCTGACATCTGAAACACTAAATGTGTTAATTAAAGAGCTCCCTCCAAAAACAATAGATCCTTACAAAGGAAAATTTTGGTCTTCAAACTAGATGACAAAAAATTGCTTATTACTATAAAAATGATATCTCTTTGAGTTTAAAAATTATTAAGGCAGGGTCTGTAGGAGGGCTTATATGAGAAGAGTTCTTCATAATGCATTTAATTACAGTTTCTCAAAGAATTCTCCTCACAATCATTTTTTGATAGGTCATTATAGTCCTCCAGCTCCAAATGAGTACATGAAGACCTTGTGATATTTAGAGATATGAAATTGTATTCAAGGGCTTCAGATACCCATGGCCTGGAGCCTGTTCCTTAGTGTAGACAGTGGTTTACACTGCATTAGTTAGACTGACTCTGGCTCTCACTGTTATTTTGAATAAGTTGTTATAAAAATATAGACTCCAGAAGCTCACATGTCTGGCTCAGTCTGAGAATTTCACATGTTAAAAAAGAAAGATAAAAATATTCTCCTAGTGAGCTAATCATCACACAGAATGCTAGATGCTCGCCTTAAATGTGTTTCAGTTTAGCCTCTTGATCATCTCTCCAACCACCCAAGTGTCTTCCTAATAACTTTAGGAATTAAACTCTAACTTTCTTTTACTTCCTTCATGAAAGGTCTTGTTCTGTATTTTTGAGTATGGTTGAACCATATGCTCTTTGGTCCAAGTTTTTGGTATTTTCAGCTAAGTTTAAGACCAGTTGTGCCATTGATGTTAGGCTGAAAGCTTCATGAAGGAAGAAATCTTGTCTATCTTGCTCATTTTTGAGTTCCCACTTAGCCTAGAATCTGTCATTGAGCATTCATCCCAAAAAACATTTATATAAATTATAATAAAACATTTATATAAAAAACATTTATATAAATAATAAATTTCTGAAACTTGAGTAGAGAATGTCTAGTAAGCTCTAAAATTGAGTTAGAATAATCAAGATTTATAAAATATAATCGTAAGCACTAGAGTTGAAAATCAGAGATTCAGTAAATTTTAGTGGAAAGAAAAGCGAAAAATCCAAAAAACCTAAATGCCCATTTTGGCCTGTGACTCTCTAGGTCAGTGGTTCTCAACCTTCCTAATGCCGCAACCCTTTAAGACAGCTCCTCATATTGTGGTGACCCCCAACCATAAAATTATTTCCTTTGCTAGTTTATAACTGTAATTTTGCTACTGTTATGAACTGTAATGTAAATATCTGATATGCAGGATGTATTTTCATTGTTACAAATTGAACATAATTAAAGCATAGTGATTAATCACAAAAACAAGATGTAATTATATATTGTGAAATACTTATTTCTAATTACAAATAAATGAAATTTTGTCTTGAATCATGGTATAGCATGGGTAACAGTCTTCATATGACAACAGTAAACTACATTGTTACACTTGCTACACCGAGGAGCGGTGTGTTGGTTCCTTAGACCTTGGGAAATATGTGTTTTCCGATGGTCTTAGGCAACCCCTGTGAAAGGGTCGTTCAACCCCCAAAGGGGTCGCGACCCACAGGTTGAGAACCACTGCTGAAGGATTTGGAAAGCCAGTTGATGACCCTGAGTATCGATGTCTTACATGTAAAAGGGGTTAACAACCCAGAGAGATTCAGAGAATTGCTATGAGGGTCAGATAAGTTGATGTATATTAAAGCACTTTGCATATTTTTGAACACTCTACATTTCTCTGGTGAAGAAATTGAAGAAAGGAAATGGTGATTCTATTGTGAGATAAAAGAGAGCATTCAATATGAAAGCTAGCCAAGTAGAGGGCTCTTCCTCAATGAGCCAACTCTGATTATTGGGAGACCTTGAGGTTTTATCTGTTATATTCACCAGTTGATACCAAGTGAAAAAAACATGAACCTTTGAAGACTTTTCTATGTTTTGCTGGGCTAAGCCACAGTATCTCTGATATTGATGATTAAAGTAGGAGAGGACAATGGTGACAGGGGGCAAGCTACCCTATATTCTGACTTTATTAACTAAAGGATCCCTGTATCTTAACCTGAAGGAACCTCTAATAAGCTAACTTTGAAGACTCCAGGAATATGTTAATTCTTGGTTTCTGAGCTCAGGTAAATGAGTAAGGTATCAAGCTTTGGAGTTTAACATTTCTAGATTCAAATATAAGCTAAATCTCTGACTACTAGTGTAATCCTAGGGGTCTCTGAAGATCAGTTTTATCATATGTAAAATGGGCATGTACATTGCCCAGTCAGTGTGGCTCAATAGTTGAGTGTTGACCCATGAACCAGAAGGTCATAGCTCGATTCCTGGTCCGGGCACCTACCTGAATGGTGGGTTCAATCTCCAGTAGTGGGTGTTCAGGAGGCAGCCAATTGATTCTCATCATTGATGTTTCTATCTTCCTCTTCTTCTCCCTTCCTCTCTCTGAAATCAATAAAAATATTTAAAAATGGGCATGTACAATTAACTTTTGGTTATTAAACACATACTATGTACCATGGTCTATAGTAAGTTCTTTACTTATATATCAAGTTTAATTGAAAGTATCAACCTCATATAATGATAATGAGGATTAGATAAAATCATGCATGTGAAAATACTTATCCAAGGCACATAGTAACCATTCAATGAATGTTTGCTGTAATTATCATATTATTGGCTATTATGGAATTTTAGATTTCAGGTTTGGTGCCTTGGAGATTGTGGTTAAGTTTGAAGTTGCCGTTTTTTAGAACAACAATCTCACGCCTTTCTGATACATAAGTCATACTCTGAGAATTTATTGGAGCTCAGACCTTTCTGCGTCTCTAGTTCTGATTTGGTAACCAGAGCATACTTCTTTCTAAAGAGTATGTGAAGTATCCTGGCCAAGAAAAAAATGCAATTCCAACAACTCTGCAATGCCATGACAGGTTCAAATTGCCACCCAGAGACTCATCTACCTAAAAGAAAGAAAGAACAGAAGATTGATGTGGGCAAGATTCTAGTGTTCTGAGTAGCCTTTATTATAGATGGTGTTATGGGTTGAATTGTGACTCCTCTCAAAATTCACATTTTGAAGTCATAACCCCCTAGTAACTCAGAATGTGATTTTATTTGGAGAGAAGGTCTTTATATAAATATTTTAATCAAATTAAAATGAGGTCATTAGGGTGGGCCCTTAGTCAATATTACTGGTGTCCTTATAACATGGGAATTTAAAGACAGACATGTAGAGAGAAAGGGCACTATGTGAACATGCAGGTAGCTATCTATAAGCCAAGGGGAGAGGCCTGGAATAGTTCCTTGTTTCACACCCCTCAGAGAAATCAATCCTGTCAACACCTTGATTTTGGATTTCTAGTCTCCAGAACTATGAGACAGTGCATTTCTGTTGTGTGAAGCACCCAGTTTGTGGTATCCTGTCACAATAACCCGAGGTGACTAACACAGACAATAACATTTTGCTAGTAGCTATTGTAAGCCCTCTGTGGTATCCTGCTGGGGTCAGGGAGAGGTGATGCGGAGGAATGACCAATGGTTTTTAGAATTAAAGTAGACCACATCTGGTATTCACTTCCACTCTTTGGGTAAATATGAGCTGGGATTCCAGAAAGTGTTTACAATATTCATTTCCCTTAGGTAAGTGAGAAAGGTGACTCATATTAAAGTTAGCAAATAATGACAGTAATAAGTGTTTCCTAGGACTAAAAATTCACCGAAATAGGTAGATTGTGTGAAATAGCCAGCCTGAATCATCAGATACTTTTTAAAGAAGTAAAGACATTGAACATCCATCATAACTAAACCACAGTAAATAATATACTTCCTATTAGGAGTCATTAAGGCACTTTTATTAATAATTGAATATAATATTGATTTTTTAATATACAAGTGCGGTGTTCTATTTAGAGCTGAAGATATCCTTTAAATGATGTTTTCTAGAAAGTACTTCAATAGTCTACTTTCTCTAGTTACTTTTATAAAAGCATTTAGCCAACTTAAAAAAAAACAGGTATTTTTCAAACTGAACTACAGGAAAAATGGGTTTCAAATGGTTAAAAATGTATTTATTATATTGTATTGTACATATGTATATATCAGTTGAAAGATTCACCATGAATTTTATACTAGTAACTTAACTGTCTTATTAAATGTACATGTGAAGTTAAAAATAAGCCCAACATCAGAAATATTAAGACATGATAGAAATGTGCATGTTTGAATTAAGACAATAGAGCAGTAAGTACATAGATTAAAAAGTGTCCTGTGGTCCAACACATTTGGGAAATGCTCTACATTTCTTCTATCTTAGAGAGTCACAAGGCACACCAATAGGTAATATACTTCTAGAAAGCCCATTGGTGAACAAATCTGACACTTATGAGTTTTATTTCTTGCCTCTCAGGATTAATGTTCTTTACTGTCTAATATACAGTGTTTTGCAAACTGGTGTTTCATATGTTTTATTCATTTTTTTTCTTGTTTCAGACAGGAGAGTAAATTCAATCCTCATTCACCCATCTAGGAATAAGTGGAGGTTCTGAAAGAGATTTTTAATTGTATAAGTATTGCAAGTGTTTTAAGTTGTCCAAATTACATAATATCCAAGTCACTTTAAAGATTTATTTTATACTACCTGCAATGGAAAATAATAGGCTTTGAAATTAGATGTAAATTTGAATCTTGGAACAACTATTTAACAGGTATGTGATCTTGGGCAAGAAAAGTAACTTCTGTGTGTGTGTGTGTGTGTGTGTGCGCACGCGCACGCGCACGTACTCCCTTAGTTGGTAAGGGCATTCTTATAGTATTTGTCACACCCCTGTTGAAATAATCCTTCCTCACTATTAACATTTATTGAGGGTTTGTTAGTGCCAGGTGCTATGATTTCTATTTGTTATTTTATTTATTACTAAAAAACAAAATTTAAAATCTCATGAGCTATGTATTATTATGAGAAACCAGGTTTGAAAGCTTAGTCATTTACCAAGGGACACTGCTGGTGAGTGGCAGGGTTGAGACATAAATCACATTCTAAAAGCTTCTAAATCCTGTGCTCTTAATGGCACATGCAATTAAAGCAATATTCTGTATATACAGATACTTATAGCTATTAGGCTCTAATATCACAGAATCAGTATCTCCAGGGCTGAGATATAGTTATTGGCACTTTTAAAAAACTTTCCCTGGTTATTCAAATGTTGCTGTTTAACAATTGGTATTTAGAGACCAGTCATGTAGGCTACCTACTCATATAACTTGGAGTTGGGAAACTGCCTATATTGTTGTTGGTTTTTTTTGTCATCATATATTCATCCATTCAATATTAATAGGATACTTACTGTGTCTAAGACTCTACACCAGATGTTAAAAGGTCATAGAAAACAATGTATCTCAAAGGCTTTATAGATAATACTGAAGGTCTTTTATGATAATAAATAATTTAGATAGGAAGTGATAAAAAGAATGTTTATTAATGCAAATGAAGTGTGGTGGGTCTTCAGTGGAAGAAGTTATTTCCAGGGGTAAGGCATTAATGGAAAACAAGTGTTGGGATGGAAAAACTTCAGGGAGAGAGTGACGTTTGAAGTTCTGGTAAAATCTGGGCATATAAAGGGCATTTATTGTTCACATGGTGTATGTACTGATTAGTTGTCTATGGTTTTCTAACTTTGAAGAAGTAAGCTGCCAGGTTACACAAAGGGTGATGGAGAGGGCCATGTGGCAAAGAATTGTGGATTGCCTCTAAGAGCTGGGAGCAACCCCTGCTGAGAGCCAGCAGAGGGACAGGGCTCTCAGTCCTACCACTGCAAGGAGATGAATTCTGCCAATAATATGAGGATATGAGGGGGCCTGGAAGCAGGTCCATCCCAGTTGGGCCTCCAGGTGAGTTCCCATCCTGACTGACATCTTGATTGTAGCATCTCAGAGGATGCAGTTCAGCAGTGTCTAGCTTCCTGCCCATAAAACTGAAAGGTAATGATTATGGGTGTGTGTTTTAAAGCCCCTACATTTTTGGAAATTTGTTATGCAGTAATAGATACAGACTGTAGACTGACATCAATACAGATTTATTTCCTTATTGAAGACTACTCACTTTTTTTTTTTGGTCTTGCCTTACTAAATAAGCCTATATAATAAAAGGTTAATATGCAAATAGTCCCCTTGATTGGAAGTTTGACCAGAAATTCGACCAGGAGTTGGACCGGGGGGTGGGGCCCACCATGTAATGGCCAGCAGCCCCTTTCCCTGGTTGGCCCAGCCTGATTGGCTCTGACCAGGGTGGGCCAGCCAGACTTCACCCGAGCACAAATCTGTGCACTGGGCCTCTAGTACTATAATAAGCATCTTAAATATATGTACTTATGGACCAGAATTTCATTGTACAGATCAATTTGCAAGGCTGAAATTCTGAGTTGGAGATTATTTTTAAAAAAGATATTGCCAGATTCCTTCTAATGTGAAGTAACACTTCAATTTTCTATTAATAGTACGTGAGAGCATAATTTCCCTTTCATCACCGCATTTAATAGACATTACCATTCTTCTGCAGTTTTTGCCAGACATGTTGCTAGAAAGCAGTTATCTCATCGTGACTTTAATTTGCAGCTCAGTCTTAGTAAAAATGAGCAACTTTTCCATGTTGCTTGACTTCCTTGTTTTGATTTCTTGAAAATCAGCACTACTGGTCTTGTTGTTTACAAGCATAGAGAATTAGAAATCGAGGATCAAACTAGAGGCACTTCTTTCCAATCCCTTTCAGAGCTTCTTTCACATCTTGGTTCCTCAGGCTGTAGATGAGCGGGTTTAACATGGGGATCACAATGCCGTAAAACACAGAAGCCATTTTTTCTTGTTCTCGAGACTCCTGGGACCCGTGGTGCAGATACATGTAAGAGAGGGTCCCATAGAAAATGGTGACTGCTGTCAGGTGGGAGGCACATGTGGAGAAGGCTTTTCTTCTCCCTGCAGCAGAAGATATTTTCAGGATGGCCGCCAGGATATACATGTATGAAAAGATGACGACCGACACGGTGAACATCAAGTTAAACCCCACAAAGACGGTCAGGGACATGATGCTTAAATCAATGCTGGAGCACGAGAGAGCAAGAATTGGGGGCTCATCACAGAAAAAGTGGTTAATTTTATTGGATTTGCAAAAGTTCAGCGAGAAAGTCAGACTTGTATTTACGGAGGCATTCAGGAAACCCATGAGGTAGGAGCCAACTAAGAGTTGAATGCAGACTCTCTGGGTCATGACTACTGGATAGCGGAGTGGGTTACAGATGGCCACATAACGGTCCACTGCCATCGCAGCAAGGATATAGCAGTCGCTTGTGGCAAAAGTACCGTAGACTAGTAACTGCACCATACATTCTATGAATGAGATGGGTTTTTCCGTTTCTAAAAAGTTTTGCAACATCCTGGGTGTGATAGCAGAGGTGTAGCAGAGATCAACCAAGGCCAAGTGTTGGAGGAAAAAGTACATGGGGGTGTGAAGGCAGGAATCAATCTTGATGAGTAGGATCATCCCAATATTACCGACGAGGGTGGTCATGTAAATCACAAGAAATACTATGAAGAGGATATGCCAAGATGCGTGCTGACCAGCAAATCCCAGAAGAATGAATTCAGTCACCTGAGTGCCATTGTTTTGTTCCATGACTAACCAAGACTAGGTATCACCTGAAAAGATACATAGAAAGAAACGCAGAGAGCTAAGATCACTGTGATCGTTGAACTAATTCTATAATTGGAAATGGTATAATAATTTGGTTTCATAGTGGGGGCAGAGGATATTTTTGATGACATAATTGACTTATATTTTAAAGGCTAGAGTTTGACACCTGACTGAGATCATTTCATCTACAGCTGGGAAAAATCGCCATGGACCAATAGCTGTATTCCCAGGGTGAAAATTGATTGGCATTTCATAAATATATCAACTCTAGAACAAACAAAGCATATTTTTATTTAATTATGTTTTCTTTTATGCCCTCACTATTTTTTTCAATGTACCTAAATACTAATCATTGCATCTAAAATCTTGATACACCAGTTGAGTTCCAACTTATTTCTGTATTCTGATTTTACCTTTTTCCTCTTCTTAGTGACTATTTTCTGCAATCAAGGGTTCCTGGACACATGGAGTCTTTTATGTATGTGTTTATTCATGTTTTTATGGTAAAGGGTTATTTTCTTTTTAACAGTTTCTGTTTGGGACCAATATTTTGTAAAAAGTTACAAAAAGGTCTCAGCATTGTTAAAATCTTATAATAGTTTTAAATGTTCAACCTCATTTTCTGTAGTTATTTCATCATAGAGTGGAAACAGTCCTAGGACTTGTGCTGTTCATGGACTACACATTGAGTAACATGCTGTATGATGTCCATCCAACATAGTTTACCTATGTGTTTTCCTAGTGATGGATAACAGATTGCCTACAACTTGTCTCCACTGCAAATAACTCAGTGTGAAAAATTTTAATATAATTTTAGTATAATCCTAGAAACAAAATTTTTGGGTCTGAGGGTATGCAAACATTTAACATAATGAAGTTTTCTTAGACCCCTTTCCATAATGTATGCATCAGCATAAACTCCTACTAATTGTACATGTGAGTGAGGAGGTTCCCATCTCCTAAATCCCTTGTGAACATTTTCTTAACTTTATTTTTGACCAAGAAAATAGTTGAAAAATAATATCTCATTTTTTATATGTTTTTCTCCCCTTAACTACAAGGGGACTTGATCATTATCTAGTATTCTTCTTAAAATATTGGGATTCTATTTTTTTCAATTGTCTTTTCACATTTTTCATCAATGTTTCTATAAGTTGCTTTTTATTTTATTATTATATATTTTTAAATTCTCACCTGAGGATATTTTTCCATTGATTTTTAGAAAGAGTGAGTGGAAGAGAGAGAGGGAAAGACAGAGAAATATAGATGTGAAAGAAGCACATTGATTAGTTGCCTCCTGCAGGAGCCCTAACCAGGGCTGGAGCCAGGGAGGAACCTAGCAACTGAGATATGTGCCCTTGTCTGAAATTGAACCCGGGACCCTTCGGGTTGACAGGCTGACACTGTAGGGCTAGATTGCTTTTTAGATGTTCATTATCTCATATTTTAATCTTTATTCCAGATTTGAATTTCTTGTTACCTGTTAACTTGAGAGTTTCTCACATTCTAGCATCTGTTAATTTTGTCTATAATATGCTTTATAGAGCTGAAATCCTTAAATTTGAACTAATGATTCATCATTTTTGCTTTATTATTGATTTTTTGAGAAAATAACAGAATAAAGTTCATTCCATTCCCTCATTTATTACCCCAGGAGACTAAAAAGCAATAATAAAAATTTTCCTTTCTAGATTGGATTGCTGACACATTGTAATTCTTGCACTGTGAACACTTTATATCATGCACATAATTTGAAAAATGTTACTATGTTTCTCAATATTTACTTTTATTTAAAAAAGAAAGCAGGCTAATAGCATAGAGAGAGAGAGAGAAAGAGAGAGAGTAGTCAGTGTGTGTATATATGTGTGTGTCTCTCTGTGTTAAAATATTTAAATATTTTAAAACCATTAAGTGATTTGACTTGTTATTTTAAAGCTTACTCGCACAAATACTTGGCTCAACTGTGCTCGCACAAATACTTGTGCTCAACAATGCATTTTTTTTTCCGTAACTGGCAAAAGAGATCATTCCCAACTCATTTCGTGAGGCGAATGCAATCTTGACAACAAAGTAAGTAAAATTTGAGAAAAGAAAATGGAAACCAATATCACTTGTGAATATAGACACAAATAGCTTAAAAATACCACATCCACAATCCGTCCCTGTGTGAAAGAAATGATTGCTGGGGCCTCAAAGGAGTTTCCAGTGAACAGGGGATCCACACCTTTCCCAGGCTTTGAACAGGTCGAGGAATAAAGATAGTGTCTATATGGAGACCATACTATCACGTCCAGCCACTTAGGGGAAGGTTTACTTGGTCACGTTTCTTGCTGCCAGTGAACACTATAACTAGACAGGCTTATTCACCCAGTTTTGGTGGCAGTGCCTGGGGGAGACCTCTTACACATTTTGGGGAAGAGCCTCTGGAATGCAGAGTGACATGGGCTTCAGCAGGCTAGCTAATCCCAAGGGAGAAAGGGCAGAACAGAGCATGCCAGTTGTTCTCAGGTTTGCCAGTCTGCTATATTACTCCACCTTTCTGGGTAGGGGTTGCCTCAAATGACACAAATTTAGGTCCCTTTGCAAGAAAGAATCATCAGAAGCAGGAAAAAGGTATTTTCCATCTACAATCAAGACCAAGCTGTATACACTTTATGTTTCTTCCCGATGATAATTTACAAATTCAAGGTCATTTCAACCAAATGCTTGAAAGAATTTTATGTGCACCTTCACAGACCTACAAAGTGTATATGGAGGAGAAAAGAGCTAAAAATAATTGAGAGAATTTTAAAGAAAAAACAAGAGCTAAAAATAATTAAGAGAATTTTAAAGAAAAACAAGGTTCATTTCTCAAATATCTTGAGAAATGAACAAGAAATACCTTGTCCTACCAGATATTGGAAATTACCATAAAGAAGTAATGCTGATACTGTGTGGTATTAGTGTGAGGGAAGACACATAGATCAATGGAACTGAGAAAAATAAATTATAAAAAGACCCACAAGTCTGTGGAAGCTTAGTGTCTGAATACAGCAAATGCACATCAGTGAATTATGGTCCATTAAGCTATGGCACTACAAATGCCTAAACATATGAAATTATAACATTGTACTACTTTACATTTTACAAAAACCAATTCCAAATGGATTAAACACTTAAATTGTAAAACTTTGAGAGTAAAACAGAAAACTATATATGACTTAGATATGCAAAAATGTTTAAACAAGACATGACTACACAAAACATAAAACACTAAAAATTAAACTATACCTAAATTTAAAGCGCAAACATCACATTAAAAAGTACTGGATGTTGACTGGAAATTTACTCTGGTAAATTTATTTGCAACACATATAAATGTCAAGCACTCAGTATCCAGTATATAGAAATAACTTCTATAAGTTACCCCAAGAGAAAAATTCATAAAAGATAGGCTCAGGATAATCATAGAAGAGAAACCTAAATAGTCAATAGAAATGTGGAAATGTATACAACTCACTAGCAATCATATAATTGTATATTAATACTGTATTGAAGTATAATTTTATACTCAGTATAATGTGAAGTTTTGGTGAGATTGTAGAGTCACATATTAGCAGTCATGTTGGAATCAAATTTGGAATTATTAGTAAAATTAACTACATACCTCCAAAATTTCCATTATAGGTCCATATAGAAAAAATATCACCATGTAAACAATGATACATACATATAAGTATATGTATGACTATAGATATGCACACACAAGAATATTCTTAGCAGCATTATTCATCATAGAAAATATCAACAAATTGCCGAGACCGGTTTGGCTCAGTGGATAGAGCGTCGGCTTGCGGACTGAAAGGTCCCAGGTTCGATTCCGGCTGGGGCATGTACCTTGCTTGAGGGCACATCTCCACAGTGGGGTGTGCAGGAGGCGGCTGATCGATGTCTCTCTCATCGATGTTTCTGACTTTCTATCTCTCTCCCTTCCTCTCTGTAAAAAATCAATAAAATATATTAAAAAAAAGAAAATATCAACAAATTACTGAAAAGTCAGTCAATTGGTGTTTTAAGATGTGTGAATAAATATTTCAAATGGAATGCTAAGTAATAAAAAGCAAGCTATAGGAATGAGATGAGTGGTGGTTACATTATCTTAAATGTGTGTTTATGCACGTGAAATATTGTATAATAACAGAAATTCCTCACCAAGAAAAAAGCCACATCATCAGTCCATCAGTCGAGGGCTCCTTTATTCTGATGTCAGAAATGCCAGGCAGACGGAAGCTCTGGACAAAATGGTCAATTTTAGAGAAGGATGTGCCTTTCATGGTGGGAAAGACAGCAAATTAAACCTGTGGTTGATGCGCACAATCTGGTTCTTTCAAATATCTTGAGAAATGAACAAGAAATACCTTGTGATAATGTCGTGGTGATGAAACAAGACAGATTCTGTTTAATGCAACATTTGGTGAGGACTAAGTGCCAACACATTTGTGCAGTTTCCTCCTCAGCTCAATTTGCAAAATGAAATAGATTACATTAATTCTTTTCAAGGGGGCTTCCATCCAGTAGGTTAAAGCACATGTCAGAGGGAAGCTAGAATTGGTCATGGGTTCACTTAAACTAGGACCTGGGTAGGGTAATGACATTTACCATATCAATTTAATAATTTTGAATTGAAATAAAATGTATGACATATTGGAATACCTTTTTCGAGAGCTATGGAAAACCAGTACACACACACACACACACACACAAGCATGCACACAAGCGCCCAAGTATGTTGAACTTGCTTAACTTAGCTTGAACCCTGGTGTTTCTGAAACTTTATTTATATTAAGCATTGCGCATTGGAAAGGAAACAGGCTGACTTGAGTTTGAATTCCGGTTCCATCATCTCATAGAAACAAAGGATGTACTTCCTTTGGGCCTCTGTTCCATCCTCTATAAAATGGAATCACAGAATTACTTAGAAGGTCTGACTGTCATTGTAACACTATTTGCAACAACAGAACTTTTAAATAGAGTTAAATAAATCAGAGTAGGATCTTATTATGGATCAATACATATTCCAAAAAGAATGAGATATATACCAGTATGGGAAGGAGCACATGTCATATTGTTAAATGAGCAAAGCAAGTTGCAGAATGATGCGTAAAATGTGGACCCTTTTAAAAATAAAACTTTCACTCCCATACTCTCTTTTCCCTCATTTTCTTTATTTATCTATGAAAAAGTTCAGGCTGGGCTCGCACTAAACTTTTATTGGTTATCCTTGGGCATGGGAATGGGGAGAGAATACCTGAAACTTACAAACTTCTTTGCCTTTTCTTTTAAAATAGCTTAATTGTTTTAAAAAGGAAGAGGAAGAAGCAAAGTCTATTTTGCAATGATATCACAAAGTGAGGTGATTTATGTAAACTCTCTGGCATAGAGCCAGGCATTGCGTGGGCACTGAAAATTGGTCATGATAACTGATGCAAATAATACACTAAAGACACATAATATCCATCCATCCATCCATCCATCCATCCATCCATCCATCTAATCTTTCAATCATGTGTTCATTCATATCCTTCACAGGCAACACTCAGCCAATTTAGTTCCTTCACCCCATTACCATTACGTCACCAGGGATAAAGTGATAATTCCTGGTCTTGGGGTGGAACCTGTTAGAACTTGAGCTCTGACCCTATTGCTCCCCAATTTCCTGTGCACCCTGGGATGATATATGGCTGCAGTTCACTTACATCAGAGTTGCCTCCGGATTCTCTTTTGGCATTTGGTGCAGGATGACTGACTACCCACCAAGGTCTTTCTGTGTGTTTCCTTCTAATTGGGGTGTTTATAGTTGGGGCCCAAGGGATCAAGACTTGCTCCCTTGAGAATCCGAGTTCCTGGGCTGGGATGGAATTAGAATAAACAATGTTCAGTAGTTATTTTCTGCTGAAGAACATTTAAACTTCCTAGAGGGGATACATTTAATTTATGTTATTGTCATCAGGGACTATATGTGCTTTGTTTTCTTAAAGAGTAACTCTTAAAATTTCCCTGGTTTTGGATCAGGTTGAGCATCTTTTTATAGGTCTAAGAATTTGTGTTTAGGCCTAGAAAATTGATCTTAGCACCATAACTAGCAAAAAGCATGCCTCTCTTAAAAAAAAAGGAAGAAAAATCAAAAGCTAAATTTAAGGGCAGATGGTCCCTAGTATGACAAAGAGAGTTACTACTATTTGGGCATATTTCATATTATCACTTTAACTATTGTTTGTTTATTTAAATAAAAATTACATTTGATTCTTTTTTCTAAAAATGTATATATATTAAAAAAATCATCCCTGGATCAAGACAGTTTCTTCCAGTTGTGCCTTACACTTAGAATATGTCAGAGAACAACCTGTGTACCGAGAGACTAAGGTATTTGGCTATAAAAATGGTATGGTTAAAGCTTTACTTTCATCAGTGAAAGGACAAAGCTAGATGAGTCTACAGCTTTTTGATTACCCAGCATACCCAAGCAGGGGAGCTATTGTCAAAAGGCTGGTGACTTGATACTCGGCATTACTTGCTGCCTGACCAGTATCTTAGTTAGGAATGTGTCCCACTGCTCATGAAAGAAAACTCAGCTTCCTTAGGCTTAAAAACGAGGACTTATTTTTCCTTTACAGCAAAACTTGGGAAGTCAATACTTGCACTTTTGTGATTTGCTTAGTCTTTCCCATGTGCTGGTTGAATCACTGCCTAACCTGTAGACTAGACTGCCAGACACCACCTGCTCTGTCAAAGCAGGAAAGGGGATCCAGGAGGGTAGGTGTCAACCACATATATATTCTTCCCTGGGAAAACCAAAGCTCTCCCCCAGTCCAGTGGACTTCTACTCACATCTCAGTGGCTAGAAATGGGTTAGATGGAGCAGCAGAAACATCTGGGTGTTGCCCCTCATTCCTAAATACTTGATTTCTGTGTATTGTGGTAGACAGCATTGGCTGGGCTACCAGTGGCAGGTTTCTGGTGCTATCTCTCTGCTTCTCTAACTCAAGAATATCTCAGAAGCTGTGGGAGATCCTGGCAATTCTCAATCAATGGGAGAGAGAACTAAATAAATGTCATCACCTCTTGTCCTTCAGAGGAACAGTTCAATGGGACATTCTACATAGTTTATCCAAGTCCCCTGTGAGACTAAGTTCCAGGTCCCAGGGGATAAGCAAGCTAAGTTATCCATCCTCTGTTTGGTTATGTTCTTCCATATCTCACTCTTCCTGCTCCTTCTCTGCTGTTTGGGACAATCCACTTCAAAACGTTCAGCAAACTGCACAGTTTGAGGGAACTGTTTCCTCAGAACTGATGTTGCTTTAATCACTGGTCAAAAGTTCAAGGGCCCAGAGCCATTCTCATTTGTATTGGACTATAAGTTAGGGGTCTTCAAATCACCTTCAGGATCAATAACTCTCTAGAATGATTCAATGTTATGAACTGAATGTTTGTATCCTCCCTCCCTCAAATTCACCAGTTAAAATCCTAACCCCCAAAGTGATGGTATTAGAAGGTGGGGCCCTTTGTGAATTAATTTAGCCATGAGGATGCAGCCTTCATGAATAGGATCTCTGCACCCTTATAGGAGAGACTCCAGAGAGCTCTCTAGCCCCATTCCTACTATGTGAGTGCTAAATGAGAGGTCAATAGTCTGTAACTCTGAGGAGGGCTTTCACCAGACCCAGCCATGCTGGCAACCCGATCTTGGATTTCTAACCTCCAGAACTGTAAGAGATAAATTTCTGCTGTTTGTAAGCCACTCCTTCTATTGTAATTTGTAACAGAGCCTGAGCAAATATATCCAGAAAGCACTGAAAATACAGGTACAGTTCTATTATAGAAAAAGTTTACAAATTAGAACCAGCCAAAGGAAGAGATACACATGGCAAAGTCTGTGAGGGTTTCAAACTTGAAGCTTCCATTGTGTTCAGGATATGCATTACCCTTTGGGTGTCAACGTGTGGTAACATGCATGGAATATGACCAATCTGGGAATCTTACCTGAGCCTTTGAGATACAAAGTGTAAATTAAAAAATGTTTTTCAATTGTAGTTTACATTCAATATATTTTGTAGTTACAGGTATACAGCATAGAGGTTAGACAATCATATAGTTTATGAAGTGTTCCTCCTGATATTTCCAGTACCCAGCTGGCACCATACATAGATATTATAATACTAGAGGCCTGGTGCACAAAATTCATGTATGTGTGTGGGGGTTGTCCTTCAGTCCAGCCTGCACACTCTTCAATATGGGATCCCTCAAGGGATGTCCAACTGTCCATTTAGGCCCAATAAGTCAGACATCCCTCTCACAATCCAGGACTGCTTGCTCCCAACTGCTCTCCTGCCTGCCTTCCTGATTGCCCCTAACCACTTCTGCCTGTCAGCCTGATCATCCCTTAATCATTCCCATGCCAGCCTGATGGAAGCCTAACTTCTCCTCTGCCAGCCTGTTTGCCCCTAACTATCCTCCCTTGCTGGCCTAGTCACCCCTAACTGCCCTCCCCTGCAGGCCTGGTCCTCCCCAACTGCCCTTCCCTGAAGGACTGGTCACCCCCAATTTCCCTCCTCTGCCAGCCTAGTCACCCCTAATTGCCCTCCCCTGCAGACTTGATCACCCCCAACTGCCCTCCCTTGCAGGCCTGGTCCCTCCCAACTGCTCTCTCCTGTTGCCCATTTTGTGTCCACATGGGGGCAGTCATCTTGTGTGTTGGAGTGATGATCAATCTGCATATTACTCTTTTATTAGATAGGATAGAGGCTTGGTGCATGGGTGGAGACCAGCTGGTTTGCCCTGAATGGTGCCCCAGATCAGGGTGGGGATTCCTTGGGGCATGGGCTGGCCTGGGTGAGGGGCCTGTGGTGGTTTACAGGCCGGCCATGCCCCCCAGCGACCCAAGAGAAGGCCCTGGTATCTGCACTTTATTTATCTTCTATAATTGAAACTTTGTAGCCTGAAGCAGAGACCTAGGCCTGCCAGGGTTTGTGGAAAGCTTGACTTCCTTCATCGCTGGGGTAACCCAAGCTTCTCTCCTGCTCTCTCTGTGGCCATAGCCATCTTGGTTGGGTTAATTTGCATATTCACTTCTGATTGCCTGGTGGGCATGGCTTGTGGGCATGGCTTGTGGGTGTAGTAGAGGTATGGTCAATTTGCATATTACTCTTTCATTAGCTAGGCTTGTTAACTATATTCCCTATGCTGTACTATACATCTCCATCACTATTTTGTAACTACCAGTTTTCAACTTTCTTTTGGAGTTCTGTGACATATTGCTGATGTGGCTGATCTTTAGTTCCCACTCCCCTGGTTGTTCAGGTAATCCCTTAGGTCCGCAGTTTCTCTGGAGGTTGGAATTAATATGGCAGTACCAAAAGCCACATCATAAATCACACAGAATCCAAATAGCCAAAGCTTCCAGGCAAACAGACAATCCTATTAAGAGGGCATTACAGGGACTTAGAGAGCAATTCCCAGTAGTTGAAAGCAAAGGACAGACATTTGTTTAGGCAAGGTTAATTCTTCACTATACTAGTATACAGCCACATACATTACCTTTACCCAAAACCATATCTCAGGAATGCAAACTAAGATACATATCATCTTGTTCACAATGGAAACTGAGAAATTAGTACCTACTTATCTGGTTACATTACTTTCTACATTACATTAGAATCTTTTTAGAATGGAATAAGAGGAGAATGGACAGTGGATTTTAAAAAAAGTACATTTTGCCATTGCTAGTGAACCCACATAAGGCATGGTGCATAGATTCTTTGCCTTTCAGCTTCTGTATTGCTTTCTTCTCCATGTTATTCTTATTGGAATATTTTATGCTTGGTGCCATATGTCCCCTTCTCTTCCTTCCCCCGACACACCCAAAGTCACCCATCTTTGCTAATCCTTGATTTCAAATTTTGGTTGAAGAGTTAAGCATCTATCAAAATGTCTTAGAGATGGTTACTGTACTGAAAAGCTCCTATAAAACATGAGATCAACTGAAGAACTTGTATGCATGTAAACAATTATAACCAATGGATACAATGGGGTGGGGGAGGTGAGGACGTGTACTGGGGATTAGGGAAGGCTGGGGGAAGGTCAATGGGGAAAAAAAAGGAGACATATGTACTACTATTTGTAATACTTTAAACAATAAAAAAGGAAAAAAAAACCACGAGTTGCAATAAAAACAATTAGCTGTACTGGGCTGTAGCTGGTAGTTGTTTTTATTGTAGTGACCACAATCCAGTTTTCCGTGCACATTCTCTGTTCATTCATTAAGCAAGCATTTAATGAGGATCTAATATAGTCCTGATAATTAATAGATGTTGGGGTTACAATAATGAGCAAAATACAAATTATCATTGCATTTGTAAAGATTAAATTTGAGAATTTCTTATACATACATCTATGGCAGTATAAATCATATCCTGATTAGGGTGTTACTTAAAGAAAACAATTTACTCTGGGCAGGAACTTGATGTGCTCAATTATAAAAATGGCCCCAATACTTTCCTTCATTGCATTATAATGTGATGTTACAGATCTTTCTGACAAGCAGTGGAGTCAATTACTCCAACTCTTTGAAACTAGGCTGGTTGTGTGATCAATGTAATATCAGCAAATGTCACAGAATACCCACCACTTAGATACTTCTGGCACTCAGTGTTAGCAACTGATACCCAAGCAAGATAAATTTATTCCTTATTGATTGTAGAGCTTTTTACTTCTTCATTTCATAGGTGGTAAATAAGAAGATTTAATATGAGAATTATAATGCCACAAAATATTGATGATGCATTTTTCTATTCTTGAGACTCATTAGATCCATATTGTAAGTACATGTAAGAGAAGGCCTCAAAGAAAACAGTGAGAGTTGTTAGGCAGAAGACATCTATGGGGAGCCTTTTTTTCCCCTTTGTAGCACAAGATAAATCCAGGATGGTATAAGATATGTTTATACAAAAGATGAAGATCAACACAGTTGAAAATCAGTTTAACTATAGCACAGATTAACAAACATTTCCATTAAATGTATTTTCAATAAAATTTTTTATTGAGATGATTATAACTTCATGTGAAGTTGTAAGAAACAAACTAGAGAGATCCCTTGTACACTTTTCCCAGATTCCTCCTGTGGCTAGTTCTCCCCAAATGTCCATATCCAGAGTCCTGGGATCTGTGAATATGCTAAGATTGTGTGGCAAAGAGGAACTAAGGTTGTTAATCAGCAGAACTTGAGATGGAGAGACCACTCTGGATTTTCCAAGAGTCCTTAGCATTAGAAGAGAAAGGCAGAAGAATGAGGGTCATGGAGAAATTTGATGATGCTGTGAAATTGGCTTTGAAGATAACAATATAGTCTATAAACTAAGGATGATAGGTAGCTTATAGGAGCTAAAAAATAAAGGAAATAGGTTCTCCCCTAGAGCCCCCAGAAAATCAAGAAAGTATATTTCCTCTCTAGAATTCCCCCAAAGGTATATAGCCCTTCTGACATCTTGATCTAGAGACCAATTTTGGATGCTGTCCTCCAGAACTGTAAGATAACAAATTTGTGTTGTTTTAACCTACTAAAATTGTGGTAATTTGTTATAGCAGCAATGTAAAGTGAATATAACTCCAATGATAACATTTTGCCAAAGTATAATATGATATCACAACCAGGATATTGACATTAATGCAACCTATTGATCTTACTCAGATTTCTTTAGCTTTAATTCTATACTCATTTGTGTGTGTGTTTGTATTAAGTTCTATAAAATTTTATCACCTGTGTAGGTTCCTGTGTTCATGATCACAGTAAAAATAATGACCATTTCCCACCACCAAAACTATAGGAGTATCTTGTATTGCCATTTTATAAGCATCCCCACCACATCTTTTCCCTCCTCCACCCCTCATCGCTACCTCACTCTATACCTAAACTCAGGTAACCATTGAGCTGTCCTTCATTTCTAAAATATTGTCATTTCAAACATGTTGTATAAATGAAATAATATAATATATAATTTTTGGGATTGGAGTTTTTCACTCAGCATACTTTCCTGGGTATTTATTCAACTTGTTTATTATGAGTATCAATAGTTTATTCATTTTATTCTTGAGTGATTTCACTTTTTAGAAACATGTCCTCTTGATGGTTGAGCTTTGGGCTTTGGTATTGTGGATATTTGCTTGATCTTTATACTGTGTTGGCCTCTAGCTATGCTTCTAGCTGCTTCTGTCAGACCTCTGGGCTGCTATTCTGAGCTGAGAATGATCCTACATTTGTATCCTTCTCTTTCTTTGGGAAAAAGGCCGCCCCCTCTTTTGGGGGGGGAGGGTAGAAGCTCCTAAATCTTTTGCTAGAGATGGTATTTGATTGAGTTGTAGCTGTCCAGTGATTCTATAAATGTTTGAATTTACAAATAAATAAATAAATAAATAAATGGATGGATGGATGTGTGAAGTGCTCATTCAGTCAAAATTAGGGTCCATCTCTCCCTGTTCTCCTCAGTCTAAGTTGGGCTCAAACAGCCTAAATGGTAGCTGTTGATTTATGAAACAACATATGATTATGCAACATCAGGCCATTACTACTCTCTATGATGTCAGAAAGGAATATTGTCTCTTGCACACGTGATAACAAGCCCAAGTCATCCATTTCGTCCTTCACATATGTCTCAGGAATTTCAATCCTATTGTCCATTTGTCACAGAGTTTATTTCCTTTTGGAATTTCTTTCATCTCAGTATTGAGTGTGGAATACTAATATGATGCTCCACTTTGTGTCCTATTTCCAATTAGCCAGAAAGAGTTCCTAACTTGTACTAAATTTTTCTCTGCTTTATTATCTTTCCCCTTCAGCTATGAGATATAATTGACTAAATGTATAAATGTATATATCTTTAAGGTATACAAGTTGACATTTAGATATAAGTATACACTGTGAAATGATCACCACAATGAAGCTCTTTAACATACCCCTCACCTTACAGAGTCACCATTTTTTCCTTCCTTCCTTCCTTCCTTCCTTCCTTCCTTCCTTCCTTCCTTCCTTCCTTTCTTCCTTCTTGGTGACAGTGCTTAAAATTTACCCTCCTAGCAAATTTCAAGCATATGATACAGAGTTTCAACTATAGTGTCCTTAGTTTCCAATTTCTCTCTCTAGGGCCTCAGGATATCATCTGTCTACTTTGTGATGACCCTCCAGCTATTGTCCCTGGTCCTGATCTTTGAGATAATTGGACCTTCCTTGGTTAAAAGATCTCTTCCTTTAGAAAGAGAGTCTTTGCTGGGGAGATTCTGATAATCTTACACTGACATCAAATTTTTTATCTTCTCTTAGAATTTAAATAGGATAGCATATTTGAAAAAAACGTATCTTCATCTCTTGCCTAATTCTCTCATGCTGTTATTTAACAGTACATTTTTCTCATCAGTGCATTACACTGGCTGGTGTTATTTAATGTGAAGCTTGCTCTTTCATCTTGCTAGCATGGCATCTCGAGATTCATGTGGGAGTTTTCATCATTTACCTTCAACCTATCTACTAAAGCTTTTTTTTTTTTAAATCAACAGTCTATCTTCCTGATTCAATAGGCTCTTTGTCTTCCTTCAACTTTTTGTTGAATTCCTATAGTTTAAAGTTATTTATTTGGACTAAGATGATCAGGTATGCCTTTCATAAATAACCATTATTTAGGTTGTTAGATCTATCTACATTCTAGATTTTAGATTTTGTTTTTTTAAAATATATTTTTATTGATTTCAGTGAGAAAGGGAGTGGGAGGGAGAAACAGAAACATCAATGTTGAGAGGGAATTTTTGATTGGCTGTCTCCTGTATGCCCCCTACTGGGGATTGAGCCCACACCCTGGGCATGTGTCTTTGACCAGAATTGAACCCTGGACCTTCACGCTCTATCCACTGAGCCAAATTTGCTAGGGCCATTCTAGATTTTCTATTTCTAATGGAGACAGATATAAAAAATGTTTTTAGAAGTTTCCTACTTTATGCAAGGAAGAGATATGTTAACAACAAAGCAGGTAACTAATGTCAAAAATAAATCATAAATCATATAAAATGTGTTTTTAAGTGCTAGAGAATGCAATAGGGGATTATTAGGTAGAAAGCATAATAGCCTGAGACATAAGGTGTTTTCAAATCAGTTTATTTTATATTTGGATTTATGCAGTAATTGGAACAGAACATATGTGAAACCGCTTTGTAGACAAGTTAGGGAACTTATTAAAATGAATCAGGAATAATGAACTTCAGTTTTAAAATTAATTATATACAACATTGGAGTTTTCTAGTCTTCAAGAACATAGCCAAAATATTTGAAACAACTAAGTATTTTGTAAAGTTCATACACATTTCTTAATATTTTAATAATTTCAATAAAGCCCTTCTTCATGGGTAGTATGAGATGTGTTCCTCAAACTATACTTAAGAGAAAATTAGTCCCATGAGATGTTTATATATTTTCCACATTCTAAGAACTTGTCTATTGAAAGAGGTAGCATTGTTTTAAGTTGTGAATGTGTTTCCAGTTTCAGAAACATTACACAATGGTCAAACATTTCTACTGGATTTCTTGATGTGCTGAATTGGGGTCCAGTCTAGAGGATCTTTTTCCCCATCATTTTTAGAGCTTCCTTTACTTCCTTATTCCTCAAACTACAGATCAGGGGGTTCAACATGGGAATCATAATCCCATAACATATAGAAGCCACTTTCATATTCTCCTGGAAATTATTAGAATGAGGCTGTAGGTATATGTATGATAGGGTTCCATAGAAAATGGTGACTGTTGTCAGGTGGGAGGCACACGTGGAGAAGGCCTTTTCCTCCCTGTGGTAGAAGACATCTTTAGGATGGCAATCATGATGGAGATGTAGGAAAAGATGACAACTAGCACAGTGGACATCAAGTTAAATCCCACAAAGATAGCAAGTAGCCTAATGTTGATGTCCGTGTTGGAGCATGAAAGGGCAAGAATTGGTGGAACATCACAAAAAATGTGATTGATGGCATTGGACTTGCAGAAAGACAATGAAAAGGTAAAACATGTGTGCACAGAAGCATTTATGGATCCCACGATGTATGAACCAGCTACTAGGTGGATGCAGACTTTTCAGGACATGACAATGGGATAGTGAAGTGAGTAATAGATGGCCACATAACGGTCCACTGCCATAGCAGCCAGGAGGTAACAGTCACTGGTTGCGAATGTTGTGTAAACCAATAATTGCATAACACAGCCCCTGAATGATATTGATATATTTCCTACTACGAAGTTCTGCAGCATCTTGGGAGTGATAGCAGAGGTATAGCAGATATCAACGAAAGCCAGATGTTGTAGGAAGAAGTACATGGGTGTTCCCAGTCTGGAATCTGTCTTGATGAGCAGAATCATTCCGATATTACCCACCATAGAGGTCACATAGATGACTAGAAACACAACGAAGAGAGCATATTGAAACTTGTGTTGAGCACCAAGTCCTAGAAGAAAGAACTCAGTCACTTCAGTGCTATTTTCTTGTGTCATGGCTAGTAAGGAACAAGGAGAGGATAAAGAAAAGAAGGGAAATGTTAAGACTTATTGAAAGAAAAAAGCCTCTTGCATTTCATGTCACTTTTTTTTTTGTATTGGATTTTCAGGCAAACATTCACAATAGGATTTATTACTTAGGAAATTGTTCTCTTTTCTTGAGAAGAAACCACCTCAATAAAAGTGATATCTGAGCCATGCATTTATTTTCTAAATATTTCATAGAAGATTGACCTCTAATATGTGTGATTCTAAGAAACATAGATTAAAACATGTTTTGTTTTTTTTACCAAATTAAACAGATACCCACATTTAATATTGTAAAGCAATGTTAAAATAAGACTAAATCCTTTCAACAACCTATAGTTTTTCTGTCATTTATCAGTTTAACCCTGGTTCAAACTCTTGAAATTTGTCCATGTAGAGATAAAGCAAAATGAAAAGAAAAAGAATTGGTTAATCTAGGTCAGTGGTTGGTAAACTGCGACTCGCGAGCCGCAGTTTGCCGCTCTGTTTACTAATGAGTTTGCTGACCACTGATCTAGGTGAAGTGCATACTAGGGACTCCTTGTACTATATTTTTAATTATTATAAAGGTTTTATATTTAAAATTCTAATGAAAAACATAGATTATAGAGGTGTTTTCATACAAGACAATGGAGAGAGTTTACCATCAAGAGTTGTGCACTGAAGATGCTTCTAAAGACTGTTATACAGAAAAGAGGAATATACTCTCTGAAGAAAGTCTCAAAAGAAAAAAAAAGGATCTTAGATATTGGGGAACATGAAAAAACAGGAATAGATAAAGACAGAATAAAATAATAATAATATTGTCCATGGGGAAGTGATAAACTAAACATATCAGCAAAAACTAATATATTAACTTGGAGGGTTCATTAAGTTTATTGTGTTCTAAAATTCGTGTCCTTAAACTTTTACTTATTTGCATATATTTTCAATAATTACAAAAGATAAAAATGATTTTTTTAAGTTTATGGGAATAAATGAAATTTTAAAATCAACCAATCCAGATTAACACAGTAGAAACAAATAATAGAAAATATCAAGATAAACAGAAATCACTTGAGAAGGCATAAATAAATCCAAATAAATTAGTAAGTCTATATAAATAGACTAAACTCATCATTAAAATAAAGATTGTCATTAAATTAAAGATTGTTAAACTGGATTTTAAAATGATAAATTGAGCCATGTGATCACATGATAGACAAAAATTAAAAAGAAATTAAACAACTAATGGTTAAATAAATAATGGTATAAAAACAATTGAATATTATGCATTAGGGAAAAATAAATTACAAGAACTAATTTCTTAACCCAAAACTTAGAAACATAATGCCAAGGAAAAGGAGCTATTGACTGACTTATTATATTACATTATATACCAAGACTTCAATGGTATTGGTGGCATTTTATATCCATAACTATTTGTTAGATGTGTTCATTTTATATTTCATGTGCCTTTTTATAATTAACTATTTTTGTATGTATTTTACACCCTTAGATTGTTGTTAAACACATTACAGACATACCATCTCTCAGCAAGTAAAAATGCTACCAGTTTTATTAACTTGAAGCCTTACCTTCTTGAAAAGACATTAAAGAAACAAGAGTAGTGCTATTGTAGGTTTAAAAGAGGTAAATTAAGTCCAAGGGGGAAAAATAAATCGAGCATATCAGGTGTTAAAAACAATGTTCAGAGACTTATGGTCTAAAATAGTGAATTAGTTATATCCACAGTCCTCAAGATCAATTGTTATAGTGATTTTCCGTAACAAAGTCAGAGTGAATAGTGTCCAAAAGGAGATACAGACCAAATGCTGTTTGACTTTAGAGGAAAGATCTCATATTGTTAGAAGAATCTTGCCAGAGAAACCTTCCTTGAAATAAGTAACTTTAAAATTGGATCTAGGAATATGCTTGGGATTATATAAATTGGAGATCTAATATAGCCAGGGAAGGCAACTTCAAGCAGAGAAAGTACTTTGAACAAAGGTAAAGGAAAGACACAATAGGGAGTTATATACACTTAAGGAGTATTACTCTAATTAGCAGCATTTTCTCTATTAAATCAGCACAGGCTTTTCCTGTATCTCTTTTGGATCTATTCTATTTTCCCCAGCTTTCATATTGAGATGTAAGTGACATATAACATTGTGTAAGTACAAGATGTGCAATGTGATCATTTGATACATGGATCTATTGCAAAATGTTTACCATGTTAAAGTTCATTATTACATCCTTCACCTAACACAGTTGTTATTATGATAAGAACATTTACAACTCTACTCTTACAGCAACTTTCAAGTACACAATACAGTGTTGTTAATTATAGTTACCATGCTGTACATTAGATCCTAGAACCTATACATCTTATTACTAGAAGTTTGTATCCTTTGAGCTTATGTTTCATATAAGATCTTATTTTCCTCACCCTCTGATCCCTGGCCAACACTGGTCTACTCAAAGATATATATCTCTTGCTGGGAAACCAAACATTGTCTCACTTAATAGAAAGATGTGAACAGGAGACCAGAAGACTGGTCAATCTTAATTGCTCTGAAAGGTCAGAGCTAATCACTCACTGTTTAGTTGAAACATTGTTAGCTGAAGCAGCCTCTACCTGTTTGTTTCATGTAAACTTCTGTTGTAATTTCTTGCCTAAAGGCTATGGGTGTGTCCCAAAGTCTTAATAAAAGGGAGAAAAAGGCCAGAGCAAGGGGTACTCTTTCCACTAGAGGAAGGCTCCCACCTGGCCCTCCAATATCACAAAATTAATACTTTTCTAGTCTCTCTTTTCATTTGCGTGTGGCCTCCTCCAGAACCCAAACTCTGAACTGGGAACCCTGAACTATGTGGGACATGAAAAGGGGCTTCCACAATCTCTCTATAGATTTGTGATTTAGTACCTTTTTTTTCAAAAAAATATATGTATTTTACTGATTTTTGACAGTTCCTTGAAGGGAGAGGGATAGAGAGTTAGAAACATCGATGAGAGAGAAACATCAAACAGATAGAGGGAATGTGCCCACAACCAAGGTGCAAGCCCTTGACTGGAATCAAACCTGGGACTCTTCAGCCTGCAGGCCGATGCTTTATCCACTGAGACAAACTGGTTAGGGCTCAAAGATATTCTTAAGCAAAGTAAATCCTGAGTCTAGACCTTACTTCTCCCTTTCCCAAAATGTTGGTTGGTAACTGAGATGAATAATTTCAGTTGCAAAACTTTTACTGAGCATTGGCAATATTTGAGACATCGTTTTAGGACATTGTTGAAAGTGCTCCCCACTCACCCTTCAATAGCTCTTGCTACTGTTTCCACTTTTGAGTTTCTGGAGGAGGATTTTCTGAAAGTCTGCATAGAACCAAAGATAAACTTCCTGGTGTATTTCTTTAACTTCCAGGCATCGATTGTCCTTCCAGACACTATAATGAATGTCTGCTTAGAAAAATATACCAAGAGTTACGTTTCTAAAAAGGTAATATTTATGTTAGAATATCCCTTTCTACATTTGCTTTAGGATAATATTTTTGCTTTGACTAAAAATGGGGGATTTATTTTGAGGGCTGTGGGATTAAGATTCCCTTGAGAATCTCAGACACTGGGGCTAGGCTAAATTGTACAGTATTAAGTGTCCCAGTTGAGATCCTTAACAAAAACAATTTTTTCCCAAGTTTCTGTTCTTTAGGGACATTTTGCCTTGTTTACTTCCACAAGCTTAGGGACCGTATTGCCAAGCCGGGGCTGATCTTAGATTTTGCACACTTGGATCTTCCTCTTACTCCAAATCACGGTTTCTTCATCTTTAAAATAGAGCTAATGAACCAGATATGGCTGCCTCAGTGGTATTGGAAGGGCAACTGCATATGCATGTACTCATCCTTTGACTCTTGGTTCAGAGAAATGGGCATCATTCCCTCCTCACCCCCTGTGACTTAGATCTTTTCCCCTTTCTTCCCATGGTTTATGGGCATCTGTCTATCGGTTATGCCATGTGCTAATAATACTAATTTGAATCACTAGTTTGCTTTGCATGGTGAGCTCCTTGAAGGTGAGCATACTTATTAGTATTTGCATAGGCCATGCCAAGCATGGTGTCTGGAGCTAGTTTGCATCCAAATCTTCATGGAATAAATAAATGAATGTATGTAAATGAAAGGCATGATCTCTGATAGAGAAATCTACCCCTTCAACTTTACAGTGATGACTACTCAGAGTACGAAACCAACATCAGTAATAGTAATAATGGTTATCGAGGGTTTGCCATTCCAAGGCATTGGGCAGATAGGTTTTACATGTATTGTCTTGCTTAAACCACACAGAACCCTATGGAGTAAGTACTATTATTATGTGAATTTTATAGGGAAAAGAGCTGAGGCCCAGAGATGTGAAGTGAGCCAGGCATGACTACATGCATAGTACAACATGGAATCCAAATAGTAAGTCAGTTTGAATACAGAATTTGAGATCTCATTCATTAGGCTGAGCCAGACCCAAAGTTTAAAAAGAACCAGAATATTTCTGTCTCCTTAAGGAAACACATAAATTCAGTGATTCTATGTTAAATGTTTTATATCAAGGCCATAGATATTATTAGCACCTAATATGTGCCAGGCACTGTTCTAGGCACTTGAGACACATAAGAATCAGGAACATATGGACATGACTTATGGAATTTGCATCTCTGCTTGTGTTGAGAACACACTGCAAACAAAGAAACTCATTAGTAAGTAAGACAATTTCTGCTATAAAGAAAATACAATACTGTGAAGTGAAGATGCCTGAGAAAAAACTACCTCAGCCAGGAAAAGCCTCCTTAAGAGATGAACAGTGGGGAAAGCAAACTCAACTGAGGGAAAAGATGGCAACTGGCTGGAGCGTGCTTGTATGTGCCAAGAACAAGAAAGCAGCCTGGAGGGACTGAAGGGGAACATGTTACATACACAATGGATCAGAGATCCAGCAAGAATCTTACCAGATAAGGCCTCCAGGTATGATAGGGAGTCATTATAGCTTAAGTAGAAGAAGTGACATTAGATCATTGCACTGGACAGACTGCTCTTGCTGCTGACTGTAGTATAGATTAAAAGAGCAAGAATGAAAATTGAGAGCCCATATAGGAGATTCTGTGGTTTTTTGATTGAGGAATAATAGTGGCTTGACTAGGGTAATATAAGGGAAATGGAGACAATGATACTTTAATTATGCTATTTTGAGAAGGCAGCCTTTAAAGGAATTGATTTTGGTTTGAATTTAGGAAGTAAAAGAAAGAGAGAAATGAAGTCTGACTCCTAAATTTTGGATCTGATCCATTTAACTGATAGAGAAGACTGAATAGATTAAAATGAAGTGCAGATAAATCAAAAAAGACATTACCCAAAACCAACAGAAACAATCCTCAGTGTAACTGAAACATAAACAGAAAACGAGTTTCACAGGCTTTGTAAAGGACTTTGTCAAAACGAAATGCCGAAAAGCTGCTAACAGGGGTACAGAGGGGCCTAAGGAGACAAAGACTGGATTTTTTGGGCCTCTTTAGAGAACGTTTTAATAGCTGATAACACAGTAAACACTCCCATGGGGCCCCCTCAGCAGCATGGGCACATGGTGATGCAGGGAGCTTGCTGCAAAGGCCGATGGAAACCAAACAGAGCTCCCATTCCTTGTATAGTGGTACCTCGAGATACGAGTGCCCTAACATACGAGATTTTTGAGATACGAGCAATTTTTGCTTTGAAATACGAGCAACATTTAAGATAGGAGCAATCGCGTGGATCGGCTAGCTGTACATGACCCATCAGTTTACGGCGACTCAAGCATCTCATAGTTTCCCACGCCTCAAGGTTATGGAACGAATTAAACTCGTATCTCGAGGTACCACTCATCATCAACGAATAAAGGAGATAATTTCTTGAGAGGAAAGGACAATCTCATGATCACATGGTTAGTTAGAAGTAGATGTGTAACTATTAAAACCCAAGTTCAGGGCTTTAGAAACTCCCCATGTGGCTTAGAGAACTTCTTTCTTGTCTCTTCAGCCCTACCCAGTTCTCTCCCCAATAAATCATGTGTCAGAATGCATGTATTAGCATTCTCTTGATATGAGTCAATGTTTGGGTCTGTCCCAATAAGAAGGGAATCCAAATTGCTCTTGGGCAACTTTTTTTCAATTGCCTGAGCAAAGGGTTTCAAATTACAGGCCTTAATGATTCCATCCACTTAGGCATGTTTTTGAATCCAAATCCTGAACAGAGAGCATCAGAATGACACTTGGCTTCTGGGCAGCAATTAAAAATTTTTGGAATGCTTGTCATGAGGAGAAAGATTATTTACTGTTTTCATTACTAGGTAGTGACATTTTGTGATTCCTCTTGTTGGTCTTAATTGGGAGATTTTGTAGGCCACATTCAAACCATCAAACTCAAATCAGAGAAGGGAGGCCTAGAGGTTAAATATTATTTTGTCTTTTGTAAATAAGCTGCTTTATCATTACATTGAACGGGACTTAAAAGGTATAAAAAAGTCCAGCCAATGTGCCTCAGTGGTTGAGTGTCGACCTATGAAGCAGGAGGTCATGGTTCAATTCCTGATCAGGCCAGATGCCAGGTTGTGAGCTTGATCCCCAGTAGGGAGCATGTAGGAGGTAGCCAATCAAAGATTCTCTGTCATCATTGATGTTTCTATCTCTTTCTCCCTCTCCCTTCTTCTCTGAAATCAATAAAAATTTTTTTTTTAAATATATGAAAAACCAACCCAGTTATCCCCATTCTGAGGCAGTGAAGGGGTGCATCCTGGCAGAGGGGCTGGGCATCAGGGGGACAGGAACCTAAAGAAGAAGGTAGTGGTTACTTACCAACTGACATGGTGGATTCTGTCTTTTAGTAAATGATACAGCTGAAGTGGCTGGTTACTATCTCTGACTAGCAGTAAAGTCCAGACATGTCCCTTGAAGTGGGGTAGACCAGAACTTTACAACCTGTCTTCTGGGACATCCTGTCATGCTGAATATCGATTCCCTCATTTTTCAGTTTAGCTGGATGGGGTTTGGGCAGCCATAGTTCTGGGTGGGTCATCTTGTGGAATGAGCATCCTGTTCCATTTACCCTTACCCTTATATTTCATATAAACATTCTCATTTTATGTTTGGGTCATTACAGAATTCTTTTCATGGTATCAAAATATGAAATCCTTCTCTATGTTTATTAAAATGATGACAAATTTTCAAACATTAGCAATATAATGCTTTTAGAATATGGTGATGATATGTCCAGTACATATTCTCTAGCCTAGATGTTTAGTTCCTTCTGGAGATGAACCCAACTCAACATTTGCAAACCAAACAAAGCAAAATTAAATATTGTTCTATACTGACTTCTCTCCATATTTGACTTTGCTCATTAGCCACTTTTCTAGCCCTTCTCCTCTCGCACCTTCTGCCTCATATCTTCTCTTGTATTTTTTTTGCTAGGACTCAGCTAACCTTTATTTTTTTTCTGGCTCATATTCTCCTTCCCAACTCGACACTGGGAACATTTTAAAAATTCTCTGTCAAATCAAGCCTCTCCCTCTACTTTCTTTTTTGGTTATTACTCTGGAGAGTATCTCCAAGTTAGTATATTTTTTCCTTTATTTCCTTTACAAGATCCAAAAGGGATTTTCTCCAATTACTTGTTTGGCATCTCCACTTAGGTTTTCTTTCAATACTATAAACTCAAGATGTTTAAAAGAAACTCTGCCCTTTTGTTCCATCTTCTACTTTTCTGTCCTTAGTTAATGTTATCACCAATATGTAAACTTTGCATTGTCTTTAGGTTTCCTCAATGTTGAATTACTTATCATGTTCTATGGATCTAGGCTCCACATCTGTTTCCATCTATTTCTTTCTGTTTCATGTTTGTACCACCAGTTTAACTTAGATTCTCATGATCTTTTAGCCAGGTTGCTGCAACCTTGCTAGTCTCCCACCTCCATGCCACCCACTTTTCAAATATTTCTTTTGTATGATCTTTCTAGAGCCCAATTCCAATACCCTCTCTCTTCAGCTTGAAAGTCTCTGCCACAAAGGTGGGAGAGGCTCCTGCCACCACTGCTGCATATGCCAGCTGTGAGTGCAGCTTCTGGCTGAGTGGTGCTCCCCCTGTGGGACCACACTGATCACCAGGGGGTAACTCCTGCATTGAGTATCTCCCCCTTTTGGTCAGTTCGCATCATAGTGACCGGTCATTCCACTGTTTGGTTCATTTGCATATTAGCCTTTTATTATATAGGATATGTAATAACCTTAATTTTTCTTTTATTTACTTGTTTATTGACTGTCTTATCCATTGAAATGTAAGCTTCAAGAGGCTGGCTCCTGTTCCTCTTGTTCACATCATGAGTGTCTGACAACTGGTAAGTGCTCAATAAATGTTGCCAGATGAAAGAGAATAATGAAGATAAATATATACATAAATAAAAGGTGATGAAAAATAAATATATATGAGAAGGTTTATTCTATTTTGAGTCAATAATTGATTTTGCAGAAAGTTAACTATGTTATAATCACATAATGTACAAAATTTCCTAAAAATTCCTCCAGCCTGTGCTCTGAAAGCTGGTCCCAGGGGGTTAAATATAGTCAGACCTTGAGGGCGACTCCTGGGTCTTAGTTGTTGCAACAGAGGAAGCATTTTCTCGATTGTGACTAATAAGCCTCTCATTTAGGGAAAGTCTGTCATCCTTTCATTTTAAAAATGATTCACTACCTCTCCTTCTGGTGTTTCTGTGCGACTCTAAGGCTTCTCTTGCTTTTGGTGGGTCTAGAATGGGAGGAACCCTCGCTATAATAACAATAACCAACATCAGATGGGATGGGAGTTCCTGGCTTGTGAAACTCTTCCATTTGCCTTGCCTCATTTGATTGTCCTGACTATGCTGTGATATATGTAGGCCAGGTAATATTATGCACCACACCTCTTTTACACTTTGAGGTATGAAGAGTATACATGACTTGGACAATTTCATTGTAGAGTATTAAATTAAAGAGCTGAAATAAGAGTCTAGGTCCCTGACTTCTAATGCAGTCACCCTTACTTAGTGCCTAACTGAAAACACATGCAATTTCTCAGAGGTAAATTTCACCAGGAGGAGTACAGCTTTAAAGGAAATAGGATTCAGGTAAGGCCACATAAAGACAGCCATAGGGAAGGTGAATTTTCCTTGGGTTTAAATCATGCTAAGTCATCACAAAATTCCAAATCCATGTCTTTATCCTGTTCTTCCATGTTTCATGCAGTTAAAGGTTAAATCTCAGCTTGATTACTTCCAAGTGAAACTTGTCTGAGCTGAGTACTCCTTTAGGATTGGTGAGTAAAAGTTTATCAACAGGCACTCTTTCCAAGTGGCCACTGTGCCTTTCATGTGCTTCTCCCACCTTCCCTCTCCTAGGCACGTGCCCTTGCTAAGGTAGAAATGCTTATTTCGTTAGTTTCTGGGAAGCTATTAGAGATTCCAGAAATGCCAAATGCCATGTCTTCTAATGCCACTTAATTCCCCATTACTTTGAATTTTCTGGCATGGAAATTAATGAGCATTGACTATGGAGTCAGACATCTCTGGGTCTGAAACTCTACTCCACCACTTTCTACCTTGTGCCATCAGGCAAGATGCTTGGCCTCCCTAAGCCCCAACTTTTTCTTCTGCAAAATAAGATTAATTATAGGACTGTGTCATGGGACCATTAGGAGGGTTAAATAAAATAATGCCAATGAGGGGTACAGTTCAGTACTAAGTGGCTGGCAGATACTCTTAAGTGTTGGTAATAATTTTAATAATTCAGAGTTGGAATATGAAAGTGCTTTTCCTATATTAGAAAAAATTTACCTTTCTATGTAGTTAGAAAGAATTACATTTACATACATCTTTTCTTTCCTTCCTTCCTCTTTTTTCCTTCCTTCCTTCCTTCCTTCCTTCCTTCCTTCCTTCCTTCCTTC
>JAAGEH010000043.1:14356579-14411516 GCA_011751065.1 Lasiurus cinereus | reverse complement strand
TTCCTTCCTTCCTTCCTTCCTTCCTTCCTTCCTTCCTTCCTTCCTTCCTTCCTTTTCTTTCCTTCAGTACATCTTTACTGATTCTGCAGGCTAGGGTGGAATAAAAATTAATTAAGGAATCACACAAATGAATGTAAAATTATACCTGTAGTAATTGCTATAGAGCATATCACAGTGGAGAAGCTTCCCTGAGATGTGCAGATGAGTGACAGCTAACCAGATGAGAAGGAAGAGTGACAGAGAGGTTCAGACACTGGGTTCAGGAGCAAAGATCCTATTGCAGAAGAAACTGTGAGGACTCAAAAGAAGCCATTGGGGCTACAGCAGAGAGAGCACTTGCCATAATATTATAAAGTGGAACAAGGTAGTACATGGGGAAGGACCAGGGCAGGCAAAGTCTGTAGGCATTTTTCCAGGTTGTTCTTTATTCAAAGAGCCATGGGAATCCATTGAAGAGTTTCAGGTAGGACTGTATTATAACAATCAGGAGTCATCAGAAACCTATTGTATGAAGGGCAGAATGGAATGCCCTGCAGGCTGGATCATCTAAATTCTAATTCAGTGCTCAAAGATCTGGGAAACTGCCACTGGCTTGTGAAACTCTTAACAGGCCTTGGTTCTGCTCCTTTGGAAAATTTATTGAACAAGTAATATAAATATAGTTATGTGTCTCCCCAGATGCAAACACCAGTCAGGGTGAGATAGAGAAATCAATTGAGAGATTGAATTCAGGAAAAAGACTTTTTTCCCCCATTTTTTATTGTTTAAAGTATTACAAATAGTAACACATATGTCTCCTTTCCCCCTCCCCCCCAATTGACCTTCCCCCAGCCTCTCCTATACCCCCCCCAACCCCCTGAGATCCCCTCCCAGTGTCTTGGTCCATTGGTTATGCTTTTCTGCATACATACAAGTCCTTCAGTTGATCTCTTACCTCCCCTCACTCCCCTTATTGACTAGTACTAGTAAGTTAAAATGTACTCCATTATAAACTTTTGTTCTTACCTAGCACCTTTTTTAAACTGTACGTGAGAGTAGAGAGAGTGACAGAGAGGTTCAGTAGCTAGTATAGTGTGTCTGTGCTTTTGCTCATATATTCATGGGGGGTGGGGTGAAGAGCAGCTTATAGATGACCTTGGCTGCAGGGAGAGAGAGCAAATGGCATGACCTCCATTCAGCTTTCATGTTTCCCTTACATCATTTGTCTAAATCTCCCAGATTTGTTCTGCTTCACAGTAATCAGCTCCATTTGGGGGAACTGCAACATGGGCTAGTTTCCACTTTGAGAAAGGAATGTCTTGAGGTAGTGTGTCCAGGAAGAGGTCTGGTTGCTATTTTCAGTGACTAGGAGAACAAATCATGCTTGAACATCTCTGGGAGTTGGGTAGAGAAAGCAACCTCTGTGCTCCACTCCCACTAGCAACCCTGATTTCAGGCAGGAGTAATCTTCTGTAGATCCGCTGGCAGGAGGATTCTTGGCTCTTATCAGATCTACTCAGGACTTACATAATGAAGAATTATGAAGTCAACAAAACTTTTCTCCCTTTTCATTACCCAACTTTCCAATTGAATATCACTAGTATTTAAATGCTCAACCATTCAACCCATTCTCATTTCTTAGCTTTGGCATGCATGGATTAAACCTTAGGATATGTAATTTAATGTATTTTCCTTCATTGTCCCTCTGTGGCCCCTGCTCCTTCTGCTTCAACCCCAGTGGATTCTTTCAAGTCTCCACACTTTTTTTTTCTGCCACAGGGTCTTTGCTTCACAACCTAGGGATTAAATTAAGAAAAAACAAACAAACAAACAAACAAACAAACAAACAAACAAACAAAAGGAACCCCAAATATTTTGCAGAGTTTAGAAGAAGGAGATGAAATGCTTTCTGGTAGAATGTCAGACAACAGATAAACCCCTAACACTAAGGAAGGAGGTCATGCCATTTTTTTTCCCCCTGCAGACAGGTCATGTGTAAACTGCCCCTCCCTCTGTGAATAGCTGAGCAAAACCACAGACATATTAAATATCACTATACTAGCTACTGAGAGTGTTGACTCACCCTTCTAGTATTGACATGCTTTGCAGGGTGTTATGTAACCGATGAAAAATACCTTGACGTAGCCATAGAAAACATATCCCTCTCTTGCAGTAGGGTCACCTAATAATGAGGTTTGGCAGTTCTGTTTTGGTGGGTAGGGATTAGGCAAGCAAATCTTATAATCAGGGAGAGTTGATTCTTACTTTACTAGTTGCTGTTGGGACTAAAGGTAGAAAGCACTTTTAAGAAATGTTATAACTTGGAAACATACCCAATTACACATGTGCAGTACAATAATGGAAATCTGAAAAGGTATTTAAATATTTAGAGATTTTTAATGTTAATTATACTCAAAATTTAAAGAAAAATAAGTTCAAATGTTTAAAAAAGAAATAAGAAAAAAATTGATGTTTCATCAGGAACTTCTTAAATGTACAATTCTCTTCAAAGAGTAATTGCCCCATTTTTCAAAAAATGCTCTATCTGAAACTCTCCTTGATGCTCTTCTGTCTATGTCCACATTGTCAGTGAAACTTTTACAAGGCTCCTGTACTTATGCCCAGTGACTGAGATGATTTGAGTAAGGCCTGTTGGTAGGACTAAATTAAAGATCTTTTGGAAAAAATAATAACACTGGACTCCATTTCTCATTTGACACTCTGGTCAAAGCCACCTTGTGTTCCCCCTGCTTCTTATTTGCAGAGGAAACCTTCAGAGTAAGAGTTATCATGTATCCTTGGAGTTCACACTCCTGGCACACTCCGGTATGCCCATGGCACTGATAGGTAAGTGGGAAGTTCTTACACATTCACCAGCCTCTTTGAGAGATACAATTACATGCACATCAAGGCTGGCATCTGTATCATGTTTCGTAGTATGCAGCCATCCAGAGGGCTGAGGATTTCTTCAAGGACCTGTGGGAGGAGTGAATGAAATTATCAGGAGGTGAGACTCTAAGATAAAAGCCGCTACTCCATGGAACAGGGCCATGTTGTCATTTTCAATTATATGTGAAAAGTATCTTCTGTTGCCCAGTGGAGGGAGTCAAATACACTGAATTGTGTTTTTAGCAGGTGAGGTCACCTTTTTTTTATGGAAGAGATTATTCTTCTTCCATTTACTCTCTTCTGTACCCTAAACCATCACCTACCCTTTTCTCTAGTTTTTTTTTTAAAACTCTTTTGAGAGTTTACAAAACTCTTTTGAGAGTCTACAAAATAAAGCATGCAAACGTATAACAATCCATTCAATATACACCTACCCATCTTATTTTATAATGTGAAAGATACTTTTCTAGGCTCTGAGGATGCAACAGTGCATAGGGAAGATTTGGGTCCTGTCCATGTGGAGTTTCTGGTCTAGTAGGAGAAACATATTAAAGAATTTATTACCCAATATGTTATTTAGTCATGATTATGACACAAGTCATGAATGAAGAGAGTCAGGCGCTGCAAGAGCATGCCACTTAGTCATAGGCACCAGGGAAGACTGAGGAGGAAAAGGCATTTGAGATGAGCCTTGAAAATTGACAAGGGCAGGTTGGAAGAACATCCTAGGCAGAAGAAAAGGTGACAAAGGAAGTGAAATGACAAGGGCAGGGAGTTATGTAACAGATGAAGGGAGGCCAGGTATCTGGAGGGCAGAGAAGGAGGAGGAGAGTGTTAGAGTCTGACACTGGAGCAATAGGCAGGGATCAGATCAGAATAGGACTGGCCTTGTTGGCTTCTTTCAAGATTTTGTTGTGGTTTTGTTTGCTTGTTTTTTTCCCTAATCCTAAAAGGAAGTTATTAAACCCAGATCACTGATATCCTATATACTGATCAAGAATGGCAAGCCCCGAGGGAACTGAAAATTCATAATCATCCTGAAGCATTCAGTTCCCTAGAAAGCATTGTTCTGATCAGTAACTGAAAGCTTCAGGATGGGTATGAATTTTCAGTTCCCTCAGGGCTTGCCATTCTTGGTCAGTTACCCCTGAGGTCAGTCTATAGGAGATCAGTCATCCCTGCCCGATTCACACATTTATGTCCTGCTGGACCCTGCAAGTATCTTTGTTTGCAACCCTGGACCAGAATCTTCGAGAGTCCCTCCCACCACTTTAGTTATCAAGCATGCAAAGGCTCTATAGGGGACACAAAAGCAAATAATACACAGCCCTGGTTTTAAGAAACTTAAACTTTTTTCTATTTTTTTTTATTGTTTAAAGTATTACATATAGTAATACATATATCTCCCTTTTTTCCCCCATTGACCTTCCTCCAGCCTCCCCTACCTCCTGTCGCATGCCCACATCCAACCTCCCCCAGGAAGCTTAAACTTTTGTAGAAAGGCATTTCCACTAAGAAGTACCTAGAAGGCAGAAGGTACATGGTAAAATTATTATTATTATTATTATTTTATTATCAAATCTGCTACTTATGCTATTCATGTCCATGCCAGGCATACAGAAGCCCCTTAATAAATGGTTTTTGGGTGAATGAATCACAACCCAGTGAATAGTCTAGGGACCTGAAGAAAAATGAGAGCTGAGTTGAGGAGACTCTGTTATTACCTGACAATATCTCCAAATGCTTTCAATATGGGCTTATTCACATACTGCAATCCATACTTGGCACACAGGGACCTCACCAGAGGTGCCACCTTCTGATAATTATGGCGGGGCATAGTGGGAAACAGACTAGGGAAACAGAAACAGGAGATACAAAATTTAGATTTACAGAGCACCTGGAAAGAGGTTTCTTACCTCATTACTAAATAAAATTATGTCAGCAGTGTAGACCCAACCTTGACTTTGCACAATACTGCTGCAGGAAGTTAAAAAAACTCTTACCAAACACTCTTATCTTATCTTTTAACCTTCTATGAGTTCTGTGGTTGGCAATGTTTGGGAGGAGCTAAGAAAATAAATATTAGCACTATAAAAATATATATTTGGCAGCTCAAATGAAAGTATGGAATTTTTTAAATCATTCTAAATTATCTAGAGAGCTGGAGATATTCACCTTCCATCTCTGTCTGTTTCTCTACCCATCTAACTCCTGCTTCATGGATAGGTAAATTCTAGTAATGGCATGTGGGGGAAAGTTCTAGGATAGGAATACGAAGTGAGGACAGATGGGCTTTCATCCAAGACTTTCACTAATTAGCCAGATGACTTTCTTGGGTTTTTATCTCCTCTTTGGTAAAATATAAATAATAATTATATCTTGTTTTGCTGGGATTTTAAAGAACTAACATGAAAGAAAGGATAAAATAATCCTATGAATAGGTATAAGATCTCTTCCTTCACTATCACAGAAATGGCTTCGATAAAGAGATTGTAGAAAATCTCTCTCCTGAATATTCTGGGGGAGATTAACTCAAAGGATTATCATTTACTCTTTCTTTAGGGCATGTTTGCCTAACTGATCCATTGGTAATGTATTTCCTGATGCCATTTGGAAATTGCAGCAGACACTGGATTTCATTGTTGATTATTTGGTAACCTCAGCTCTAAAGATATAGATACAGATAGGCATTTAAATTAAATTACAATTAAGTTGCAACACAATTTGGTTACCCAGGTGTCATGATTTTTCTTGGGTTTTGCCAACAAACCGAATGCAAAGAAAACAATAAACAATTTCTAAATCCATGGGAATCTGGAAACCAAAACACTGGTAGTTTCTAAGATTTCACTCTATTTTCTCACTATTGTACCTCCTTCTTTTCTTTTTTTTTTCTTCTTTATCCTTAATGTTAGTAGAAAGATAGCAGTCTTTAAATAATTCTGGTTCATTTTTTTTCTTCTGAGATCCCAACCCTATGGCTCTGCTCTGGACTGAATGGAGGCTATTATTATAAGTCAGAGCCCCTTCCCCTTTCATGGGTTGTTTCTATTACTCACTGGTGCTCGATTTGGAAGTTCAGGTGCCCAGTGAACCAGTCATTGAAAAAGGACTGTTCAATGTTACAGGTGGCCAAGACCTGCAAAGAAAAAGTTTACAGTAGATATAAATAAGCTCAAGTGTCAAACAAAAAAAAATGTTTAATTCCCCCTCCCCCGGGCAATCATTCAATAAGTGCTCATTGATTACCTCTTTTATGTAAGAAACTGAGGAATAAAAAAAAGATAGGTGGTCCTAGGTAACTCAATAGCTTACAATTTAAAACATAAATAAGACATTTTGCTAAGAAGTATATATAAGGCAATAGATATGAAAAAGGGCATAAATTTGAGAGGACTAAATCACCATCAGCTCTTGGATACAAAAGACTAAGGTGTTATCAATGAGGACCTTGGCAGATAAAAGTGAGAAATAGAGGAATTTGGTAGAGATTGTAGGGATTAGAATCCGTTTCCATAGAATGGAATTGAAGGGCTTCTCAATGGGGAATAAGGCATTCAAGGATTTTAACCAAGGGTTCAGTGCCTAGAAGTATATTTAATGTAAATATTTTCCTTTGTAATCTAGTGTATTTTATTTTATATATTGAAAAGTATCATCATGAGGAGTTTGTAGGCTTCTTCAGACTGGAAAGATTAAGATCCTTTCTAAGGTTTAATTCTGGATGAGTTGACATTTTGAATATTATTTTTTTGTGGTTTTTCTATGTCAGCTTTTCTCACAGCATTCTTCAGAAAATCTTGGGATTCCCTAGGACTTTTTTCAGGGAATCTGCAAGGTCAAAATTATTTCTGTAATACTTCTAAGACTTTTTTTTTTCCTTTTCATTCTCATTCTCTCATGCTTGTACAGTAGATTTTCTCAGAGGCTACTAATATAGGATGGTACCATCACTCTGATATGTTGCTTCGATTCTTATATTAATTAATAATGAATTCATAATGAATTCATAAATGCTTGATTTCAACTATAGTAAATATCCATGAATATAAATAACCAATATTAACACAAGCTTTTTCAGGTTTGCAGTGACTTTTAAGAATGTCAAGTGGTTCTGTAACCAAAAAATATGATAACCACTACTTGATGCCCTATGGAAGGTCCACTGAACTTGGAAGTGAATTTGGAGAAGGAGGTATAATTATGGCTAGATTTTCCAGTCAATCGTGGCTCAGCGGTGAAAGGCTGAGGAGGTAGGGCTGTTTGGTGCTGGTTAAAACTCTGAATCATTCACAGAGGTTGGAGAGCATGTCGTGTCTCCTCACTGAGCCTCTACCTATACAAAAAAATGAGGTGTATTCCAGTATCTTTTTGGGTGTTAAATTTATTCTGTAATTGAAAGGCTGTGCCATATTTGTACCACCAATTAACTATGTGATCTTATGCAAGTTACTCAACTTCTTCATTCCTCAATTTTATCATTTGTGATGTGGGAGTAATCATAGCACCTGTCTCATGTAGTTAGATGCATAGTAGTTGACAGTGCTTGCTTTCTGGCAAGCATTGGATAAGAATGAATTCATATTATTGGAGGTAACCAGACTCTAAATCATTATGCTTTGAAGGATCTTCTCCCAGGAACTTCATTACTACCTGAGTATTGAGCCAGTCTCTGTTTTCCTCTCTGCTCATTTTCATTGGTATGTGGCTCATCTGCGTAACAAATGCAATCCAGGGACTTTCAAGAAACCTTTTGGAGAATAAAAGGAGGAATTGATGACTCCTTGAGGTGTTACAGTTCCAATCACTGGGCATACATAATTACTGACAGAGTTGGCTGAGTATTGGAGGAAGTAGAAGTGACTCCAAGGTTCCAGTAAAATAGTGCTCATTTATTTTCCTCTTTAAATCTAAAAATGACACACTAGGTATTTGGTCAAAAGACCTACATTGCTGTCTAATGTGCAGAAGCAGTGCCTCAAAGTTTGCAGTAGCATTGGTGCAAGGATAAAAAAAAACACACAAAACCTAACTTAAGGGCATATACAGCCTGGGCTTTGTCATCAGATAGAGCTGGGTTCAAGTTCTTGTTTGGTACTGCCATTGGACTTTACAAACCTTGTAACCTTGGGCAAGTGATTTAATCACTCTGAGCTCCAGCTTCCTTAGCAGAAAATAAGATGATACTATCGACAACATAGGATCATGTGAGGATTTTAGTAAATGAGAGAATGCCTATTAAGCCTTTAGCAAAGTGCCTAATGCAGAGTAGATATTATTATCTTTATTATTATGTAGGATTTAGAATAATAAAGTAAAATAATGAGGGAGTAAATTGTGAATTTGAAGAGTGCTAGTGGGAAGTCATTTTGATTTTGGGAAAATTTCTAGTCATAAAATAAGTTTTAATTTATTCTCTTGCATTATCTTTGGAAGGATCATGATGTCCAACTGGATTACAGTTTTAAAAGATTTTGGGTTCAGTTGAAACCAGTTTGGCTCAGTGGATAGAGCGTTAGCCTGCAGACTGAGAGGTCCCGGGTTCAATTCTGGTAAAGGGCATGTATCTTGGTTGTGGGCACATCCCCAGTAGGGGGCGTGCAGGAGGCAGCTGATCGATGTCTTTCTCATCGATGTTTCTGATTGTCCCTCTTCCTTCCTCTCTGTGAAAAATCAATAAAATATATTCAAAAAAGATTTTGTGTTCAGGTGAAATACTTAATTGGGAATTAAGCAACTGGAAACAAAAAGAGAAGATGGGGCCAATAACTTTTTCTAAGAAGCACTTCTTACTCAAATATTTCAATTTTTTTTCTTCACAGTTACAGAGAATGAGGCATGGTGCCATAATCTTATGCTAATTACAAATGGATTAGATAAGGAAGATAAGAGAATTATCTAGGGAATAAATGGATATTCTTGCTTCCTTACTTGACCAAATATATGAGCAATATTGTCCCGAAGATTCCATAGAAAGGGCCAAACGTGATGAAATATCGGATGTAAAAACTGCTGACCCAGACAATGTCCTGTAGAGAGAAGTGTCAAAAGTTAGGTGCTCTGAACACAATCTCATTTTCCCTTCATTGGGCTAGGTTCCTTCATGTACTGGCTAAATCTTATGTCTCACTATTCAAAGAAGCTCTATCTGAAAGAGAGTAAGCATTTTCATTTCCCATTTTCTACTTGATTTAGCTTCAGAGAATGAGTTGTTACTCACCCGCCAATATCTTCTGAGGTACATCACTTGCATGGATTGCAGGTTGAAATATACAGGCATGAGGAGGGGAAGCGCAACTGAAAACAACAACAATAACAAAAAATATGTTGAATAAATGAGTAGAATGTGTCCTCAGTGCAAATCAACAGGGCTCTATCTCCTTAACATGCCACCCTGCAATGTTGCCTCGGAGAAGGGCAGCAAGCTTGAGATCCAAAATGGGATTTTTGATTCTATGAGGCTGAACCAGGAATTTGGTTCAAGCTTCTTCAAGAAGACTAGGGAAGTGCTCAAGATTTGAGTCATTTTTGATGGAGGCATCCTAAAAGAGCTTTTACTGTGAGCTTTCAAGTTATCTTAAGGTCTATGGAAACCTTTCATCCTTCACAATCCTTAGGATAGGGCCTGGTCACAATATGTCAAGGTGGCAGAAATAAAGAAGCTGTACTTCTTTATTGGTTTAAGAATCATTTACCTGCCTTTCCCCCAGATTCAGTGAGGCCAGAGCACAAACAAGTCTTATGGAGAACCTTTGGGTTTTGACAGACTCTCTCCTTGACCACACTTTAGTCAGGTCCTCTGAGTCCTCTTCTGGACTAGGCTTGTGCACGCCTCTAAACTCTCAAACTATGTAACTGCTCAGCACAAATTACTTCATCCATCCCACATACTAAGAAACTTGAACAAATACTAGCATAGTTTCTAAGAGCTCAGAGCCACATCCCTGGGTTGCCTTTCTTTTCTTAGAGCATTTATGTTAGAAATCTTACAATTGTAAATGCTTTCTCTGTCCCACTGAGATAGTATATCTTCGATGACCCAGAAATGGCTTCCTTAAGGACTTGAAAATCATCCATTTGAAATATAATCACGAAGAAGGTTAGGGCCCTGTTTCCCAGTTGCTGTGGGAGGGTAGAAGCCTAACTTCGATAAGCACCAGTAGCAGACACGGATAGCCTAATCACATTGACCAATTTCTCATCCCCTCAGTGTCTTTCAGTAATATCCATTCTCATGCCCCCATGTTTTAAAAGTGCCCCGCTTTTTGTTCTAGCAGAGTTGAGCTCAGTTTACAGTGAAGCCCTCTCCTATACTGTAATAGCTTGAATAAAATATGTCTTGCCATCTCTAATAAACGCTTAGCTCTGTTTCCCTTTGACAGTTTTAGTATGATTCATTTATACCTGAGATGTTAAGTTGGCATTTGAAGGGAAAGGACACAGTGAAACAGCCCCTGTGGGCAGTGTGGTTTGGGAGGGGGAGATTCTGCAGTGATTCCACAGCATTCATTCATTTTTCATAAGCTAAGGGCGTATTGCTGCATGAAAGATGGGAAGAATTCAGAAAAGAAATTTTTATGTGAACCCACATCTAGCTAGGTTGGAGGTTAGCGACCTTTCAAAATGGGGCACCAATGTCCTCCTTCTTCTTTTTGATTGTGCAAGAGAAAGAGCAGGTGATTACTATACAATGGGCTGTGGGATTCTAGCAGTGGAAGGGGAAACAGTGGAATTAAATCCCTACTTCTCCAAAAATATTGGAACACAGGCCATCTGTTCAGGCATGTTACAGATGACCACTGGTAGCAAATATTTGGGAAAATCAGATAATCTACAACAGAGTTTCTTAGAGTTGGCCCTATTGGAATTTTGGGCCCAATAACTCTTTGTTGTTAGGGGCTGTCCTGTGTATTGTGGGATGTTTAATAGCATCCCTGGCTTGTACCTTCCAGATCCAGTACTATCTCTCCCCTTCTGCTGTGATAACCAAAAATGCCTCTAAACATTGTCAAATGTCGCATTGGGAGCAACATTGCTCCTGGTTAAGAACCCTGATCTACAGAAAATTTTTGTATCCTTCCCTGATTTTGGTTTATTCCCCAAATGTTTTAGATGAACATTTTGGGGTTCCAAAAAACCTTTTTAAGTGAGCTGCATGGTTTGATTTTGATTAGGATCAAAGCATTTGGCTTTTGATGGTCTGGTTGCCTCCCACAAATGCCCCAACGGAAGGTGGGGATTGAACCTGCAACTCAGGTACATTCCCTTGACTAGGAATTGAACCCAAGACCTTTAGGTGCCCAGGCACACTGTCTAGTGTTACCCCATTTTCTTTTAAGCCTGGACCCATAGTTCACATTTCTATCATCTATCTATCTATCTATCTATCTATCTATCTATCTATCATCAATCTATTTATCTATCTATCATCTAATCATCTATCATCTATCACCTATTTACCATCTATCTGTCTATCTACTTATCATCTAGCACTTGTCTATCATCTATCTGTCTATGCTTACTAAAATATCTTCTACAACCGTATGTAAGCCATGGAAACAGCCAGTTTTCTTTCACATAGAAGCTGTATAAGTGCCTTTTGTTTCCAGTTCTCTATTTTTCCTGGCATCATACTGTCAATGTTTTGTCATTCTTTTCCTATCTTTCTTTTCTCCCTACCCAAATGCCACTATTCTTTTCTTCTTGTAGGTGTTTAGTCTTTCCACAATTAGAGTCCTAGATTGGATTGGCATCCTAGGATTCCTGGATTGGCATCCTGTATTTTATTCTTTTCAGAGCATTTCCTTCTCCACCCAATATCCAGAGTGACAAAATGCCTGTTAAAGACTCCTATTTGCTTCTTCATTTTTCCTTTTCAGTTTTCCACCCCAGTAAGTCTGAAAGAAGGCATTCTTCTTTCCTCAGTTATAAGACAAGATGGGCTGGTCTCTCTGTGAGAGCATAACAGTCATGTCTTCTGGCTTGACTACTGTTTGCTTCAAGAAAATAGAATGATACAGAATTTGGCTTCAAGGAGACTCACCCATGTAGAAATAAAGGTGCTGCTTTTCATAGTCAATGTATTTGATTTTCTTCTTGCCATACTGAATGGAGAGAATAAAACTTAAATAAGAGACAATACTTTTGGCCATTACATTTGAAGATATCTCTGTGTTTGTGGGTCTCTAAGATCTCTATGGAAAGAGCCATCTGATCAGAATTCATTGGTTGTTGAACTTAAGGCACTAGAAGAAGCAGAAGTGGAGTGGGGGGAAATATTGTGGCATCTTTTTGCCTTAATTAAATACGAGCAATTCTTGTATAGATGGTTTATTCCATTTGACTACTGTATGTAGATTGTGATCATCAAAAAAACTTTTTTGGTCCTTCTGTAGAGTGGTGATAGAAAAGGCACATTTCTGATGAGTTTTTAAAAAATCTTTTTTATATTTTATTGATTTTGTTACAGAGAGGAAGAAGAAGGGATAGAGAGAAACATCGATGAGAGAGAAACATCGATCAGCTGCCTCCTGCACACCTCCCACTAGGGATGTTCCCGAAACCAAGGTACATGTCCTTGACTGGAATCGAACCTGGGACCTTCAGGCGGAAGCTCTATCCACTGAACCAAATTGAGCAAGGCTGATGAGTTTTTCTGTCTCTTCTTTAACAATGGTGTTTATAATTCTGCTTGAAGCTCAGTCTCTATCTACATTCATTCAATAGATATCTATTGAATGATCATGTGATAAAAGATATAGACATGGCCTCTCCTATTTGTTCCATCTTTCCTCATTTGTGTTCTGATTATGGATCTCATGCTGTAATTTATTATTTGTAAAGCACAATGATATTATATATATGAGTACTGGAAATTTGGTTTATTTCCTAGGGGTCTCCTTCATTCATTTAATCTGTTCTCAGTGCATGAAGACAGAAAATATCTTGAGAGGAGAAACGAAAGTATTGGTTATATCTCCAATAACTAGCAGACACTCAATAAATGTTTAATTGAATGAATGAATGGCAATTCACATCCCACTGTATATTTTATCTGAATATTCACTCAGTTACACTATGGGCAAGGTTTGACTTTTGCTTTCCCCATTCTTTTAATATGTACATATAGATTTCTTCTCTTATTTGGAGAGTAGGTCTGATCCTTTCTTCTTGTATTGTTATAAGTAAAAAGAAATATCATGGTGATGACATAATAATAGCTATTTGCACTTACTCTCAAACTTCAAAATATTTAAGTGGTGGGAAAATGGAAAAGAAAATACATGAATAATACTTGGGAGTTAGCAAACCTAGGAGAAAGGCTGGTTTTGAAGTGTCATTCCGAAAGAGGATGCTAAGTCTTGCAAGTGCATAGGAATTGGCACATAGAAGATTTAATTAATGCTTGTTGAAATAATGAATATTTGAAGGAAGTGATAGAAACATTGACAATAAAATGTGAGAAAGCAAATATTCTAGACTCATCAGAACTATTTTTGATGTGAAACAACTGAATTTTAGAGTATAAATAATTTTAAGTAATGTTTTGTGCAGTAGCTTTGAAACTATGTTATATAGATCCCTGATTCTAGGGACATGTTCTTGTATTGTTATAAGTAAAAAGAAATATCATGGTGATGACATTATAATAGCTATTTGTACTTACTCTCAAACAGTAAAACTTGGAGAGGTGTCTCTGATAATTTGTAAAGCTCTAGAGAAGCCCCTTCTGAAGAAGGTCAAGCTGCTTCATGAACTTCAGTGAGACAAATCAAATGTCAAAATTTTAGTGATGAGCATGAAGTTCACAAACATTAGAGAGGTCTAATTTGTTTGTGGAGCCATGGTCAAAAGCAACTGATTCACAAACACAGCCATGGATTTTGTTTTTCAAAATATAGGCAAGATAATTTGTTTCCTAATTCAGATGGAAAAGAGATACTACAAGGTCCAGGCAGCAACTGACAAAGCTATCTTCTTATTTTTATAAGACTCCAGAATAGTCCTAGGAGAAGATAGCAGATTCTTCCTAAGTACCCAACTTCCAGGATCCATGTCCTTAGATCTCCTCTTTTGAATGAAGACTTCTAAGAAACTTGTTGATTATCATTTACATGATGACATTAAGTTGAGGTTTAAAAAAAAATCAACAATTGAGAAATTCTGGAGTTGACTTTTCCCTTCCTTTTTCTATATTTTAAGGAATATAAATTAGAGGTAAGGTCTCTAAGTATCTTAAGACACATTTGGGCTGTGGTTCATGTGTAAATGTACCAAAATAAGCAAGAACTAAAAAGAATAGCATTGTCTGAGCTAGAATTAGTTGAAATAATTAGAGATTTAGATGTTTGTGCTTTAGTGCTTATTGAATGTACTGACCTGTTTTCCCTGAGTGAAGGTCTCCATATTCTTGGAGAGTCATTGCTGACCTCACATCATCTAGTTTTACTACCTGACATTAGCATAGGTTGCCTGAAAGTTAGTGATAGGAAGTGGGCAGGTATCTGCTTGTCATCAGAATTACTCAAACAGGGTGATACGAGTTATATTTTTTACTCTAGGAAGTTGTACTGAATAACTTTTAAGGACTTAGAATAATGTACTCCACATCTAATTTTACAACCCCAGGTTCAGTGATTTAAAAATCTATATCCTGGACTTAAAAAGAGAGATGTTCTTAGGACATGTGTGAATTTGGAAGCTCTAGCTTGATTTTTCTAAAACAAGACAATAGGCCTGTCTAAGAACCTCTTCTAGGAACTTCTAGAAACCACTTCTAGGAACTTCTGTGGGCCAGGACTGCTAAACGTACCTTGATAGGTTGCAAATCTCCAACCAGGAAAAGTGGACCCACATCAATATCTGGATCTTTTGGGTAAATGTTTGGTTTTATGTGATGTTGGAAGTGTCGGTGATTCCACCATTTTACTGACAGGCCCTGAGGAGAAGAGAAGGTTCATTAGTAGTGGCAAGATTTCTCTTTTGAAAATGCCCTTCAGGATTAGAATTTTTTACATGCATCTCCAAAGTCAAAAAGAGACATTTAAGCTTCTCAAACTTGCCCTCCACTGCTGGGCCATAGAATGATTCATTGGACAGGGGCTCTCAAAGCCTACAAACAAATAGTCATCTAAGTCAGGAACATAAATTCAGGCTCAAACAACATGTGATGATGAAAAATCATAAGAACCTAGTGAAATGATTTTCTTTCTCTCTATGTTGATTCTCATTAAAATAATTCCGGTCCTAGGTAGTTTAGCTTAATGGATACAGCACTGGCCTGCAGTCTGAAGGGTCTGGCTTTGATTCTGGTCAAAGGCAGTTATCTTGGTTGCAGGCTCCTTCCTGGCCTGAGCTCTGGTTGGGGCTTGTGCAGAAGGCAACCAATCAATGTGTTTCTCTCATATCACTATTTCTCTCTCTCTCTCTCTCTCTCTCTCTCTCTCTCTCTCTCTCCCTCCCTCCCTCCCTCCCTCTTTTTCTTCCTCTCTCTCTCTCTCTCAAAAAAAAAAAGGGAAAAATATCCTTGGGTGAGTATTAAAACAACAACAACACTCTTGTAAAAATAATTCTGGATGTAGGTGGGGCAGAGAGTGGTTTTTGTATTAAAAAAAAAAATAAAAGGAAACCTCAGCTCTAAGGCTTTAATTAGTTGTGGAGAAAAAAACGGTCCCAGGAATCCTATTTCAATGAATATTTCAAAGAATATGGATTTGAAGTGATCTCCTAGGGGAGCTTGGCTCAGATCATGGCATGTCCAGACTTCAATGCTCTCATATAAAAATAAATGAGAACAAAAATATTTTAGCTGATGTCATGCTTGAATCATCCTTGATTAGGTTGCTTGTGATTTTATCTCTGAATTAAAGTCTAAAGGTCTTAGCAGAGCAAAGGAATTAGAGGCATATCAACCTAGTTTCATATACTAGATGTATAAATATTACTGTGTGGTTTGGGCAAATTACTTGCTCTCCTTAAGGCTCAATTTCATTTCCAGTAAAAAATAGTATGATAATATTTACCTCTATGATTCATTTGGGAAGATATGAGAAGTTTAATGCAAAATGTTGGCATATTGAGATATTTAATTTCCTCTCCTTTCCCCTATTGTGTTAATCATTCGCAGAAGAATAAGCAGCAGAAGGTTTATATTGTGCATTTGACGTCTCTCAATAACTGGCCAGTACATGTTTTAGGTCTTCACTATTCAATACAGTAGCCATAGTCATATGTGGCTGTTGAATATTTGAAATGTGACCAAATTAAGATGGATTGTCAGTGTATAATACATGCTGAATTTTAAAGATTCAAGATAAAAAAGTAATACAAATATCTTAATAATTTTTAGACTGATTACCTATTGAAATGATATTTGAATACATGGAGTAATAAAATTACCTTTGACATATGGCTATTAGAAAATTTAAAGTGACTTACCAGGTACACACTATACATCTATGGTACAAGAGATGGCTTTGTTTGAAAAATCTGATAGCATTGCCTTCCCATAGTCTTCACTGCAGTTTTCTCTTAGCAACCCAAGCCCTCAATCATCAGGAGCATTTATTCTCTTGTCACTTCTAACATTCCATAATGTCCTTCCAGAGGAATCTCTCTCCAGTCCAGCGCTCTCTCCTGAATCTCATGCTTGAATGGGAGATCACTTTCAAAACATTTTCTTTGGATGTCTCATGATATCTCAAACTCAACACAGAGTTTTCAGTTTCTATTGCCCTTTTGGGTCTCCAATGGACTCTGAATTTCTCCAATCAAATTGCACACCACCCACTCACTCTTACAATTGTGTACTCACTCATTTATTCACTGACTCATTATGTACTTTGAAGTATGTCCCATGCATCAGATACTGAAGTAGGAAGTATTTAGAATATAAAGATAGACATGATTAGATGGGATTCCCACATTTATGGAACATATAATTTAATAAGAGCAGGAGACAACTAAACAAGGTCACTGTGATAAGCAATGGTTCTCTTTTTCAATTAAATCCTCTGATAGCCAATATCTTGGCCTCTTCTACCAGCTTACTATACCCTTCAGCTAACAACTTTCAATGGAAATTAGTAACATGACAGACAGGGTTTGATTCTCAAAGGTCAGAGAGCATCTGCTCAAAGTTGTGGAACTTAGAACAGTGGTCAGAGTGGTGTGGGTGTGACCTAAAGCAGCTGACTCTGGCCTGGCTCCTCTGTCTGGAAGCTACAATTTCTGGAGATAAGGGAGAGAATGATCCTTGGGGAAGTAAGGATTATCAACTTTGGGCAAAACAGGCTACTGGGCACCTAGTTCCATACAGGATCCACCCTAAGTCATTCTTCATTTTCACATTATGTCCTTTCTTAGGGCAGTAACCAGGGTTTGAACTGAAACCATCCTGAATCTAATCTTGCTTCTAGGTGTGTGCCCTTGACCAATTTCATCAACTGTAAAATGGATGAGGTTACCGGAAGGATTATGGGAAATACCATGCCCGACACTCTTGCCCCCAAAATGTTTCAGGATGTAGTCATGGAAACAATATAAGCCAGATTTTTAAGGAAGGTTTTAATTTCAACTATTTTGCTTCTTTATATCTATAATAATACATGATTCTTATAGTTTGAAAAATATGCATGGGGGGGGGTTGAGAGGTAAAAATATGCTATAGGGAGTTCATTTTGATTTTCACATTGCACAGAAGTCCAAAATGTATGCAGAATTTTGTGGTTTATTTTCAGAAACACTATTTTCTTATGCAAGCATGGCAAAGACTAGAATGTATATATTTTTGCACAGCTGGTGGATGAAAATTTCAAATAATCTCAATATCTGTGCCTTTTCCAGGTGGGAGGAGAGTACATTAATATGAAATCAAACTTTGAAATTTAAAATTGTCATACATTTAGAAAGCAGGGATGTTTGCTGTTTATAGGATAATTTTCTTTGTTATCCCTTCTCCTCTCCCCAGCTCACCTTTTCCCCCCACAGGTAACTCTTTCCTGTGCATAGTTGAAGCCTATATCAGTTTTGCTCATAAATCACTAGTTTTGTCTGAGTGCACTTGACTTGCTTTTATTTACTTTTAAAATCTTTGTTGAAAGTATTACAGATGTCTCCCTTTCCCCCCATTGATCCTTTCTAGACCACTTTTGACTTGCTTTTAGAGCCATTTACCATTTATTTGCTTTGGTCATGAGTCATCAAGATTATATTCAAAATTGTTTCTGGAGACAAAATTTATAACAAGAGAGCTGTGTACAAATTTGGATCAGTGGGAAAGCAATCGTTTTTTAAAAAGTACCAGCAAGGGTGGAGTTGATTGAAATATTACATTCACTGGCACTAAATCAATTGTCAATTATCTCCAGAGCAGATGTTTCATTTTTCCTCTGACTTCCTCAGAGTGAGGGAAGGAGGCTGAGAGGGTACATTACCTGACTCCTACAATGCTATAAAGTACCAGCTTTGCTTTATTTCTGTGTTAAAGATTTCTGAGTGAATCCCAAAACACTTCATCTAACACTAGTGGATAAAGGGCCGAATAATGTACTTACAGGAATTTTCTCATTAAACTTGTTACATAAAATCACAATATATTATTCCTTCTAACCATGTGGGGGAACAGATATGCTGACCTTAATCCTGACTCAATTCTTTGTTATTTTAAGACACTTAAGCCTCATTTTGCTCAACTGGAAACAGGGTAGGATTAGATGGTGATTCTAACCAAGTATCTTCCAGTTCCATATGAAATCACTTCAGTAAGAAAAAACAAATAGGCTCTGAAGCAGGGCTTATGAATTTTTCCTATGAGGGTCTGGCTTGAATGGGTTCAGCTTAGTGAAAGGCTCAGAGGCATTTCCTATCCTCCTGGGCCAGAGCACATAGTCATCAAATCCTAGAATGTCATAGAAAAGCAGAAAACAAATTTATCTCCTAATATTAAGATGACAATACTTGAGGCCCCGAGATAAAAAGTGACTCCCTCAAGGTCACAGAGTGAACTTTATTAGAGTCAGGACAAAAAGCCATTCTTAGCAGTCCTTGGTTGTCTTCATTCATTCATTCATTCACTCATTCAATTACTAATTAATAAATAATTAATCCATTCATCCATCCACTCATTCAACAACTGCTCATTGAAGAACTATTATATGCTGGACACTTTGCTGGGTGCTACATTGCAGTGATGCATAGGACACTGTGCCTGCTCTTCTGGAGCTTATGTTAGTGGGCACAAGACCAACTGCCATCATGGGCACCTGCTTTTTCCAGCAGTCTAGGTTTTGCAACCTTCAGCTCTTGACCAAAGCCATCTGAGCGTCCTTGCCCACTCTTCCTCTTTCTCTTCACTTTTATCTATTCTTCGGCACCGTTTCCTTTATTTCTTCACAGCCAAACCCTTTTGGGACTATTCAGGCTTGTTGGATTCCCCTAGCTTCCCAGCAGTAAATGTGCAGAGCTCTCCTAATAATATTCTTATTCATGAATTTATAGGTCATATTTTCATTTTTAAAGGCATAACATTTCTTCTCTGAGGAGTTCCTTAACTGGGTGCCAGGGATTGGGTCAAAAAGCTTACTTGGGTAAGAAAAAATGTTAGAGCTTCTTAAATAAAAATAAATCCTTATAAAAATTTAAAATTCTATTTTCAGCATATATATTATAATGTAATCTTATATATTTGCATATATGCATAGTATCTACATTGCTAGTATATTTACATTTATTTTCAGGGTGTGCACAAACATTTTTTTACTGATCTGAGTACACAAGCAAATTTGGAAACCACTGCCTTAGGAAATGACCTTTGAGAATGTCCTCATACTCCCTGAATGTCCTGTACCTTGAGATGACACATCACAAATCTGTGCATCAGGTGGTTCCATTTGGACTTCTTAAATATGGAAAGGTGACCGGTATCATGTTGCAAAAATGAACTCTGCACCTGGAAGAGATGAAGTTGTTAGAGGAGCTGAGAAAGGAAGAAGAAATTAACAAATGAGCCCACTAGTTGATTCAAAGGCCCTTTGAGAACAGTGGGAGATTTCGTCTGACCTCCAGGCAAATGCACTATTTCCCACACCCAGCACATTCCTTCCCACCTCTGTGCCTTTGTGCAGGTGGTTTCCTCAGCCTAGACTGCTCTCTTTGCCACTACCGTCAAAATCTTCCAGTGTGAAGTGGAAAGAACATGGCCTTTGGTGTCAGGAAGATTTGGGTTTTAAACCGTTCTTCACCACTTTTGATCTGCAGGATTCTTGGCAAGTTATCAATAGCTCTGAAACTTGTCCTTCATCTGATAAGCAGGGAGAATAGTACTTTACTCTTTGAGCTGTTGTGCAACATAAATACATGTAAAGTTCCCAGCCAAAGTTTGATTCTCTTCTTGCTTCTAAAGTTGCTTTTCAAGGAATCGTGCAATGTAGTTTTCAAGAAAAAAGTTAACATAAGATATTCTGGAATTAACATTGATGTTAATTTCCCATAAAACCTTCACCATATGTCCCATTCAGAATTGAATTCCTCTTTCTGCTCCAACAGCACATGCTTGTCCCTCTCCTTGGCATCATTGTCATTCTGTCATGTAATATGTTTAGATACTTCAACGGCAATCTTTCTCACTGGGTGATTCATTTCCAAGGGCAGGGACCAGGTGCATTTCCCTTTGTGTCCAAAACACTGTGTTCTGCTCATGGAAGGATATGTTCTGAGATTAATACTTTAGTCAGCAAAGATTTATGGAGTCTACATGCCAGGTGTTGGTTGTCATTTATGGCAGAATTTATATGTTCTTATTCTCATACTAGAGGTCCAGTGCATGTATTTGTGCATTGGAGGGGTCCCTTGGCTTGGCCTGTGGGGATCCAGCCAAAACTGGCTCTCTGACATCCCCCAAAGGGTCCCGGGGTGAGAGAGGGCAGTTCTCAGGTGTTGCACTCCAGAATTGGGCTCCCTCCTCTCTGGTTCTGAGTGCATCACCCAATAACTTCAGCTGCCAAGTCACAGCAGCTTGGCAGTTCTTGCATTGAGTGTCTGCTCCTTGGTGGTCAGTGCACATCATAGCTACCAGTCAGATGGTTGAACGTTTGGCTGGTTGGCCAGTCACTTAGGCATGCACACATATATATAATGTATTTTCTGCTCTTGAAAAATTCATGGTCTATGCATTGATAAATGCTGGTTGGTTAATGAATGAAAGATAAAGATGAATGTTATGTTACTGAAACTGAACTTCTGTGGACAAAATTGGGTAAAGAGTAGCAACTGTCATAAATATTTGCATTGTGCCAGTGACTGTGCTAGATGTTGTTCACATTAACTTGATTAGTCCTCCTCAGAAGATTTTTTTATAAAAAAATTGTTATCTCCCCATTTTACAGGCAAGAGAACTTGGGCCCAGCAAGGTTTGATAATCTGCTGGGTCAAACACCAATGGGTAGCTTGCCAAGAAGTATCCAACAGCAGCTGACACCAATCTAAAGAGAAAAGAAGAAATTCTGAGCCTTCCCCCAAAGCCATTGCCTGGGCTTAGGATACCTGCTTACCTGAGAAATTGTGAGAAGAAAAGAAATACATATTGTAATTGCCCAGCCATTGCCAAAATGCCACAGCATTAGCCAAGCCAGCGCTTCTAAAATCAAGATCTGGATGAGGTGAAGGGAAAAGAACCCCAGGTTGGCACTGAACATGTTCATAGCCTCTAATGTCCTTCGCAGTTCTTGGAAATCTTCCACCAACTGGGCCTGTGAAATATTCAAGGAGGAAATTAGTTCTTTCAGAGAAAGAAAGCTCAAATGATCATAATTATTAATACACTCTATTAATTTATTGATACCTTAATTTTATAAATAGGAATTTATTAGTATTAATACTTTTAATAGGGCAGAATTAAAAACCAAAATTAATGAGCACACACACAAAAAAAACCTTTGAAAAATGTTATGATAATTATTGTTTTCTAGAAAAGAGAGAGATGAGTAGTGGTTTGTTAATTGCCCTCAAGCCAAATGGAACTTAGAATTAATGTCTTTTTTTGAGGAGTGGGGGTGGTCAGTAAAGACATACAAAAGTCAGCCCGGTCAGCGTGGTTCCGTGGTTGAATGTTGACCTATGAACCAGGAGGTCATGGTTCAATTCCCCATCAGGGCACAGGTGGACTCTATCCCCAGTGGGGGCGTGCAGGAGGCAGCAGATCAACGATTCTCTCTCATCATGCTTCTATCTCTCTTTCCCTCTCCCTTCCTCTCTGAAATTAATAAAAATATATTAAAAAAAGATATACAGAAGTCTAACAGTTGTTTTTTAAGCCATCAGTATTATTTCAGGTGTTGACTGATTTCTGCTTATGCTTTGGAGAACTTAGTTGTTTATATGGATCTATGTTACCATAGATACTGGTATAGTTTACAAGTTATTTTTACAGTTTTTTTAAAAAAGTATTTTTATTGTTGACAGTATTACAGTTATCCTCCATTTCTGCCCCTTTGTCCCCTCCCAGCTCCTCCCACCTCAGGCCTTCACCTCACTGTTGTCTGTCCATAGGTTATGCCTATATGCATATAAATTTTTTAGTTAATCTTTTTCCTCCCACCCTTCTTCCCTCTGAGATATGTCAGTCTGTTATTCAGTTGTTTATATGTTCAAAGGGCTGGTTCATACAAGATGATGAAAATAAACAAATATAGATCACTTCAATTAGTTCAATGGATAAATTTCCTATGAGCTGCTCAATAGATCCCCAGAAACAAGACAGATCTCTAATGGTATTAGAGTGTCTGCTTGTTGGAAAGGTTTTTGTTCTGTGCACATGCACTGGGCATATGTGCATGTGTGTGTATGTACAATGCTAGCCTCCATTATCACATCACACTAGAGAGCCAGTGCAAAGAATTGGCAGGAATATCTCTTAGCTTAATGACTATTATGGGGTTGAAACCAGACCTGTTGAGAAAGTGACCAGAATATAAGAAAGGACCAGATTATTCAGATGTAAGAAAGGAAGAAATTTGAAATAAAAAAGAGCTAAGAACATAATTCTAGAACAGTGGTTCTCAACCTTCCTAATGCCACAACCCTTTAATACAGTTTCTCATGTTGTGGTGACCCCCAACCATAAAATTATTTTTGTTGCTACTTCGTAACTGTAATTTTGCTACTGTTATGAGTCATAATGTAAATATCTGACATGCGGGATGTATTTTCATTGTTACAAATTGAACATAATTAAAGCATAGTGATAATCACAATTAGATATTGTGAAATATTTATTTCTAATTACAAATAAATGGAATTTTGTCTTGAAGCATGGTGTAGCATGGGTAACAGACTTAATATAACAATAGTAAACTACATTACTACATTTTCTGATGGTTTTAGGCAACCCCTGTGAAAGGCTCCTTTGACCCCCAAAAGGGTCGCGACCCACAGGTTGAGAACCACTGTTCTAGACATCAAACAATTTCATTTAAAAATTTATGGATGCAACGTTTAAAGGATCTTCTACTTGGGAAAAGTATGGATAGGCTCAATGATCAGGCCCTCATCAACCCTGGAATCTGGAGGCCATAGATAATTTTAATAGGTCATCTCTAGAGTGCCTCAGAGCTTGGTCATGTTTTCCAACCTATTTATTTAACAGAGACAGGGTTGCCAAAGCCCCAAAGAGTGATTGGTCTGAAACCATCAGCAAGTCAGTTACAGATGCTGGATTTAAACTTATGCTTCCTGACACCCAGTTTTGTGCTTAAACATTAATTGTCTCATATATATCTGGGTAAATACAAGGTAATAATTCATTGTCTAAAAGAGTGTTGATCTCTGGGAGTAATCCTAAATTTTCTTTAGTTTTATATCCATCTGTACTTACATATTTATCTTCACATAGATGCACTAAAGAAAATTTATGGTAGATCATTACCTCCAGAGACCAACACTCTTTTAAAAAATAAATGCTTATAGCTCTTAGCCATTAGTGGGAGTTTCTTTTCCCTAGAGAATATTTTTGGGAAAAACAAGCTTTGCATCATCTTCCTCTTTTAACCTAGGGCCTCCTGCCCTAAGTGATATTGAATTCCTGATAATGATAGCATCTAAAATTTATTGAGCATTTACTGTGTTCCAAACATTGGTCTGAGCATTTAAATGCCTTTAACTCTTTCCATAATATCCCAATAACTCTGATGATGTTGGTTCTATTGTTGCCATTTTACAGAGAGAGAAGCTGAGCTGCAGAGAGTTTTGGTAACTGGCCTAAACTCATACAAATTATGGCAAGGCTAGGTTGTGAGTCCAAGCTGTCTACCCTCAGAGCCCACCCTTCTGAACACAGAGTCATGCTTCTTGACACACACAGCCTTGTGGGATGCACATGGATCTAAGGGGTGTGCTTACATGTTTGTCTCAGGTCTACACATAACCAGTTCTATATCCTCCCTGGACTTCTGTGAGTTTGATTTCTCATTTCTTAAAGCAGAAATATAATTCGTATTCTATCTTCCTCACAGTGATAGATGGGGTTAGCACTTCGTACGAATTATTTCCGAAGAATTATAAAATGTAAGCTGTTTATTAGCTGAAATCTCTTTAAGCTTTATATAAAATCATCCTGGTGAATTTTTAATCTTAATAGAAATTCTGTCCTTTGGAAGACAATGTTCAGGTAGCCAAAGTATTGGAGAAAGAAAGAATGATGTCTTTCCTTGGGAATCACTAATGGATAGAGGTCAGAAAAGAGAGACTTGGAGTCTCGGTTCTTCAACACACCAGCTGTGAGACTTTCAGAAAGGAATTTATCTTCCCTGGACTATAATTTCCCCAAATCTCAAAAGGGCAATAGTTAGAATATGGTCACATCTTTGATTCAACAGCTATTTATGTAGTTTCTACTATATGTCTGATCCTGTGCTGATGAGTCCTGAGGACATAGAGATAAGCCAAATAGACACAATCTCTTCTGTCATGGAACACAGTGTATCAGAGAGCATAGACATAGACATTAAAGTAATAATTACAAGCAGTCACTGGCAAAAATTATATGTATAAATTATCTGGCATGGAGTAGGTGTTTAGAGACATGGAATTACTCTTTGGCACAGGACCAAAAATTCTATTCCTCTGTTTCACAGAGGTTTCAGAGTTCTGAGTGGGAGGAGAACATTGTTTGGAAATAACGTGGCATGCACCTATTCACACTACAGCAGGTCCACCCAGGCATGATGGCTGGGTGCTCACAGAAAATGATAAGTTGAACCTGAAATATATGTTGACCCCATCCCGCCACATATTCTTGAGGCCTGAGACATCACTCACGTTTTTGTTTCTCTCTTGGCTGGGCTCCCCTGGGGCAAGCTCTCCAATGAGTAGTGGCTTAAGGTACAATCGTGCAATGTCAAGCTCCAGGTGCATGGCTCTGAAGACATCCTGTAAACCAGAGGGAATTGTTAGAGGCTAGAAGAGACATGCTTATCTTCAGTTTAGTCCCCTTCCTGACCTCACCCTGTGCCCATCTTGAGAACCAGTACAGACTCTGTTGTAGAGAACTTGCTTATAATTCCTGGTTGATGCTTCAAGTGGACTGAGCAAAATTACCCTTGGAAATACTCTATGAAAGATGGAGTAGTGAATGAGTAGAGCACCTACTGAATGCTCTGATTCACTAGTCCAATGCAGCCAGATTATCCTCAAGAATTGGAAGAGACCTCTGTTTATTTTATTGAGAACCAAAAGAAATAGTGGCTTGAGTTTATGGGCCATGATAAATCTTTCAAGTCCAACATCATGTTTGGGGTTGAAGTTGCTTACACTAGCTAAGGCATGCAGCAACCAAGACTGGCTATGCAGATCATGTCTTTCATCCAAGTCTGCCTCTGGGTTCTTAGCCAAGGACCAGAGCAATGGGGTTCTTGAATTAAGTTATTTAAAAGCAAAAACCACAAAGTTGATAATGGTTGTTTACGAAAAATATGGAAGAGAGTGTGGGAGTATAACTCTTGAGCTCTGAGTTATCTATAGTAGCATGCTCTTGGCTAAGTTTATCACTGATCTTAAGAATATGAGGCTTGTGGCAGCCAGGCACAGAATCGAGTTTATCAATTTTGCGTTTCCATCCCAGGTCTCTTGTAAGTAAAGATTTCAAATGGCTATGAGAAGCAGCAGTGGTTCCTATATCATGCTTATATTTGGAAGTGAGAGGCATCCTCTTCCTTTGGGGATTTAAACAGTTTTGTAGGGAGGGGATTTTCTAATAGAAAAATGCTGGACTTTGTGCTATTATGGCTTTGGGGATCAGGGTGATTAAAAATGAAGAAATATAACAAGGTTGTAACTTGAATACATGGAAACCATTCACAGTACTCTGAGTTATGTTGTTGTATCATACTAATTAAGTAGACACAGGAGCAACCTTCCTACATATAAATCCTAGCTTTGCCACTTATTAGCTGTGTAGTTGTGGACAAGTCTCTTGACCTATTTGTACTTCTCTTTTCTCTAGCATGAAAGTGATGATAATAGCTGCTCAAGTCAGAAAATGATTATATGTATTAAGTGAATTAATTAGATTATGGTTGGCAGATAGACAATTCTCAATATACGCTAGCTATATATCTTTAGAGATAAAAATTTACTACTTATCTTCTCTGCATGACTGCAATTCAGATATTTTATTCCTATACTCCAATTTTTAATGTGTTGTGAGCTCTGAATTATTTTGGTAAATATGATAAATTCACCATCTTTAAATCATAGAGCCACTTGAGATATAGCCAAGAACTACATACCCTACTTATAAAAAAGTGCCTAAATAATGAACTAGTGGCTCAATGCACAAAATTTGTGCATGTGGGGTGTCTCTCAGCCTGGCCTGTACCCTCTCCAATCTGGGACCCCTCAGGGGATGTCTGACTGCCAGGTTAGGCCTGGAATCTGCAGTCAGACATTCCTCTCTCAATCTGGGACCGCTGACTCCTAACCACTCACCTGCCTGCCTGCCTGATTGCCCCCAAATACTCTGCTTGCCAACCTGCTTGCCCCCAACTACCCCCTGCTTGCCTGATTGCTTCCAACTGTCCCCCCTGCCAGCCTACTTACCCCAATTGCTCCCCCATTGGCCTGATCACCCTCAACTGCCCTCCCCTCCTGGCCTGATGGCTCCTAACTGCCTCTTCCTTGGCCCTGACAACATGGCTTTGTTCAGAAGGATGTCCAGAAGGTCTCTTGGAAGGTCTCCCAGTCTAATTAGGATATTACCCTTTTATTAGTATAGATAAGGTTAATTGGAAAGATGCAATATCAACTTTTTGGAGTTATTTCATCTAGATTCACTGATGTGAAAAGAGATTTGTATCTGGAAAAACCAGTTCAAGCTTGACTATCCATTCTGTTTCTGCAGACTTCCTCTAAGCCCCTTGGAAAATGCCAAACTATATGCTTTCAAATGTATTTTTAATTGTCACGTTCATTGATTCTGAAACTTAGTTCCCCTAACATGAAGAGAACCATTTAGTGATTAAGAAGGTGATTAAGGTATTTTCTGATGATCCATACTGAAAAATCATGGTCTGCTTGCTGTTTGGGAGCAGATTAGAATGAAAAGCAATCTGATTAATAAAGATCACAGTGTGAAGGAGAGGTAAGGTATTGCAATTTCATCTTAGTCTGAGCAGTTGTCCAAAGTCCTGGAAAGGTGTGCTGACAATCACATTCCTCTGGGTCCATTGTTTCTTCTGACCCCCCTGCAAGGTTCACCAGTCAGTACTGTGATAGCAGGTACTGAAGACCTACCTACACAGTGTTTCATAATAGTAGGCATTGCCCTGCTCTGTGGAATTCTTTTTCATTGTGTTGATGGGCAGTACAATAAAAATGTTTAGCTAGTCTTAGAATATTTGATTTAGAAGAATTTCCTAATAGAGATTGAATGTTGAGTCAGTTATAAAATCCACTCCTGAAAGACTTGCAAAAACGAGTTCTGTTACCAACATTCTTGGGCAAGTATGCTCCTGCTGAAGGATGGAGAGGGGATAAAATAAAGGGGGAAAGAGATACTGCCAATATTTATTGAACAAAGTACTCTATGGGCCAATTCACAATCATCATCTTAGTTCTGTGAGGTTTCATTGATTCTGGTAAAGAAACTATGTCTCAGAGGGGAAAAATGTCTTTCCCCAAATGTCACAGTGAATAGTAGAGTCAGGATTTGAATTCAGGGCTTCATGAATTCAAAGCCATAAAGCTGTAAAGGTCCATTCTAGCCTTAACATGTATATATATTTTTGAAAGACCTCTCAAGAGAGGAACGACATTAGATTTTTGGGGATGATGCTAAAATTAGGATGTTTCTGCTGAGCAGAGTAATGGTGTCTCCCCACCTTAGTTTGTAATCATGTGAATCACTTTGCCTCAGGTTTCACCTCTCTTCCTAGGCTTAGCTTTCATCAGACTCTTCATGAATCATGCTATTCACTGGATCTCTTCCAATTCAATAAACATTTCATACCTCTTCATGGTGCTGCAGTTTTGCATATACTGTTTCCTTGCCTTCATCACTTTCCTCTGCTTTCTTCACCCTTAACGATCCAAGTGAAATATTTCCTCCCGGAACCCACCCAGAAAAAGTATTTATGATTTCCTCTGGGCTCCTATGACACTTTGTTCCTATAACTTTTCAAATTATATTGTAAGAAATCTGTGTCTGTACCCCTTGTCCTTTGAGTTTTTTGAAAATTTGGACCATGTGCTATTGATTTCATTATACATACTATCTATCAGTATGCCTGGACTATGGCATGTGATCATAGATGTCTAATGGATAAGGGAAATGAATGAATGAATAAATGAATATAAGGTTTTTCTTTTTAATCCTCACCCAAGAATATTTTCCCATTGATTTTTAAAGAAAGTAAAAGAGAGAAATATCAATGCAAAGGAAACACATTGATTGGTTGCCTCCTACACATGCCCCGACCAGGGCCCCAGCTGAGAAGGAGCCTGCAACGAAGATACATGCCTTTGACTGGGGTTAAACCCAGGACTCCTTGGTCCACAGGCCCATGCTCTATCTAATGAACCAAACCAGCTAGGACTGAATATAGAGTTTTTCCTAACAAGGAGAAAGTTGGGATTATCAAAGTGTTGAACTCAAGAGGATATAGGTCTTAAGCACCACTGTCTCCTTTCTATCACCTGTATCTCTCATTTTCTGACCTTTCTGATGCTTTAGCTCTCTCATTTTCATCTGTTAGCCTTTTGAATTTCTTCTCAAGCATCATCTGTGCTCCTTAACCTACTGATAAATTTATATCAAAATTTATTATTTTCAAAACTATACACCCAGGAAAAATGTGATTTTCACAACTAGCTTGGAAATCCTGATAATTATTTGCTATTTTTAAATGGGGGACAAAGAATGTGCTTTACTGTAAAAGCAGTATAATTCCTAGTGGAAGAGAAAAGTATGTAATGCCAGAGACAAAATCTTGCCTTTACAACTCAAGTACTGTATCCAGGTTGTGCCCTGCACGAAGGCACCCAGCCAGCAGGGAATGTATGGGCTGAAATTCAGCCAGCATTCTACTTGCCAATTTTTTAGCTTCAACCACCCAAAGTCACAGTGTAGGCTGGTATATAGTGGGAAGATTACTTAATTTTTCAAGCCTTGGTCTTTTTTCTAAATGTGAATAATACTACTACTCAGTCTGCCCTATAGATTCATTAATTCCTATGTTTATTTATTCAGTCATTCCAAAACCTACTGGGAACTAGATAAGTGGTTAAGTGCTTAAACTTTGGAATCAGACATCATTAAATGACTGAATTTTTATATTACTTAATTCATCTGAGGTGGATTACAATTTCTCAAAATTCAGGCAAGAAAAAAACTGATGACAAATATATGCATGAGTCACAAAACAAAATAACTAGAACCTTGATTTACTCACTTCAGAAAAGCTCATCAGAATATTCAATACCCAATCACAGACACCCATTACCACCTCTTTGAGTAATTTCTTCTCTGCTCACCCCTTTCAGATTTCATCTACTCCAAAGCAATGGCTAGCACCAGTTTGCCTCATATTTTGGGTAGAGTGTGAGCTGTGAGTAGGCCAATTTATGAGGAGAATGCAGTTTTTGCTTTTTCTTGGAAGAGAGACAATTTGGAGTAGAGAATGTCACATGAACTCACCCAGATTTCTTTTCATTCTAAGGGTTAAACAGAGAGTAATTTTTCTCACTTACTGTGTAAATAACAAAAAAGATGAGCACTCTGGACAGGTGTAGTCAGGAATCTGGGGCCAACACAAAGAGACCATTTTTTGGTCCACATTTTCCTTTCAGGGCATAACCTACAAAGACCTCTCAAGTTGTAGAGAGAGTATTTGACATCAAGATCTCTGACTTTGTTCTGCCTTCCTTCCCTAGAGAGCATGGTGCCTTCTACCTTGTACCCACGTTTCCAATAGATGGCAACAAACAGAATCAGGATTTCTAAGCTGGTAGTAAACAAAGTAATAATCACACCTCGGAGGCTATGGATGTCAGAGATATGAGTAGTTATAGCTACAATGGAATGAAACTTTATTAAAGTGTCCAACATTTTTCTAAACACTTTACAAGCATCAGTCCCATTTACCATAAACCAGTAAGTTGGGTAATGCCGGTGGTGAAGCTTAGGTGCAGAGCATTCCAATAACTTTTCCAGGTTCATAGAATGGATCCCCAATCCCAGGCTCTCCACACACTAGTAGTTACAGCATATTGTGGTTGTCAGAATTTTCCCAGCACCCTCCAAAACATCTTGAGCCACCTTCCCTTGGAGAATCTTTTCTTTGAACATTTTTGGATTCACTTTCCTAATGTCTGAGGTCCATGACCGAACATGCTCAGGATTTTCATTCTCAGGATATGAATCACTGGGGTTCTGATAGTTTCTATTTTATTAATCAATTCTCCTTGTTGGCTAAAATTAGATCAGAATCATGGTCTTTTCCTAACTTCTGGGAGGTAAAAATTATCAGCAAATTACAGATTAATCATCTGAGCTACCTCTAGCTTAGAATTTATCCATGATTTTCACAGTGGCTGAGACCTGCATCTTTTCCAACTATCCTTTGAGCTCTTTCTGTGACTTGAGTTAGGAAAGCAATAACCATATTTTCTCTGAGTTGTGGGAATGAGGGAAGGGATATACAAGGATCTGTAGTAATTTTTATTTCATTTTATTTTTGTTACCTTTCTCTTGCTATTCTTGTACACATTCTTTCCACCTCACTTCTATCCTCAGCTCTCTGGATTCCTACCCACCATCTATCTTTCTGATACGCTCATCTCTTGCTACAAGTACATGCTAATTTTCTCAATAAAAGCTTGAACTTTGTTTAAAAAGTATTATGTCTGATGGAAGTGTTGGGGGAAGTAGCAAGGTATGTTCAGAAATGTATTCGGCTGACTGTAGAATCAAGATATGAAGATGGTAGAAGAACCTGCTCCACATATTAATTTTATGATTTTGAGTTAGTTAGATCTTTTTCTAATATGTTTTTATTGACTGCTAAAGAGAGAGGAAGGGAGAGGGATAGAGACAGAGAAACATGAATAAGAAACATAATCGAACATATGCCTTCTGCATGCCCTCTAGTGGGGATTGAGCCAACAACCTGGGCATGTGCCTAAACAGTAACCTTTTGGTTCCTGGGAGGACACTCAACCGCTGAACCACTCTGGTTGGGCAAGGTTAGTTATATATTTTTACTTTCATTTCTTCATCTGTGTAATATAGGCAATAAAATTCCTAATTGGCAGAAATCAACCTTTCTTATAGAATATTTTAAAAGGGCTTCCTCAATGCATCTAAGGATTCAAAAGACCTTCTTATTAAATATTAGATGGAAAGTTTATTTGTATAGACTCAGCTACAAAGATTTTTATGGCAAAACACCTCCATGATTTCAAAACTTGGCAATATTACTTAGTGGCTGTGTGCATCATTTGCCTCTTTGAACATTAATTTTCTCATTTGTAATATGGAGATGGCATTCACCTTCCACATGGTGAGGTTTAAGTTGAGGTGATGCATTTGAATGTATCTAAGGTATTTTAGGCATCCAATAAATGTTACACTATTTTTTTTCCTTTGCTGCTTTGGTAGGGGAAGGTGATGAGGAGAAATAGTGAAGAAAAGTGGAAGACTGGAATCTAAGAAAGATAAGGTTTTTGAATCTGAGCTCTGCTGTTTGATGACCTTGGGCCAGTCAGTTATCCTCTCTGATTTTAATTTCTTCTTCCATAACAGTGAGTTGTATTACCTTTTTGACACTGAATGAGCTGCAAGAAACAAAAGGGCTCTGCAAGGTCTAAAAGCCTATGTAATTGTAGGCTTTCATTATTGTTATTAACAACATTTGTATGCCTAACAGATGAATCACTGACTTTCTTTTAAACACTCCAAATTAAAGAGCCTGAGAAATTTACACTTGGGTACATTTTTTCTTCCAGATTTTACTCATCTATTTGTAACTTTCTTTTTATAAAACAGCAGCTCCATTTCAAAGCAAAACACCAAGAACAAAATGAAAACCAGAATACACAAATATAGTACCCACTGTCAACATCTGAGCTCATCCAGACCTGATTCAGATAATAGCTAGACCTTGAGGCTTAAGTTGCTTCTGAATCCTTGCTGGATAGGAATCCTGAAAAATTAGTTTGGGAAGAGATGAGCTGTTGTGGAGCTTGAGCACCTACTTGACATGCTTTTGGGAAGAGAGTCAAGGTCCCACCCACCCAGCAGCTGGAACAGAGAGGATAGAACTTGGCGTCCCTTACCGTAGCATCTTCCCCGGCATAGTGATTGAGAACCCGACGGCCACCTGGATGTCGGTCCGCCCAGCTAGTAACATCGTAGACCTTGCGATTGATCACCAGCCACTGGTCGGCCTCCTGATTGTGTCTCTGGATCTCCTGCCAACTGTACAAGTTGAGGCTCTTTCTAGGTGTGTCACCTTTCCCATCTGCCTCCTGCTTTGGGGAGACCTCTGCTTTCCCATTTGCTACTGGTTTGTTGTTTGCCTGATGCTTCTCCCCTAAGGGCAACTGACTCTTTCCTACAAGGCTCCCATTGCTTGCATGCTTTTCTTTAATCTTCATCATCATAGAACCCCTGAGATTTCTGGGTTGACTCCTGAAACTTCTAATCCTCACCTCTGATTGGATCATAAACTAAGCCCTCTTCCCCTTTTATTCCATTTGCAGTATGATGCCTGCACATAACACTTCTTTTTAGCCTAATTTTCTCTTCCTAAACTTGATGGTGAAGACATTCCTAGCCTCTCACTTCTGTTTGTCCTGAGTCTTTTCTACCCAGATGGAGGCTGAACCACCTTTCTCTCCTCACTTTTCTCCCTGCTGGCTGGTCTCTTAGCAGCATCAGTCACCATTAAGTCCTTAAGTAAAGGGTTGTGGCCAATGGTAGTCCTGCACAATGTTGTTGCCCGCCCTCTACCCCAGAAGGAGGGGCTAGGCTCTGTCAAGTAACCTCCTGCTTTGCATCAAGGTGGGTTGGGTTCCTAGCTCTCTGAATGAAAATATTCAGATTTATTAATTCAACATGTGAGCAGAAGCTTTCAAAATCTCCAGGATAACATGAATGCTTGATGGACTTGGGAAATTATCTTTTTGATAGTTTTTTCTCCCCAGGGCTTTTAAACATTTTAAAATTTACCAAAAGAGCACCTCAACAGTAAACCAGTTTCTCTCTCTTATTTTCCTTTGAAAGCTGTCCAAGTCTGTCAACACACCTGAAAGTAACAGCGGCAGCTGTTTGTTAGAACACATGATTTATTTACAAAATCCTGGTCATGTGCTTTATCTGGTTGAATCCTCACATTAACTTTTTGAGGGAGGTGCTGTTAGTCCCTCATGTTCCAGGTGAGAAAACACTGGCTGAAGACCTCAAGTAAGATGAACCACAATCACCTTATCAGTGAAAAGTAAATCCAGATTTTCTGATTGCAAAATCCCCGACACTTTCCATTTGGTTTCTGAATCTAGGGTATAGACTAAGTGGTTTAGAAATGAGGTGAAGAAGAGATTACAGGGTGGTGGTGGTGGTGGAATTGTCTTAATGTTAAAAAGAAATAATAAAAAAGTCTATTCTCATATTTAGAAATTGGTACTGAGTGAATCATCAGTGTTTCAGCCCAAGATTTATGTATTCAGGGATTTACTCCAGTATGATTTATAAATGTTAAAAATCAGAAATGGCTTAAGTGTCCAACTATAAACAAGGCTGGTTTTTATATGTGTAATATATATATATATATATATATATATATATATATATATATATAATATTTAATGACATGTACTGATGTTTGCAATATAACAAGTAAAAAATTAGTCAATAATATTCTGCTTATGATTGGAGAAAATAATACTAAAATATTGGCATTAGTTCTCTCTGTTATTAAAGTTTTTTTTCTTTCTTTATTCTTTATGGTCCTTCTCATTTTTTTTTTGCAAATGAAGACATGTTACTTCTATAATTTAGATAAAGCAGGATTTTGTTTTCTTAAATAGGGAACCCAAGAAAGAAAGAAAATGCATAGATTTTGGAGCTAGAAGAATCTGGGACCATATTTGAGCTCTACTACTTACTAGCTGTACAACATGATGTGAATTCATTACTTTACTTTGGTTTTTCATTTTTTCCATCTGTAAAGTGAAAAAATAAACACAATTCTCAGAACTACATTAAATTAACGTAAGTGTTATGGTATTTACAGAAACCCTCAGTAGTTTCCATAATTTCTGTATGGGAATTTTGTAAAGCCAACATAAATATATTTGCAATTTGGAAGCTATATACATAAGTCCAGGATAGCTCTGGAATTTCAGTATAAGTGAGGTTTGAAGACAACAAGCTGGTTAGAGGAGGAGTTCCAGGGAGTTGTGCCTGCTTTGATATCAACTCTCTATATATAAAAGGCCTGTGGCCATAACACTGTAACAACCAACAGCCGAACTCACCAGAAGGTGCATTGATGAGTCCTGCTGTGCCAGCAGGCGGGACTCTGCTTTGGGTCCTGTAGTGCTGGTGGGACTCTGGGTCTCACACGATTTCATGCGCTGGGCCTCTAGTAGACTTGTAAAGACAGCTCCTCATTTCTTTAAAACATTTGTACTTGTTTTGTACAGTCTCTCTGAAGGCCAGGAGACTGTTTACAATCCTGGAAATAACAAAATTTGGGGCCAGAAATATCTTAGCTGGATATTCTTACACAAGATTTTTATTATCTCTGTGCCTCAGTTTTGTTAGTTTATAAAATGGGGTGAACAGAAACTACACTCATAAGTTTGCAAAGTAGATTACATTCTATTATATACTAGAGGTTTGCAGTCCATGAGCCCTTGGGGGATGTTTGCCTGCTGGCTTAGGTCTGCTCCCTCTCACAGTCTGGGACCCCTCTCTCCTTATCGCCCACCTGCAGCGGAGGTGGGAGAGGCAATGAGCCCAGCTTGGCTGAGCAGCACTCCTTCTGTGGAAGTGTACTGACCACCAGGGGTTAGCTCCTGCATTGAGCATGTGCTCTCTGGTGGTCATTGTGTGTCATAGTGACCAGTCATTCAGCTGTTCAGTTTATTTGCATATTAGAGTTTTATTATATAAATGGAAGAAGTTAGCATAGTACCTAATATCTAGAGGTATGCAATAGATGAAACAGCTGTTATTATTGTTTTTGTATATATTTTTATTTTTGCTTTGGAAGGTAGTCACCTGTGTTTGTTATTCTCTCAGGTTTCTAAGCTTCACATCATTTTATTTGTTTTAAAAGAAATATTATAGAAAAAACTTTCAGTATTAAGGCCCAGGAAAAGAGACCAGAAGTGTTTGATTATGGAAGGTGAAACTCTTTTGATTCTGCCTTTTGTCTACCCCAAAATAAAGGGGACATCTGGGACTTTTTAGGTTAGGAGTTCTGTTCTAACTTCTTCTTTTTTTTTTTAAATTAAATCTTTATTATTCAGATTATTACATTTGTTTTTCTTTTTTCCCCTCCATAGCTCCCCTCCACCCAGCTCTCATCCTCCCCTCTACCCTTACCTCCCTCTCGTTGACTTCATCCATAGGTATATGACTTTTGTCCAGTCTCTCACCCCTTTCCTCCTGAGAATTATCAGTCCACTCCCTTTCTGTGCTCCTGATTCTATTATATTCACCAGTTTATTCTGTTGATCAAATTTTTAATTCACTTAATTTTTAGATTCACTTATTGATAGATATGTATTTGTTGTTCATAATTTTTTGTCTTTTACCTTTTTCTTCTTCCTCTTCTAAAAGAGTACCTTTCAGCATTTCATATAATACTGGTTTGGAGTTGATGAACTCCTTTAGTTTTTTCTTTCTTTTTTTTAAAAAAATATATTTTATTGATTTTTCACAGAGAGGAAGGAAGAGGGATAGAGAGTTAGAAACATCGATGAGAGAGAGACATTGATCAGCTGCCTCCTGCACGCTCCCTAATGGGGACGTGCCCGCAACCAGGATACATGCCCTTGACTGGAATTGAACCTGGGACCTTCCAGTTCACAGGCTGACGCTCTGTCCACTGAGCCACACCGGTTTCGGCCTTTATCTTTTCCTTATCTGTGAAACTCTTTATCTGCCCTTCAATTTTGAATGATAGCTTTGCTGGTTAGAGTATTCTTGGTTGTAGATTCTTGCTATTCATCACGTTGAATATTTCTTGTCACTCCTGCCTGGCCTTCATCATATCTGTTGAGAAATCAGCTGACAGTCCTATGGGTGCTCCCTTGTGGGTAATGAACAGGAGGAATTGACTTCCCATAATTTTATTCTTGTTTTACTCAATTCTGTGGAATAAAGAGAGAGAGACAGGATAGTGGGAGAGAAATGGATAAATATGAAGGGAATTATAGTCTATCCAGCTGGTGCAAAAGGTTTAAGAACTAGGAGAAAGCCTACGCAGTTACCTAAATATTTGCTATGCTTGTTTGACTGATTGATTCCTAAAGGTGCTTACCTGAGATATTTTCCTTCAAGGCCAGAAGATAAAGGTCAGAAATACTGCTATCCCAGCTGGTGTGGCTCAGTGGTTGAATGTCAGCCTGTGAACCAGGAGGTCATGGTTTGATTTCCAGTCAGAGCATATGTCTGAGTTGTGGGCTTGGTCCCCAGTAGGGGCAGCTGATCAATGATTATCTTTCATCATTAATGTTTCTATCTCTCCCTCTCCCTTCTTCTCTGAAATCAATATATTAAAAAAAATTCTAAAAAAAGAAACAAGAGAAGCTGATAGAAAACCTCCAGAGATCAGTTGAAACCATCTGGTCTTTTGTTCTTGGCCAGAAACAGCTCGGGGAATGACCTCCAGTGTACTCCTTGCTCGTTGGCCAGCAATGAACTTTCTTGGAATGTGATTTTGGTTGACCTCTACCAAGTGGCTAGGCCCCATTCCAGTCAGTAACAAAGTGAGATAAAAAAGGGGGGAGCAGATAAGAAAGAAAGAAGTGGTATGGAGTAGAGAAAGGAAGTGCCTATTACAGTGGTAAAAACTGACTAGGTGACTAGGATGCTGGTTATAGCGTGATTCCCAACTAACTGCTTGCCTTGTACCTTCACTGAGACTGAGCTTCCTTATATGTAATATTGGAAGTTGAAATTGACAGGGCTCCAACAATGCTTTAAGTTTAATAGTCTATGAAAAGATGAGCGAACCTTTCTAACCTCATTTTATAGGGAAGTGTAACAATGAGCTTCTGTGTAGGTTATGTGTACTGGTAAATAACTGTAGAGTGTTGCTGGCCAACAGGAATGAACTTGTCCTTCCCAGAAGGACCTCTTGGGGTTTTGGAGCAGCCTAGAGCTAGTTCCTATACTGGCCTTGTCACAGATGGAGAGCACACACCTTTTGCTTGTTGAGGGTCAGTCTCTTCCTTCTCAAGCAAGGGTCAGAAAGTATTGGTACTAAAGGTTTTCTTAGCAAATGCCCTCAGCACACTGGGCTCCCAATAAACATTCCTTTTCAGAATAGATGCAAATTCATCAGAATCTGGGTATATGTTGGTTGTGTGCACATCATTCCCAGATCAGCCTTCTGGACAACTGATTCCCCTAGAGCAGTGGTTCTCAACTTTCCTAATGCCGCGACCCTTTAAGACAGCTCCTCATGTGGTGGTGACCCCCAACCATAAAATTATTTCTGTTGCTACTTCATAACTGTAATTTTGCTACTGTTATGAACTGTAATGTAAATATATGATATGCAGGATGTATTTTCATTGTTACAAATTGAACATAATTAAAGCATAGTGATTAATCACAAAAACAATATGTAATTATATATTGTGAAATATTTATTTCTAATTACAAATAAATGAAATTTTGTCTTGAATCGTGGTGTAGCATGGGTAATAGTCTTAATATGACAACAGTAAACTACATTGCTACATTTTGCTACACCGAGGAGCGGTGTGTTGGTTCCTAAGACCATGGGAAATAGGTGTTTTCCAATAGTCTTAGGCGACCCCCAAAGGGGTCGCGACCCACAGGTTGAGAACCACTGCCCTAGAGTAACTCATCTTCCCGATGATTTCTAACTCTGGGGGAAATGAGGTAAGTGCTCATCTCAGAGGTAATGCTGAAGATTTTCTATAAGGATAGGGTTCTGTTATATCAATCCCACATGGAGCTTTTTGAGAAACTAGCATCTTTCACCAGTGGAATAATTTCAGATCAATCAAGTTATTTATAGATCAATCTGAGTCTGTTATTGAGTAGCTTCTAGAGGGCTGGCATTGTGCTCCAGGACTTCATTGGCTTTTAAAATACAAGGTGAGTGTTTCTGACCACTTTTTTTTCCCCATAGGAGGTCAGAGTAGGGGTTAATCATGACTTGAAAATATGTATTCATTTACTTAAGAGATTTGAGGTAGTATCCTTGGGCCAGACAGGTTAGACCAAAGGCAGGACCTTTGGAATCTCAGCACCCTATCTCTCAGCCTGAAGCTTGACAGACTCATATAGTAGTTTCTCCTGCCATTAAGGACCTTTACAGAATATCAAAGGTTTACAAAGAATTTATCATTTTCTAGTTGCCATGCTAAATAGCCTGGAGATGAGAGGTAAATAAAACTTTCTTTTCTCTGGAGAGCATTTAGTTTCTTTTAGAGAGTCAGACTTCCAGAGTTCACATTCAGGAATATTGCTTCTAGCATCTTAACCTTAGATTTTTCTAAAATAGGGATGATTCTCATAATACTGAATACCTCATGGAATTTTTTGTGAAGATTAAATATGTTAATTCATGTAAAGGACTTAGCATGTATTAAGTTCTTTGCAAGAGCTAGCTACTAGTATTATTCTCTAATCTCTGAGTCAGCATGTTATTCAATTGTAGCAAATATCTGATGAGCACTTGCTATCGCTATATATGGTATCTACAATTATTTTGTTTTCTTTTTATTATTATTCTTTTTAAAATTACAATTGACATTTAATATTATTCTCTATTAGTTTCAGATGTACAGCAAAGTGGTTAGAAGTACTTTACAGAGTGGTCCCCTCTGGCTTTAAGTACCCACTACATAATTAGCTCGATATTGTTGACTGTATTCCATATGCTGTAATCTACATGTCTGTGGCTATTTTGCAACTACTAATTTGTATTGCTTAATCTCTTCTCCTTTTCACCCAGTCCCCCAATCTCCTCCCCTCTGACAGTCTGTTCTCTGTATCTATGAGGTGGTTTTTCTTTTTTTTGCTTATTTGTTTATTTTGTCCATTAGATTCCACATAGAAGGGAAATTATATGGTACTTGTACTTCTCTGACTGGTTTATTTCACGTAGCAGAGTATCCTCTATTTTCTTAAAGGAAGTAGGAAGATGGCCAAGTGGGGAGCAAAAAGAGACAAGTGTGTATCAGTTTGGTAACTGAAGTAGTTGGGGGAAAAAATATCCAAGTACAAACCGCAGACTGAAGAAGCAGGTTGAGTTTTCTTCCTCACACTGTTATGGGCTTGGTTCTCTGAATCATCTTCTACCTCTTGGAGTCCTGTCCTCTAGACTCCTTGTCTCCTTTTAAATCAATAGTGAACTTTCTCCAACTACACGATGTCATAAATCAACACAAAAGGTCCATGTTATGTACAATCCTATAGTCATGTTCTCAAAATCAGAGCATTCTCTTTTAGGTAAAAAATGAAAACATTTAAAAAGAAATTCTACAATAGTCTATGCCACTTTTTGGTCCTGAGGATTCAAACTCTACTAATAAAGAAAGAAAAACTTTGAAAACAGCACAGAGATTGAGGAAGCTTTGGTTTTGGCATCAGCAGGACTGATCACGCTTTTCTTCTTAAAAGCTAAGAACATTTATTGAAGTCACTTATCCTCTCTGAACCTCAGTTTTCTTCTCCGTTAAATTGGGTATAATGATACATGTTCTGCCTATATTTTAAAGTGTTGTGAGCCCCAAAAGAGATAATAGAGATGGAAATATAGTTTTAAAGCAGAAATTTGTTACAATAATTGTGAGATTTCCCAAGGTCTCCATAAGAACTCTTCCAACTGGATCCATTTGTCCTCAGATAGAAAAATATAATTGCTTTCCTTAATAATAGAATAATGCCGAATGTGGGACTGAGTGTAAGGGGATTTGATTCTACTGTTGACTCAGTATGAATAATCGATAGCCACCTACCTATAATAAAGTGTTTTGAGCTCCTGAGGACTGACATTATTTATGTAAGTGCCTATGAACATACCTATTCTTATCAGGGGCTGATCGGCTTTCCAGAAGGGTTCCTTTGGCTTGGGACACGCCCTGGCTTTGTGTGAATGGAATGACTGCATGAACTACACGCCCAGTTTTCCCAGGGAAACTGCTCTGGGGTACTGCTTTATCATTCAACAAAGTTTGTTTAAAAAGCACCACAATTACCTCCTGGAGCTTTGGCTTTGAAGAGTCTCATTATCTTAATGTGGACATTCAGGCAGGACTGCTTGAGTCACAGACACTCCCAGCACTCAGCTGGTCCCCTGTCAGCTGACAACTGGCTGGCCCAGGCCCTGCCACAGGCAGAATCCAGGTGGGGCGGCATAGCCTTATATCCTCACAGACTCAACACAACCACATTCTTGTGGTGTCAGCTACTGCCGCATTTCATAGAGAGATAAAATAAATGAAGATCTATTTCTGAAAAATAAGCATGGATACCCAAGACTTTGTGTTCACCTAGTCAAAGAAGACACGAGGAAGGCTAGAGGACAGAGTAGGAAATTACATTCTAAGGTCCAGGAGGCAGGATTTTTGATAGTTTGGTTCCTCACTCTATATGTAGAATCTTACCTAGGATCAGCTCCTCACTAAATATTTGTTATAAACAAGTGAATAAATACATGAATGAATGAGCAGAGGAATGGGACTGAGTTTCAGGTTGGCCAGAGACTTTGTTATTGTCGTTATTATTATTAATTTAGTAATAACAATGTTTTTGTTTTTATTGTTATTATTAGTTTGTTATTAGTGCCATTTCTCAGACAGGGGAAATCAGATTCAGAGAGAGTAAATAGCTCAGAGGGATTAGATAGCTCAAAAATGGTGAAGATGGAAATCATTCCTTAAATTTTTTCTTTTAAAGACTCACTAATGTTCAAGGAAAACAAATAAATGCCCTGGTGGTCATGCTTCAAGTGGCTTCAAGTGACTGGTTAAAGAGATTTATTTTAAAACTTCATGGAAACTTTCCTTTTTGTTCAGTTGTATCCAGTATCTCATCTCAATTTTGGAAAATCCTGTTTGTTTACCATGTGGTTTCATGAGACCATTGGCCCATAAAACCCAGATTTGGTGAACCTTAAGGAATGTCATTTCGCCTCTGGGACATGGAAGTCACATTTAGAAATGTTTATATACCCTTTTTATATACACTATGGATGCATGGGATTAAGTGTGTGGGCAAATATTACTTTAACATATTAATATAGAGAAACAGACTCCATCCCACAACTGATGTCTTAATCTTTCTTCTCTCCTTTTCCTTCTCTTCTTCAGTTTGCCATATCTTCTTAGTTTCCTCCTATTTTCTTTATTCCCTATATTTTCCTTCCTTTCTTGGACATCTCAGAGATTAATAAAGTATGCCTCTTCACCATGTCTCTTTAAGAGAAAAGATAGATAGCATTGTGTTTTCAAGATCTCACGGGTTCTTTCTCTAGGTCATGTGTGTGAGTCTCTGTCTCTGTCTTTGTCTTTCTTTCACATTGAAGAAGGAAGATTTAATTGGCCAGAATAAGCTGCTCTGCAGGCAAAATTTAGACAGGTCCCTGTGAAGGCAGCAGTCCACTATGGTTCTCCATCAAACGTGTGAGTAAAAAATACCACTTGTACAGTGACTGGCAGAATTAGCAGGAAGAGCGGTATTTGTCCAGAAGAAGCAAACTTGCAAAGGCCAAGCCAGGAGAAAATGTAAATGGAATTAGCAAAAGGATGTGGTTCTGGGGTGAGCTTTCAGTTCAAATGTTACTGTCCCCATTGTTGGTATTTGATTGAAGAGACAGAGAAATGAGAAGAAGAAATAGAAAGAATTCTTTAATTCCTACCCAAATCTAAGGAAGGAGGGCATTGATTACACCCTTGAACCAAAGTCCTCAGAATATGTAAGAAATAGTTCCAAAATGGAAATTTAACTGTCCACATGATGTGGTGCTATGTTTTCAAGACTAGTTCGTGCTTTGGAATATTTCTCTGGAAAAATGTGGTTGCATTCTGGTTCACAGTCCCCACAGTAGGGTCTTGGCTGAACAACAGGTGTAGTCAGAAAGAGTCTTTAACCAAACATAATAGAATTGGCACCTTATGATTAGACTATACAACTATGCAAAAGCAGCATGTGGTTTTCTGGCGAGTGAGATTACACTGGAATTTCCTCTGCTAATTCTGTAAGATCCACCATAACCTTTTCAGTAACATGTGATCTTTCAACTGACTACTTTGTACCCTGGGCCAAGTCCAAATCACAATGACTATGGCATGATGATAAACAAAATGGGGTCTTCTCACACAAGTAAAATGAACTCACATTTATTTGAAATAATGATGATGATGATGATGACGACGACAACATTAAAACATTTATTAAGCACTCAAGATATGTCAGTACTATTTTAAACACTTCAATATGCATTACAAACGTTAACTTGCACAACAATCCTATGAGATATGTGTAGAAAATCTGACAATCAAGTGTACCCACCTCACAAGTGGTAGGGCTGGGAAGACACTTATAAAGTGACTAATCTTTTAGCTATAGTCACTACTTCACCTCTCACCCATGAAACTTCCTTCTGCTACACAGACATTAACTTTATTTTTACAGTATGTTTTGCTTGGGAGCCTCCCTACTCAGTCTAAGCTGGAAAACTCCTTTGTATCCATTAAGACCCATTTAAGGAAATATGTGAAGATTTCTATGACCCTCTTGTGTGTGTTTGGTGCTTGGTACATGGCTCCACCACAATAAATGATCATTTGTGTCTACATGTTTGCTTTAGTAAAGTGTAAGCACCAAGAGAAGCACATTTATGCTTATTTCTTCTTCTTATCCTCAGGACCAGGACAAGGTCAATGTCTAATAAATGTTTCATGAGTGAGTCATGAAAGTGACTATAATAACCTAATTATCTAAACAGAGCTAAAATTTGGACAGTAAGCAGAATAAAACTCTAGGCAACTCAAATGAATGGTATAGCATTCAAGCAACTAAAATGCATGGAAGACCCTCAGAGAACTGTGGTTGAAATGTATCAAATTGTTTGCCCATTATCTCTTTCTAATGGACTTTCCCCAATCTCTTTCTGATGATATAGTTCCATTGGAACAACCATGGCCTTGTAATAAAACACCTATTTTCTGGGCCACAGTGGCTAGTCCAGGTTGAGGCAGTGAGCTTTTTTGGGGATTAACTACTTGAATAGAGGAGATGTACATTTAGAGAGCTGTTGTGAATAATTATTTTCCACCATTGGGACCAGGAAGCCAAAAATGCTTCTTTATAGCAAGGGTGAGAAGTCAGGAGATAGAAGAAATGAAAGTGAAGCACATAAATTCAGAATAATATCCTGGATAAAACTCTAGTAGTACTCGCCTGGCTGAGATATATGGGTTTCATGAGAAAATGGTCATTTATATTGTGTTCAATACTCTATTCCCTGGTCTAGGATAATAAGCATTTAATAATAAGTTTTTTTTTTTCAGAGAATAAATAAGAAGGTTCCTGAGCAGAGTAAACATCGGGAAGAAGGAAAGAGACAGCTGGTGTTAGTTACTATGATGCCAATAGTTCTTGCATTTCATGTAGGATTTTTTAAAAATATATACTTTTTATTGATTTTTTACAGAGAGGAAGGGAGAAGGAAAGAGAACTAGAAACATTGATGAGAAAGAAACATCAGTCAGCTGCCTCTTGCACCCTTCCCCCTCCCTCACCACTGGGGATGTGCCCCCAACCAAGGTACATGTTCTTGACCAGAATTGAACCTGGGACCCTTGAGTGTGCAAGCTGATGCTCTATGCACTGAGCCCAAAACAGTTAGGGCTCTCATGTAGGATTTTAATTGATTACCATTGCTGATTCCATCATTTCAACTTAGAATCTTTTGCTCTGAAAGATACATCAAGAGTTCATTTGTGAAGAATTTTTGTAAATGTTGAATTCTGGGTGTTAGCTTGTGGAAATTCCTATTTAATTAGTCTGGGTAGGGTTCCAGAGTCTTCATTTTCCAAAAGCTCCCCAGGTGATTCTGCTGAATCCACACACCCTATGGTTTACTCACTTTCCAGTTTCAAGCAAGACTATTTATTAGATGGGTGTTTTAGCTAACATCAATTTAATATTCATCCAACAACTACTTATTAATTATCAAATGTGTAGAAGGCACAGCATAAATTGATTGATTGCTTTGCTTTTAAAATTCCTACCAGGAAAGCAATTTCTACCTCTTTTTAATGAATAAAAAAGTAATACACCTGAAACTAATAACAAAATAACATTGAATATAAACTCTAATTGAAAAATAATGTTTAAAAAAGCAATACTTATTTGAGGGTCAGAAGTTTCATGGTACTATCTCATTAGAATGTAAGAGAAATCCTTATATGTATGAAGTCACAAATTCTGACATAGGAGAGGGTCAGAGAGTATAGATTTTTAAAAAAGCGAATTTTACTGTCCTAAGCTGGAGTAATTTATCCTGATCCTTTCTGCTTGCTTCTCCGAGAGGTGAGGCACAGACCTTGTCCAAGCTAAACAGGAAGCTGAAATTCTGACCATAAAGTAGTTTGCACCATTGTAAATTATGAATTTGGATCTGTACTTAAAGATCCTGGAAGTCATTGGACCAGTGGATGCCTATTCAGAGGCATTGTGGCTTAACTATGACAGGGAAAACATTGATTCAGGCATCTGGAATTCTAGTCCCCATTATGGACTAGCTGAATGCATTACAGATCCATTTCTCCTCTCTGGGTCTTCATATCCTTATCTTCAGGAATTGCAGGTCAAGTTGTTAATCAAATTTGAGGGCCTGAATTCCAAAGAATACTGAATTAGAAGTAAGTTATCACTTTGGCTGATCATGTGGTGTTAAGATGTTCAAAACAACAAACACAAAACTTGAATGCCAAAAGGCATGGCAAAACTTGATGACTGGCTCGTCACTCTAATATATGTATTATTTTTACAATTTGAATGAAAACAAAACGTTTAATAGAGTAGTTGAGGATTCCAGGTTAAGGAACACTGCATTAGACAATATCCAGTGGAAGATAAAAAGAAGCCATGTCTGAGAGTTCTTCAGTTCTCTTATCTGACCACACACAAAGTATACTTCTGATTCTGCGCTGTCACACAAGGAGATTAAGTCTACAGATAATACGAGATTGATAACAACCACTTATCTCCTGAGAACATATGTGCCAAACATCATATTAGGCATTCTTAGAGATACACAGAAAGGGAGAATGTGCGATAACTATGCATGAGAGGTTTATCATCTGCTACTCTTCTGCATTTTCTCTGCTCCTGCACTAGACTATATGTAGAGTCCCAAAGAGGACACTGTGCCTTTGCATGTGCACACCATGCTGACTTGGCAGGAGACTCATGTTCATTCTTCAAAACTCAGTTTAAACAACACTTTTATTCTTTCATGGTCAATCTTGATGAAACTGAAACTCTTCCTTTGTGTTCTCCCTGTCCCTTGGGCATGTGTGATTCTAGGTCTTGTCATATCTTGCTTGCATTTTCATCTTTCTTCTACTAGACTATGAATTGTTTGAGGGCAGGAATCATGTCTTTTAAAAATATTTTATTGATTTTTAGAGAGAAGAAGGGAGAAAAGAAAAAGATTGATATGAAAGCACAACATAGATGGGCTGCCTCAGAAATGTTCCCTTCTGAGAATCAACTCAGAACCTGGGCATGTGACCTGACCTGGTAATGAACCATCAAGACTTTGGTGCACAGAGGGATGCCCAAGAAATGGAGCCATACTGGCCGGGATAAGATCATGCCTTTTGACTTCTGCATTTCTATTTTTTTTTTGAAGGGGGAGGGAAGGTTGAAAATGATCTTTATTTATTTACTTACTAAATTTATACATGGGAGGGGGGTCCCCTCAGCCAAGCCTGCATCCTCTCTAATCTGGGACCCCTCAGGGATGTCTGACTGCTGGTTTAGGTTCGATCCCCAGCAGTCAAATATTCCTCTCACAATCCAGGACCACTGGCTCCTAATCACTCACCTGACTGCCTGCCTGGTCTCCCTAACTACCCCCCAGCAGGCCTGGTCACCTCTTACTGGTCCCCCCAGTATCTCCCCCTCCTGGCTTGGTTGCCCCCAACTACCCTCCCTCCCAGCCTAGTTGCCCCACACAGCCTGCTTGTTCAGTCATTTGGTTGTCCCTCACTAAAACCCTTGCCAGCCTGGTCGCAGGCAGCCATCTTGTGAGGGTATGTGGGTTAATTTGCATATAACCTCAATTATATAGGATTGGTGGAATCTTAACATAATTTTATTATTTTTTTTCAAATTTTATCTTTATTATTGAAAGTATTATATATGTCCTCTTTTTTCCCCCATTGTCCTCATCCACTCTTCCCCCGCCCCAGGCCTTCATTACATTATTTTCTGTAACCATGGGTTATGCATATATGCCTATAAGTTCTTTGATTAATCTCTTCCTACCCCTCTTCCCTCTGAGATTTGTCAGTCTGTTCCATGCTTCTATGTCTCTAGATCTATGACTCCTGCATTTCTCAAACATGGAACTAACTTATGCTCAGTACTTGATTACAGAGTGGATGAATGGATCAATGCTTAACTAAGATCCAGAGATGTCAACTTTATCATTTATTCCCTGTGATGGAGAAGCAAAGTGGATGGGTGCATGTTTCAGTTAAAATAAACCCTGAGCTCTCTGCTCATCTTAGCAATGCTAGGCTTCAGAACTTATTTTAGTGTCATCCCTGATTATTCCCTTCCACCCTAATTAGAAGTATCTTCAGGTCTTTTATTCCAGGTGCACTCTTTTTTTTTTTTTTGGAAGTACTATTAAACTCATGTCATTGGCATCATCTTTAGATTGATGATAATTGCAAAGCCTGAAAAAAAAATTCTCAAGAAAAGATGCTTTCTGAAGGGCTAATGAATTCTTGAGGTGACAAGATGAAGACCCAAACCTCCATCTTCTGAGAAATGTTTGCTACTGCATGTGGCAGTTTCATGCTTCTGGAGGCTGATGGTCAGTAATAAACATTCAGCTCTATGATTGATTTTCTGATTCTTGTAGTTGCTGTTTTACTTTTTACTGCATAACTACTATGTCCCAAAATGTGAATTGCAACCAGTCTTCAGTGAATTGCAACTGGTTGAGAAATTCACATTTCTCAACCAGTCTTCACACCTAATGCTTACCCTCATTTGGCAGGTGAGATTCAGAATAAACAGGAGCTTGCTCAAAGTCACACAGTTTCAGTCTTATTCAGCTAATTTTATTGAATGCCTATTTATTGTCAATTTGCATGTTAATGACTCTCCATCTTTTTCCCTCTGTTTGGGCAGAGCCATTGGATAGTTCATGAAGAAATTCTCTTCAGTTTCTGACCAATTCACATGGGTTGATTCTAATCAGGAGGAGCTGGTACTGAGGACCTCTCCATCCTGTGCTTTCACCAAATATAGAGCTGATACTCATTGTGCTCCAGGCAGTAAGTATATTAGGCCCTTTAGGATATGTAAAGATCAATAAGTTAGTTCTGCCCTCAGAGAGCTCATAATCTACAGTGGGAAAAATAATTTCACAAAGAATGATAACACAGGCAGCAGTCAGCATCTTAAAACTGCCACAGCAGTGGTATAAACCACCTAGTATGGGGAATCAAAATGGAAATGATAATTGTTTGCTTGACATGACCAAGGAGGCTTCATCAAGTAGGTGATAGAGAATTAGACCGTAAGAGATGAAGAAGCTTTCTAATGGCAGGGGCCACAGGAGAACATGTGGGCAGAGGTCATAATGTAAGGAAAAATCTACATTTGCAAAAATATAGTGCACAGAGTGGGAATGAGAACACTCAGTTTTTGGATCACAGCATGAATGAGAGCCAGAATTTGGAGTAAAATGGGAATTATAATGTTAGTGTTGGATTCTGAAAGGATTTGAATGCAAAGTTTAGATGATTGGATCTTAACACTCTTGGAAAGTCTGTGATTTCTATAATTTTATTTGGTAGAAGAGCCTCAAGGGCGAGTGTGTTTAAGAACTTAATTAAAAGATTTAAGAATTGTGAAAGACCCTGGAAGACAGACTGGAGGCAAATAGAACATCAGAAGATTTGTGCAATGGCTTAAAGTGAGAGATATTGAGTACCTGAGAACAGATGGGGGTGGTGGGGATAGAAATGAGAGGTGGCTGCCATCATGTAGTTTTTTCATTATGATTACAGGCATCATCCCTTAACACTTTTATTGAGATACCGGAAGTCAATTCCTAGAGAAAGCTTCAATTAGTAGAATCACAGCTGCAAAAGATTCACTTTTCTCTTCCAAGCTTCGGTTTTGGCAAATGGGGAATTCATTATCCTGAGCAAGTTCTACAGCTCTCTATCTTTGTCACATAAGATGGATAGAGAATAGAAATTGATGATAGTCTTCCTTCAACTTCTCTATGTTTTAAAAGAATATCTGAAAGAAAATTTATTGGCGATTAGGAGCGAGCATGATATGGAGTACCGAAGGAGCCCTAGAGAAGGAATCAGGAAGTTGGAGTTCCTGCAGTGGCTTTGTCTCTTTCTACATGTGGCTTTGGGATAAGCATTTCCTCTTTCTGAGCTTCCATGTCCTCCCACATCAAGTCACAGGGTTGAGGTTTATGGAGTTTCCAACCTTTCCCAGAGATAGAGCCCTTGGTTCTAATGGTCCTTCGGAGGAATCTAAGGTATGATTCAGATGCATGAAACATGTAGCAATGAGACTGAGGCTGGAGTGAGGAGCTTCAGTCTCTGGAGCTGTATGGGACATGATCAGAAACCCAATGGGCATTGCAGATTATTAGATGATCCCAGATGATTCCTTAAGATCATCTGAGTGACACTTGAGTTTCCAGGCAGATATTACATACTGAGCTCCTTACCACTTTTGTGTTCTTGAGTTGTTAGGAAGTGGGAGCAGCTGGTGAAGCTACATTCTGTACATGGAGGTTTTCTTTCAATGACTCATACATCTCAAATTTCTTCTTGCTTCAAGTCTCTGCACTAGTGGTTCTCTCTTCCAAAGACACCCTTTCTCCATACATTTGCATGATTTACTTCTTTTTCCTGGAAACCTATCACTTGGATTGGTCCCTTTCAAGGCTCTGGGAGAGACCCTAGCAGTGTGCTCACATGATCACTGTATATGTATAATTTACAAATGTAAGATATTTAAATTATGTGGATTATGACCACCATCTTTCTTCTCTCACTTTTCCCTCTGTCACATTTTTTCTTGGTTTGGCGACTTTTGAAACTTTCTGCTTCACTGTCTTCATCTACTTAATGAAAAAAAATGACAGTATCTACTTCTTGGTGTTGTAAAGGTTGAATAGGTTCACACAGAAAAAATGCTTGGGAGCAATGAGTGCCTGATATGCATTAAATGCTTATTATTTTATTCTTTTTAAAAAAATATATCTTATTGATGTTTTACAGAGAGGAAGGGAAAAGGATAGAGAGTTAGAAACATCGATGAGAGAGAAACATCCATCAGCTGCCTCCTGCACACCCCTCACTGGGGATGTGCCCGCAACCGAGGTACATGCCCTTGACCGGAATCAAACCTGGGACCTTTCAATCTGCAGGCTGATGCTCTATCACTGAGCCAAACTGGTTTCAGCATTATTATTTTATTCTTATCATCATATATAGAAATTGACAACATAGTAGACATATTACCAGATTCAAGGTCTGGCCAAACCATTGTAGATCATAAGTAACTTATTAATTCTAAAAATATCAAGCAGAAAAGGTTCAAACTCCTTCTCCTGTAGTTGAAATAACTAAGGCCAAAGGAAATTACCATTAAGTGGTTTCTCCAAATCTTATAGCTAGGAGGGGTCCAAGGTAGGAGGAAGACCTAGATTTTCTGATAGTAAGTGAAGTGGCTCTTGAGCATGAATCATGTGCCTGGGCTGCCTAGAGCAATTGATCACTCCCTTCTTTAGTGACTTTTATACACCCAAGTTATTTGGGATCAACCCCAGAGAACAGCCTGGAGAAGAACAGGATGTTTCCAACAGCCTGCCAAGAAGCCTGCAGAAACCTGTGATGATTAGGGCCAAAAAACTAATTTTGAATGGGTTGTATATGTATTTTAGAATTCGGGTAGATTTCTCTTTGAGGCTATTCCCTGACTTTAAGGTATGGCCAAAGAGCAAAGGCTGATCTTAATTTAAGTGCCAGTTCTTGAAAGTTACCATATGCAAGAATAAACTTGGGATATATTGGATTATATAGATGTAAAACAAAACAAAAATATTGGTTAAAGAATACCTGGGTGAATTTTTTTATAATCTCCAATTGGAGAGAGTCTTTGTAATTATGACACGAATATCTATATGCCATAACAAAATGATTGAAAATTTTGATCACTTTAAAGTACAAAAATATAATAAATGACAAAATTAAATCTCTACATGGCAAAAAACAAAAACAAAAACATAAAACAAAAATAAACAACACATCAAAAACATAAGTAAAAAAAAAAAAACAAGTGACAAATTGAGAAAATATTGCAACTCATGTCCAAGATAAAAGACTAATGATTTCTCTAAATATAGAGAGCTGCCAGAAGTTAACAATACAGAGATAACATTCCTCACTTATCAGATGGGCAAAAGTCCAAAAGTTTACAAAACTCTTCTTTGATGAGCTTTTAGGGAAACGTAACAGAATTACTGGTGGGAGTAGAAATCTATTACCTCATTGGAAGGCACTATGGTAACTTATATCAATTACTTTGACCCAGTGATTTCATCTACACAAAATGTAATATGTACAGGTTTTTTATTGTTTATATAGCAATGATTTAGAAGCAATCTAGTTTATCATCAAAGGAATGATCACAAACTATTTTTCACTGCTACAGGGGAGGATTATATGGCAAAATGAGAAGCTTTTTAGGTACTGTCATGGAAACATCTTCAGGAAATACACACACACACACATACACACACACACACACACACACACACACACACACACACACACACATGCCCAGCGATTGGAATGACAGAATGACAGAATGACCAGAATGACCAGAATGGCCAGAATGACTTGTTGCTATGTTGCGCACTGCAGCAGCCAACCAGCCTGATTGGGGCTGATTGTTTTCCTTCCTCCCCATTAGGGATGGGGCCGGCTGACCAACTTCTCATGTCCTCCCAGCCTGCTACCCCCACCTGATCAGCCCCCATCAGGGCAGGCTGGCCACGCACCACCCATGCACGTATTCATGCACTGGGCCTCTAGTATATAAATAAGTCATATATTTTTGTTGATTTTAGAGAAATAGAGGAAGGGAGATGGAGATAGAAGAACACCTGTGAGAGGGAACCATTGATTATCAGTCTCCTGCATGCTCTCTACTGGGCATTGAGCCTGCAACCCTGCAACTCTGGTACATGTCCTCACTGGGAATCGAACTAAGAATGACACAGCCAGGGCTTCATGATATATTTTTAAGGGAAATAGAAAAACACAGTATAGTTTATGTGATATGTTATATTTTAATAGAAAGAAGGATAAGAATATTGAATTGTATTTGCGTGCATTTGCATAAATAATAAATTATACTCAAGAAAGCAAAACAAAACTACAGTGGTACCTCGAGATACGAATGCCCTAACATACGAGATTTTTGAGATACGAGCCATCGAGCGAGCGATTTTTACTTTGAAATATGAGCAACATTTGAGATAGGAGTAATCATGCAGATCGGCCAGCTGCACACGACCCACCAGTTTACCACAACTCGAAGGTCTCATAGTTTCCCACGCCTCAAGGTTATGGAACGAATTAAACTCGTATCTCGAGGTACCACTGTACTTTTAATTAGTCATAGGGATGGGGAATGGAATGGTATGGACAGGAAAAAAAGGGAAGAGGATTTCCAATGAATGCCTTTGTTTAAATTAAATTTATTGATGTGGCATTGGTTAATAAGGTCATGTAGGTTCAGGGGTACAATTTTATAATACATTATCTGTATATTGCATTGTGTGCCCAACACCCAGAGTCAATTCTTCTTCTATCACCATATATTTGACCTCCTCTACTCTTTATTATCCATTGCCCCCTTCCTTCTAGTAATCACCATGCTGTCGTCTACGTCTATGAGTTTTTGTTTGTCTTATTTGTTCACTTGTTGATTTCAGTTTTATATATGAGTGAAATCATATGGTTCTTGACTTTTTTTCTGTCTGATTTATTTCACTTAGCAAGATACTCTAAAGTAACATCCATTTTGTCACAAATGGCAGTATTTTATCTTTTCTTATGGCTGAGTAGCTATTCCACTTTATATATATACCACATCTTCTTTATCCAATCATCTATCAAAGGACACCAGTTATTTCCATGTCTTGGCCACTGTGAATAACACTGCAATAAACACAGGGGTGCCTATATCTTTGCTAATAAATGTTTTCTAATTTTTTGGATAGATACACTGAAGAAGGTTTGCTGGGTTATGTAGTAATTGAATTTTGAATTTTTTGAGGAAACTACATACTCTTTTCCATAGTGGCTGTACTAGTTTATATTCCCACTAGCAGTGAATGATGGTTCCTTCTTTCCCACAACCTCTCCAACTTTGTTCTTACTTGTCTTATTGATAATAGCCATTCTAACAGATGTGAGATGGTATCTCATTGTAGTTTTGATTTGCATTTTCCTAATATCTAGTGAAGTTGAGCATCTTTTCCTCTATTTGTTGGCCATTTGTATGTCTTCTTGGGAAAAGTATCTGTTCAGGTCCTCTGCCATTTTTTTTAAACCAATGAATGTGTTTTTATACTACTTTGCTGAGACAGAAACAATTTGCCTATCCAAGAAGTAAAAGTAAATGTAAAGGAATTCCCAGCAGTGGCAAATATATGTAAAGTGAGTTTGGACAAGTTGTTTAAACTTCATGAGTCTCAAATTTTTCATCTACAAAACAAGGAAAATCACAATCTGCCTAAAGCTTTCTTTCAGGAGTTTGCACAAATCAAGCTCATTCTTTTTTTAAAAAAATATATTTTATTGATTTTTTACAGAGAGGAAGGGAGAGGGACAGAGAATTAGAAACATCAACGAGAGAGAAATATCAACCAGCTGCCTCCTGCATATTTCCCACTGCAGATGTGCCTGCAACCAAGGTACATGCCCTTGACTGGAATCAAACTGGGGACCCTTCAGTCTGCAGGCCGATGCTCCATCTACTGAGCCAAACCGGCCAGGGCTCAAGCTCATTCTCAACTCAAGTCATTTGCATTCTGTGCCTTCTGTAGAAGGAGGTTATGTGCTACCAGGAGATTTTGGAGAACTCCAGCTCTCACATCAATTTCCTCCTCAGAAGTCTTCTTTGGCCACTCTATATATTATAGTTCCCACTTACTGGCCTATTTCTTTATTTTGATTTTCTCATAATTTCTAAACAGGAAGCTGAATTCATTCTCTCTCTCTCTCTCTCTCTCTCTCTCTCTCTCTCTCTCTCTCTCTCCTTGTTTATTTGATATTTTGCATCTCCTTTATTCAGGCTGCTGGTTTTGAACCATAAGAAGAGAGTTTGTTTGATTCTATCACAGTTGAGACCCAAGTACCCAGAACCATGCCTCATGTCTGAGATGTATTTTTTTAAACGAATGAAGGAATGAATGAGTATTTATACCCAATGCTAAATGCATAGAAGAGGCTCAATGGAGTGTAGCTATTTCTAGCATGGGCTACATATCAGGGATTAGGCTGTGTGGGGCACTACCTTTCCACCTGTTATACAAATAGCAATTTGTAAGACTGTATTTCTTTGTTTAACTATAACAGTAAGACTTAAATTAAATGGATAGCTAGCATTTGGAGCAAAAATTTAAGACAATTAAAGGATGTTTAAAAAGAAAGTTCACTCTCCTGCTCCCTGGATTGACTTTTCATATTTAATTAGACTTTTTGTGTTCTCACAAGATCATTATAATCTCATTCTCATTTTGTTCCCAAATAGATAGGAACCAAGAAGCTGCCCTGTGCAGTGCAGGCTCAGAGTGAAAGCAGTTCCTCAGCTGCTGGTACCTTGGTGTCAGGTAATTGCTCATATTTATTTTGCATATCTAATCAGAGAGAAGGAGCCTAATTATCTCCTCCCTCTGGAAGTCTCTGGAGAGAAAGCAGTGTGTGTTTTCTTTTCCTTCCCTCCTTAAGAAAATATCTTTGAACTTGATTTCACCTTGAGGATGAAAGCAGAAGAGACTATATATATATA
>JAAGEH010000043.1:14292177-14356479 GCA_011751065.1 Lasiurus cinereus | reverse complement strand
TATATAGTGGCCAGATTATTATGATCTCTGAATGCATAATAATCTGGCCATTCAGTGTATATCCTATATAATAAAAGGCTAATATGCAAATTGTCCCCTTGACCAGGAGTTCGACCAGCAGGCAGGCTGGATCCCACCCATGCACAAATTCATGCACACACACACACACTGAGTGGCCAGATTATTATGTGTGTGTGTGTGTGTGTGTGTATGAACTATATATATATAAAAATATAAAAAACATATATTTGCGCACAAAAACTATATAGTGTGCAAATATATGTTTTCTATATTTTTATAACCCCGGTTTCTGGTTTCATAGAGAAATATGCAGAATGCCATAGGGAGTTAGACCCCTAAATATAATGTGGGTACTGTGGTATAAGTTAAGTTTTCTCTACTTCAGATATTGCTTTATTGCTTCTTTTGGGCCCTCTTTCACAATGTCCAAGCACATTGGGCCCTACGAAAGGCTTATCCTCTTGCTCAATTTAAAATGTATAATGTACACTGTTAATATATAACATTAACATACCATTATGTGTGCGTGTGTGTGTGTGTGTGTGTGTGTGTATGTGTGTGTGTGTGTAGTTTTAGCAGCATGAGGTGGGGAGATGAGTTATTTTCCAACCACTTTACTTAATGTCACCAGCTTATCTGGCCAATGCCAGGCCCTTCAAGAGCAAATTTTCAGGAGCTCATTATTTGGTTGATTACTTCAGTTTTCCACTACAGGATATAGATTGAATTAATGAGGTAAACAAGCTGGGTGATTGATATGCAATATTACAAACGTTACGCAAGGGAATCTTTAAAGATTTTGTTTTGCACTAACAGAATGACAAAGATGTCCAAATTGAGTTTGGAAGGCACAGGCTCTCCAGAGCTTCATTTCAATCCCTGTGTGTGTGTGTGTGTGTGTGTGTGTGTGTGTGTGTGGTATTTCTTGTCTACCTGGTGTGCGAGGACATAGTGTTTTGTACAGGCGCTGCTTTCATGGTTCAGGGAATTGTGGATGATCAAATGACTCATTTCAGTGTAAGAGACTGAAATCCAACCTTGTGATTTTCCTCATCTCAGCCTTCCTTCCCGGCATGACGCAAAGTGACTTCTGATAAGCAGAGCAGGACCCAAAGGGTAAACCAGGTGAACCAGAGGCATTGCTGCATGAGATTATCAAAAGCTCTAGGTAGGGAATATGTCTTGCTCAAATTTGCAGCCTCCAGTAGTGTCAAGTGGGCAGTCAACTGATAGTACTTTTTAGTTTCCAAAATAACAATGCTTTAAATTTACAGAGCACTTTGAAATATATCAATATCTTTCATGTTTATTATTTTGTTCAGCACAGATGTAATGTAGTTCAATGCTGGGTATATCATCCTTGTTTTATAGGAAAGGAAACAGACTCAGAAAAGTCACAGACCACAGTTAGAGGTCTGAGGGCTGGCACCAGCTCTTCTATCTCTAAATGGACTCTTCTTGCTCAGCCTCGGATGCCCTCATTTATTGTTGAAATAAAAATGACTGACTGACTGAATGAATGATGGTCAGGGTTGGAGAGGCTAGCCTGACAAAGAAGATCCAGACACAAGATCCCTCAGGACCTCCTAGAGAAATCCAGGTTGTTGCAATTTAAAATGCAGCAGGGGAAAATCCCTTCACACGTTTTTGTGTTAGGAACCCTCATGTTGCTGATTTAGCAGGGGCCATGTAGGGACCCTATTCAAAGTACACTGGATGCTCAAGGCTAATTGGAGTATAGAGGCCCTGTTCAGAGTATGCCAGATGTTCAAGGCCACTCTGAGCATGTGACTCTTAGTCAAGGTGTCCAAGAACTATACACAGGTGCAAGAGCAAGGCCAGGGCAATCTGTATGTATGCTGCACAAGTCTTCCTTTCTATAACACAAAAGACTGAGGTCATTATTTGGAAAGAAACCTCTTTTATCTAAGTAGTATAAAGTTGTTACTGACTAATCAGGGCCGCTACTGGTGGGGCTGCTCTTATGTAAGGCAGGCTGCTGTTATGTGGGCCTGTGTTATGGAGATTATATCTTGTTATCTATTTGATGTGCGGCTACCTGCTGTATGGGACTTTTCTTTGAAGAACTGTTTTGTCTGGTGGTTCCTTATTAGCAATGGTTACATGGCCACTGATTTCTATAATAAAGACTCTTATATATTCACAAATTCTTATGTCTTCTCCATCAACGAGGTCCAGTCCCTGACAGTTGGCATAGTGGAGCAGGATGAAGGAACTGAGTTCCCAAAAGGCCATTATATTGAGTTAAAATCTGTTAAACACAACTGGACTAATAATCCTTGTAATTCCTGCCTTTCAGATGCCTCTTCTCCTTGATCCTCTTCAGGCTGGACTCTTGAGGTTTGGGGAAGTGGCTTTAGAGTTTATGGTGAATGGAGTGGAAGAGTAAGTCTCATGGATTTATATGTGGGAACTTGTGTTGCCTTCTTTTTTGATTCTTAATTTTTTATTAATGTATTACATGTGTACATATCTTCCCATTGCCCCTACCCCCCACCCCACTCCCATGCCTGCCCTAACCCCCAGTGTATTGCATCCATTGGTTATGCTTATATGCATGCATAAAAGTCCTTCGGTTGATCTTTTATCTACCCCACCTCTCCCTAGCCTTCCAACTGTAATTTGACAGTCTGTTTGATGCTTTACTGCCTCTGTATCTATCTTTTTGCTCATCAATTTATAATGTTCTTTATTATCTATAAGTGAGATCATTTTATTTCCTGGTTAGAAACCTAGTTGTTTCTAACCCTGTTGGCTTCCTCAACTGGTGATCATCTGGTCCCTTCTCTCTTAGCACAGGAGGGGCACTCTGGTCTTTTCTGTTTCATAGCCTCACTCTGGGTCTTGTTATACATTTCACTTAATTTATAAATAAAATAACTAAGTGAAGTATGTAATACATGAACTGATGATGAATGCTGCAGGAAATAAAGCAGTGAGGGAGAGTAGAGGGAGTGTGGGGGTGCAATTTAAGGTCATTTGGTCAGGAAGCATCTCACAGAGAAGATGACATTTGAGCAAAAACTTGAAGGAGGTCGAGAAGTGAATCACATGGAATCTGGAAGAAGAAAATTCCAGATAGAAGGCAGGACTGTTTTTAGTATACATTGGAAAAACAGGAAGGAGGTCAGTTGGCCTGGAAAATAGTCAAGAGAAGAAAAATTGCAATTGAGGTGAGAGAAATAAAGGGGTAGGCTCAAGATTGTGGAAAGGGCTGTGATTGAATTCCAGGTGAGCTGGCAGACACTGAGGTGTTGTGCAGAGGAGTGCTAGTTTCAAGGGATTGATTGGTTGCTATGATGAGATTCTGCCCTCCTACTCTAGGGAGAAAGGTGAAAGCAGAAAAGCCAGTTAGGACACTGTCACAATAATTCTGGTGAGAGGGATATTAGTAGATTAGATGAAAGTGGTACCAAGAAAGGGAGCATTAAATAACTGGATATAGATATATTTTGTAGTAGAGGCAATAGCATGAATGAATGGATTGGATGTTGGGAGGGTCAGGAGGGGGAAAATCAGAATGACTTCAAACTTTTTGCTTGAGTAAGTAGAAAAATAGAAATATTTCCAATTGAGATGAGGAAAGCAATAGTTGGGTCAATTGGTAGGGGACAAAGACGAGTTCATTTTAAAATATGTTAATTCTCACTCTAGCTGGTTTGGCTCAATGAATATAGTGTTGGCCTGTGAACTGAAGAGTCCTGAGTTTGATTCTGGTCAATGGCACGTACCTTGGTTGCAAGTTCCCTGACCCTGGTTGGAGTATGGGCAGGAGGCAACCAATTGATGTGCCTCTCACACAACAATGTTTCTGTCTTTCTCTTTCCCTTCCACTCTCTCTAAAAATCAATGGAAAAATACCCTTGGGTGAGGATTAACAATAACAGCAATAAAAACAACAGCAACACACACACACACACACACACACACACACACACACACAAGAAAAAACATGTTAATTCTGAGATGCCTATAAACATCTAAGAATATTTGTTGAGTAAGTATTTGGAGTGTGAGTTTGAGGGAGAGCTCTGAGCTGTATATATATATATTTGGGAGTTATCAGCATATGATCATAAAATTAGATAAGATCACCAAGGGAGAGAATGTAGAGTTAAAAAACTTAACATAAAATAATAGCATAGCCTAACTTTTTCAGCATTCAAGACCTTTAAACTCATTTTATGCCATATATATCCACTTAGGTATCCCATAGGCACCTCACATTCAACATGGCCAAACCTCAGTGTGTATTCTTATCCCTTCCAAAATTTGCTATGTAATCACAGGACCAATATTCAGTTCAATGATTACACTGGGCAATATTTTGTAGCTCTTATTGCGTGTCTGGCATTTTGTTAAACACTTTACATATATTATTTAATTCCACCCTCACAATACCATCTGAAATAGATGTTACTATTTTCTTTCTATTGAAGATAAGAGATGTGAGATTAGAAAGCTTGAATAAATTGCCCAGATATACACAACTCGTAAGTGGTGAATTTCAACCCCAGTCTCTGGAATCCAGTATTCATATATTTATAACTACCAAGTCATATAGTATTTTAATATTTAGGAAGTATAAGTTTAGAGACTTGTATGAATGCTCAAATTTTGTCATTTCTCACATTGTTTTGGCTCATGGAGTTCTTTCAATAATGTGATGCAAGCTCTGGACAGTTCTCCTAGAAATATGAATACATGCAAAGAGATACAACATTTTGTATTCAGTTTCACGGCTCCTTTAAAATTTAATCATGGGCCTTGACCACTTAAAGATCTAAAATCTCCACAAAAGAGTTTCTGTATTAAGTCTCTTATATTTTTTCCCACACCAACTACAAAAAAAACTTACTAAAAATTTTAAGTGACTCTGGTTTATTTATTTTATAAGGTATATGTTCTTATAGATAATAAATTAATACCATCTATCTTAAGAAGCCTCATTTCTACCTAGTCCTATCTACTCCTCCTCACCTGCCAAAACACTATCACTTCCCTGAGTCTCTATCCAGTGTCTCTTTAATGTAAATATAAACATAAATGTATTTGTTAGTTCTCCACCCACCTTTTCCTTTTTTAAAAATAAACTCCAAGCTGCCTTTATTATTTTTTAAGTTAACATAATATGTTCAGCTCTTCACTTTTATTGATACATATTGGACATCTTTCAAGATTAATACATAGAGAACTTTTTCATTACAATAGATTCCATCAGTCCCAGAGTGATCGACATTTGGGTAGTTTCTATATTCTGTTACAAACAGCATTCACTGAATAACTGACAAAAGTCATTTTGTACACATACAGGAATACTATCAGATAAAGTTCCAGATGTAGACTAGCAGAGTCAAAGGGTAAGAGCATTTACAATTTTGATAGCTATTACAAAGTTGCTCTCTGGGAGACAGAAGCATTCTGCATACTCACCAGCAATGTAAGCAAGTTCCTGTTTCTTTCCTGCTTTTCCACAGCTGGCATAGTGTTAAACTTTTGAATTTTTACCAATTGAATAGGTGAGAAATGCTATTTCAGTAGAGTCTTAATTTGCATTTTTCATTTTATCAGAGGGAAGAGTGCCTTTTCATATGTTTAGGTTTGCATTTATATTTCATTTTCTGAGAACTGTCTGGCTTTCATCTTTTCAATTGGATTTGGTTTCTTTGGACATTAGTAATTCTCTAAAGTATGACTAAAGTAGTCTATAAAGTTACTGAAATAAATATTACTAAATTGTATTCTACATGGCATTATCCAAGCTCCCCTCTCTCTCTTATTATCTCTCTTTTGTACAGCCAATATTTTTACAGCAAGTTCTCATTATTTTTAATGCCATGAGGTTTTCTTATTGGCAGAACAAATCTAGCTTGATAATGAAGCCTACCCCATTCCCCCAAAGAAGATGAGTTAGTCAGCCCTTACCTGCTTGAAACTCAGAAGCTCATTTTTCCTTGAGTATCTCCGTGTTCCAAGGCATTTCCACATAACATAGATACATTTTTTCTGTGTTGATAATTTATCCTGGTTCATGACTTTCTCCACAATGAGCCTCTTTAGCTTTTCAATTTAGAAACCAAAACCCCAAACACAAAAAAACAGTAAGGCAAGGAAGCTAGTAATGTTCTTTCTTCAATTAAATTTATAGGAAGCAAGGAAAAAAGTTTTTAAAACTCTCCCACCAGTGTTTACTCAATGGTAAACTTTGTTTGTACAGGCTCACTAGTACCTTACAATTGAAGAATGTGTATTTGCAAGTTCCTGACTTTGCCCTGAATGACATTTCTGCCAATATATATTTGTTTCCTGTGTTTATAATTCACATGACAAATAAACCGCATTTTCAGCTTTCACAACTGTCTCTCACTTGGTGAGTAATTTTTTTCACTGTTCCGAACACTTACTGAAATAGTTCCATTAAATTCTTCTCTCATTTCTGTGTAGAGATTACTTGCATTCATTCACCTGGGAGATGGAAGCTATTATGGAATGGAATATTCCACTTCTACAGCCAAGCAAACCTTTTATTTTCAGTCCGAGAGCCATTACTTTCTCAGATTCTTCATTTCCATCTCCCAATACCACAAGTCGGCTTTCTTTACTGGGCCATTAAAAAAAAATCTTTATTGTTGAAAGTATTACAGGTTCCCACTTTTATCTCCCCACATTGAATATCCCTCTATACCACACACACCCCTCTCAGTCCTTCACCACCCTATTGTCTGTTTCCATAGGTAATGCATATTTGCATATAAATTCCCCAGTTAATCTCCCCACCTCTCCAACTCCAACCCTGACTTCCCTCTGAAATTTGTCAATCTGTTCCATGCTTCTATTATTGGGCTATTTTTAAAGAATCACATTTTATTAAACTCCCTCCCTCCCTAAAAGGGGTTCATCCCTTTGTGTGACTTACAATAGTCACAACGAATATAAAATAATGCTTCATAGATTATAGACAGATGGCTAGGTTCACTCACTAACTAAATGATTCTCGAATTTCATGGTAATCTTTACTAGAAGCCTCACCATCTTTGCATTCCCAGCTGGAGGGTAGAAGCTGCAAATTAACCACAAATGGACACAGCGGAAGAGCTCAGTTAGAGGAATGAACCTCTTGGGTCTGGACTGAGAGGCCCAGCGTCTGTGGTCTTTTCTGAGTCTCCAGCAGCCATTTCCCATTTGGATAGGTTAAAGGTGGTGTCTCTTTTTTTTTTTTTAAATTAATTTTTATTAATTTTTTATACATATCTCCCCATTGCCCCCCTCCCTCCCAGGCATACCCCGACCCCCCAGTGTCTGTGATCATTGGTTATGTTTATAAGCATGCATACAAGTCCTTTGATTGATCACTTATTTACCTCACCTAACTTTAATCTTTCTGCTATAATTTCACAGTCTGTTTGATGCTTTATGATTTTTGTCCTCCTGAGAATTATCAGTCTACTCCCTTTCTGTGCTCCTGATTCTATTATATTCACCAGTTTATTCTGTTGATCAGATTTTTAATTCACTTAATTTTTAGATTCACTTGTTGACAGATGTGTATTTGTTGTTCATAATTTTTTGTCTTTTACCTTTTTCTTCTTCCTCTTCTAAAAGGGTACCTTTCAGCATTTCATATAATACTGGTTTGGAGTTGATGAACTCCTTTAGCTTTTTCTTCTCTGTGAAGGTCTTTATCTGCCCTTCAATTCTGAATGATAGCTTTGCTGGATATATTATTCTTGGTTGTAGGTTCTTGTTGTTCATCACGTTGAATATTTCTTGCCACTCCCGTCTGGCCTGCATCGTTTCTGTTGAGAAATCAGCTGACAGTCGTATGGGTGCTCCCTTGTAGGTAATAAACTGTTTTTCTCTTGCTGCTTTTAATATTCTCTCTTTCTCTTTTGCTCTTGGCATTTTAATTATGATGTGTCTTGGTGTAGTCCTCTTTGGGTTCCTTTTCTTTGGGGTTCTATGTGCTTCCTCGACTTGTAAGTCTATTTCTTTTACCAGATGTGGGAAGTTTTCAGTCATTATTTCTTTAAACAGGTTTTCAGTATCTTGCTCTCTCTCTTCTTCTGGCACCCCCACAATTCTGATGTTGGTACGCTTGAAGCTGTCCCAGAGGCTCCTTACATTATGTTCACATTTTTGGATTCTTTTCTCTTCTTGCTTTTCCAGTTGAATGTTTTCTGCTTCTTTATATTTCAAATTTTTGACTTGATCCTTGCCTTTCTCTAGTCTGCTGTTAGTACTCTGCGTAATAGTATTCATTTCAGTCAGTATATTTATTATCTTCTCTTGGGTCTCACTAAATTTATCCATCTTTTCTAGCATATTCTTGCAAAACCTTATAAGCGTGGTTTTAAACTCTATATCCAGTCGTTTTTTTTCCTCCATTTCTTTTGCTTGTAATCCCTTCCCTTGTCTCGGCATTTTCACTGTGCCGGGGAAACTTCTGTGCTGGATTCAGCCGCAGAAGCCTCTGCTGAGCTTGGGAGGGTGGAGTCTCAGGGCTTAAGGGACCGCCTTGCCTTCCAGTCGGCCCCGCCCTCCACGGCCCCTGAGTCTCACGTGACTGGGTAATGGCTGGAGCGGTCCTTGTGTGCGCGCGCACCCGCAGCGCCTCTAACCGCTGCCTTTCCGGCTCCCCTGCGAACCAGGACCACACAAGTCTAGGTCCCCAGGGTTTCGCCCAAAACAGGGGCCCAGTGGACTCAGAAGTGGCGCAGTTGGGAGGGTCTGTCTCCCGCCCACTCGCGAAAGCCAGCGGCACAATCAGCAATCCGTCCTCCGCGTGGTGCTGTGCGCGACCAGACCTCCGATCCTTTGCAACTCCCCTAAATTTCCGTGCACCTCTCCCTTTTCACAGTCCAAGCTCCCCCGTATGAGTTTCGGCTGGATCTGGGGTTTAGTGTCGTAAGATAAGGGGTTCAATGCCGTTGGGAGTCTCCGTCTCCCTCCCGCCAGAGAAAGCCAGCCAGGTACTCCGGCACCCGCTCTCTCAGCGCGCTCGTCTCGGTACCTCAGCTTTTTGCAGCTCCTCTGGGTCTCCGCGAGCCCCTCTTTTTCCCTCTAGTTGTAGAACTTCCACTCAGCCAGCTTTCCTGTGGCTCTGGATGATGTCCGTTCTGTCTTTTAGTTGTAGTTTTGAAATTGTTGTTCGAGGCAGCAGTATAGGTGTTTACCTATGCCGCCATCTTGGATTCTCGTGTCTCTTTGTTTTAACACAATTTGGTTTTTCCATATTTTTCCGGGTGTTCATATGTCTTTTGTGAGTATCTTTCTTTAAAAAAAATTGCTTTTAGCTCCTCAAAGGAAGAAATATGTTTTACATTTACTTAAACCTACCAAATTCATCTGTCCTCTTGTTTTCTAGTACTTATCACTTCCAGGCATCATTCAGTTTTATACTTTAGGGGAATTTAAAAAAAAAGCTTAGGAGAGAAGTTGTAAACCTAGAAACATGACTGTTCTTGTCTATTACACTGTCACAGAGATCAATCCTGTGTATCCCTGTGGTGTGATGTCCAATGATTAACTCACTTCTCTAGCCTTTTATTGAAGTGTAAATTCATCCTCAATGATTCTGGACTTGCTTTAGGTGAGAGACTGGCTGCAGGCATTATAGTCTCTCGACCTCGAATCTGGAGCAACTCAGAATTAGAATTTAGCTTCCCACTGTAAGACCAGGCCCTTTGATGCGGGAGGAAAAGGGAGAAGAAGGCAGTGGTTCTCAACCTTCCTAAGGCCACGACCCTTGCATACAGTTCCTCATGTGGTGGTGACCCCCAACCATGAAATTTTCCTACTGTTATGCATCGTGATGTAAATATCTGCATTTTCCGATGGTCTTAGGCGACCCCTGTGAAAGGGTTGTTTGACCCCCAAAGGGGTCGCGACCCACAGGTTGAGAACCACTGCACTAGATGTTCACTTCTAACCCTACACTATTGGATTTAGTTCATGCCATCTGGGGTTCTCTATTTGTCATAGGATGAGTATAAATCACCGTGTGACTAATCATCCTCCTATGGTCTCCTGTGCTGCATCGGAAGGAACCAGGGTCACACAGTCACTAACCTGCACCCAGGCTGGCTGTGGGGTGCAGACAATATTTACTCATCACCATTTTCTGGGGCCTGCCTTGAGTTTTATTCCTAGTTCCGCATCATATTGTATATGAGTTTTGCTTCCTGTTACCAAGTCATATTTAGATTCAATTAACAGTTGGCTCTTGGCATAGGGTTAATCTCCAACACTACAGTATTTATTAAGTCTTTACCGTATATTGTTCAATTAAAACTTCACTTGATTCTTTATGAGCTTCCAAGCATTGTTCCTCTTGTGGTTGGGGAATAGCATGCTATAGTGGTTTTTCAAGTTAGGACCTGGATTTCTAACTTGTCATCTAAACCAGTCCATCCTGATAAACACTGCTTCGAGGGCAGTAAGTCAGTTTTTCCAGAGAAGCAACAATTTTAATGGATTTGAGTTCATCAACAATCCTTCAGAGAGAACCCTGTAAATCTTGATGACAGAGGGTATTTCTGGACTGGTGCACGTTTATACTGTCTGCTTTCAATGGGTAGCCTGGTGTCCTACCCTTGACTCAAAGTTCTTTCCCTTTCAACCACAAGCAAGCTCACCGGGCAAATTCCTGCAATCTGAGTAGAAAGCAATTCATAGCAGGGACTCCAAAGCTTATATGTGGCCATGCCCACATTAGCAGCCAAGTCCCACAGTATCCAGCCTTACTTTGATGAACTTCTATTGTAGAAGATCATAAAGGTTCCTGTTGGCAGGGAGAAAACAGTGACTCTCCCTCTTTTGCCTGAGAACAGCATGGCTACCAAGGCTGGAGAGAGGACCCATTACTTCCAGCAGTAGTAGTCAGCCTTTAGTTGGATGTATTTAGTGGCAACTAAGTCAGCCTCCAGGAGAAAGGGCAGGTATCAGTCTCAAATGTAGCCAGTGGCCAAGAAGACTCCAGGTGTCTTCTGGGCCCTAATAAGGCCTGAAAAGAAATATTTGAAATGGGAAAAGGTAAAGATAAGGGCTCGGAATGGAGCCAAATGATGTTTCCCCCTTCACTGTTTTAACCACTTAATTTTTAATTGTTCTCTTCTGGTTTGAGAAAGTGCAGGTTACTAGGATCTGTGTAAATACAGGCTTAATCTCAACTGGCTATTTGAAATCCTATGGTTATTTCTAGGGATGCCTGGAGCCAAGGTGCTTAACATTGGCCAAACCCAAAAGAAGTAAACTAACAAGTTACAAATATTCTTGTACTAGGGTCTGAGATCAGGTGGGTAATTTGTACTAGTTTATTAGCTTTGTTTATACAAAAAGAAATGAATGGTTTGCTCCTGGATTCTTTTAGATTCTCTTGGTTTCTTCTATTTCTCTTGATCGAGCATCCAAATTTTGGGTATGTGATTAAAGAGGAATAAATATTACTCCTTAGGTAACACCTATTCTCCTCAGCTTAAGTTATTTTGCATGTATTTTAGTGGTGCATGATTCAAATACAAAGTGCATCCTATGTGATTTAGGAAGGACTCTGGGGGCTGTGTTTGGAAGTCCTGGATCCCTCTAATCTTTGCCTACCCTTTCTTTATCATGCGAAACTGAAATCCCCGAGTCATTTCAATTATTCAACCCTGTGTAATTGAAGCTTTACACTAGTTTTGTATTTACTTTGGAATATGATGCAATATAAAGTCTATACATACTTTCAGCTCATGTCTCAAGCAAATCTTCAGTAGAGCTGAACAAGGTCAGATGGCAATTGATAAAATCAGCCTCTGAGAAATCCCAATACCTGATTCTCTACTCTTCTCCTCACACTCCTTTCTCCCCACTGACCTTAGATATAGAACACTCTCCTATTATTTTTCCTAACCTTTTTCCATCAAAACTTCCTGTGGGCACTTGGGCTGTTTCCAGACCTTGGCTATTATGAATAATGCTGCTATGAACATAGGGGTGCATATATTCTTTCTGATTGGTGTTTTGGCATTCAGCCAAAGTGCCCATCAGAGATGAGTGGCCAAAGAAGCTGTAGTACAGCTACACAATGGAATACTACATGGCTATAGAAAAAGGAAGGAACTCTTACCCTTGTGACAGCATGGATGAATCTGGAGAGTATTATGCTAAGTGAAAAAAGCCACTCAGAGAAAGACAAATATATGATCTCACTAATATGTGGAATCCAATGAACAAAATAAACTGACAAACAAAATGGAACCAGAAACATGGATATATGGAAGAGACTGGCCGCACCTGAGGGAAGGGAGGTGAGGGTGACTGGATAAAGAAAGAGAAGGGATTAGCTAAATATATGCATACCTGATGGACATGAACAATGTGGGGTGAAGGCCAAGGGAGGGGGAGGTTCGAGTGAGTGGAGGTGATCAAGGGGGTGGAGGAAGAGATGGGCACATGTGGTAATGTTAATATTAAAAATATTTAATTAAAATAACTTTCTGTGGATAGCTCCAAGAAACCTCCCAATTCTCTATCTCATCCCCACAAGATAAAATTAGTTCCTAGTCCTCAGTAGCACAAGAGCATGTTTTCACAAAATTGCTATGACACATCTTAGCACATTAAATCCATTTCTCTCCTGATAGACTGTAAAATCTGTGAAGACAGAATCTTGTCCTATTCATTTTCATGAATTCCATCAACTCTTACCATCGTGTTTTATTAGAATGGGTACTCACTAGACGAAGAGATCAAAGGAATCCATGCATTAGCAAATAGCTCTTTAGAGAAAAAGAAGTTCTTTCACTTTGAAGTGCTGACTGGTAATGTATCTCCAAGTGCATTTGCATTCCAAATGTAACAGGTGGATAAAACCTTAAGCTAAAATAATGCTATTTTAATCATAGCATTGCCAGATTGTAGATGAGTCAAGTAATCAGGTGTTTGCATAAATTCTTTTTAAAAAATACATTTTTATTGATTTTCAGAGAAAGAGGAAAGGAGAGAAGAGAGAGAGAAACATTGATGTGAGGGAGAAACAGACCAGCTTCCTGTATACCCCACACTGGGGATCAAGCCCACAACCCGGGTATGTACCCTGACCAGAATTGAACGGGTGACCTCTTGGTGCATTAGGAGGACATCAGACCAACTGAGCCACACCACCAGGGCTGCATGTAGTCTTAGATGCAGACTTTTACAGAAACTTCTAGTGATGCTAAGTAGATTATTGTGACCATGAATCCACGTGGGTACCTGGAAAGGTCTGTGAACATTTACCTATTTAAGTTGGAGTTAATTCCACCTTCAATAAAATCTCAATATTATCTTCATTGAGCTCATTCCTAGTATAGCACCAGTGACTCCCATGGTCACCAGGACCTCTGGCACCGAAGAGTTGCATGACCAGGCATCACACTGCTTGTGTGAGACCTTTATTTCCTTATTTGTGAAGTCAGAAGTTGGATTCTATCTTCTCTGGAAGGGGTGCAGACAAGTTAGGACTTGGATTGCTAACTTATCATCTAAACCAGTCCATCCTGATAAACACTGCTTCGAGGACAGTAAGTCAGTCTTTCCAGAGAAGCAACAATTTTAATGGAGTGCCTTTCAGCTAAATGTTTCTGGTGTGCCTTTCAGCTAAATGTTTTATATACGACTGTGATTAAATCAGTCAACCAAATGTGCTTGACTAGAAAAGCAAGTGCTTTGTGTGAAATCAGTGAGATAACCACTTTCCACTGTGTTGGTAAATGGAAGAAAGGAGGATTAACAAGTCATCTTTGAACTGGCAAAATAAAAGTGATGGTAACAGGTTTTTCGTTGTCAATTTATCTAGCCTAAAACAATATGATATCAAATTTATTTCTTTTTAGAACGTAATTCTAATTGACCTTAGAATTCTTTTTGATATTACCTAATCATCCAATTGGCCATATGTCCAGGAGAGAAGGGCTACATGCAAGGTAACAGCCATCATGAAATCTCCAAAGTAGGCAGGTGACCATGTATCCCCATCTCTGCAGAGGACCAAAAAAGTATATATGTAAATAAGATGAATAGTCACCAGATAAAATTTGTTGATGTGTGAAAGTTAAGTCCATGGATTTGAAATCTCAGGAGAAGAAGCTGAGTGGCTTCCCAAAGATCTTAAAAAAATATTTACTTTGGACGTTTCTAGTCCAGAATCTAGTTTGGATTTCAAGTACAAATTCTTGGTCTCGAGGGTAATTGGATCTATGGCTTCTGATTTGAGCCAAGGAATATCACAGGAGAATGATATCAACAACCTCTTTCCCTCCACCAAATCTCACAAAAAAATGATGCAAAAAATTGAGAACCAGTTTATGATTTTATCGTTAGCTATTTAGTTTCCATAAACAGTGAACTCGCATAGACCTCATTCATTTGGGTTACCTAGAGAATACCTATGTGTGTGCAAGGTATGTTATACTATCTTGAAGCTTGCTTGGTGGATATGGAAATAGGTAAGGGGGATGTGGCTTAAATTTCAATATCTAGTGGCATCTGGCTCAGCTGCCATAAGAATGATGCTAGAGTAACTTATCCCATGTAATGTACTTGCATAGAAACTTCCACCCTTAGCTTCTGTTTTTAGACTTTTTTGTTTGTGTGTTTTGGTGGTTCCATTACTAGCAAGCTCTTCTAATGATTATATCCTATCTTTACTTATTTTAAAATTTTTTATTTTTTTATTTTTTATACACAGAGAGAGGAAAACATCAATTTGTTGTTCCACTTATCTATGCATTCATTGGTTTATTCTTGTATGTGTTCTGACTGGCAATCAAACCCACAACATGGGTGTGTGGGGAGAATGCTCTAACCAATTCAACACTGGTCCAGGGCTTGGTTATATTCTATCTTTATATAAGGTAATTATTCACATCTCTGTCCAATGCAATAGAAGAAATCTCTCAAAAGTGACTTTGCATATTTTTGGTCTCAGTTATTTTTCACTCACTTATAGTTTTACTCCTTTTTCTTTTGAATATTTATATTTTTTGGAGGGGAGAAACTGCTGGTGGCAGTGAGACATTTAATGTTACCTCCATGAACTGATTTTAGACATAAGGTAATATTTTCTACTTGATAAACACTAGAATGACTTAATGGGTGAATCTTAGATACAATGAATCTTCTTAAGTTCTTAAAAAGTTGTTCTTGCTTCAGCAAATCAATTAATTAATAATAAGGACTTCCAGAGTAAACTGTTGTGAGAAATTCGGTTCTGACTTGGCAGTAAAATTCATAATTAGGGAGATGTGAAGCTCTACAGGCAAAGGAGGTCTTATGGTGTGGTCAGGATATTGATAGCTGAGTTTAGATTTTCTGTTGTGGTTTTGAGTAAGAAGACAGAACTTGAGACTGGATGGCAATGCAGCGACTTCTTTGCTTGGTGGATATGGATGTGGATGTACTGCCACCTGCTGGCCTTATATTGTCATTGGCTAGGTTTTGAAGGCTGCTTCAGTGGATTTTTATGGCCAGATCTAGAATCATTCTAGTAATGATTTCTTGTTTGAGATAATAACAGGATTTTTGATTTTTTTTTGCACTGGGCTAAAAGTCAAAGAAATAAAATTGCTTGTGACCTCGGACAGGTTCCCAATGCTTTGGATGGAGATTTTCTTATTTGCAAACTAGCCAAAACATAGGTCATGCTTACTAAGTATTTATTGTGCTTACAAAATGACATTTACTAACTACTTTAGATGTATTACATCAGTTAGGTAAAAAATTTATATCCTTTTACAAATGAGGAAACTGGCAAAGCAAGAGTGAGTAATCTGTTTGGTAAATGGCAGAGTTGGGATTAACATCTCAGGAAGTTCTGATTTAAGAAAATATACCCTTAACCATAATGCTAAATGCTTTCAAAAAGATTTCTTTCAGCTCTGGTTCTGTTAAAATCTTTTTTCTTAGTGAACTGATTGTAATAATAGGTAATGTTTAATGATAATTTACAACTTGACAATGTGCTAAGATTGTGACATTAAGTTGTCTTATTCAATCATTGTTATAATCCTATGAAGCTAATACTGTGATTATTCCCATTTTATGGACCAGGACACTAAAACTTAGATTAGTTGATTTCTGACCCCCTTAATTGTTTATAGTGCCTGTTTTCTTCTTGATACAACTCACACTAATATATCTTAAGGTTTTTAAAGGTGGTACTTGAATATATGCAGTATATACACTAATCCTATATAATAAAAGGCTAATATGCAAATCAACCAAATGGCAGAATGACCAGTGGTTATGATGCGCACTGACCACTAGGGGCAGACACTCATCACGGGAGTTGCCCCTGGTGTTCAGTGTTCTTCCACAGGAGGAGCACTGCTCAGCCAGAAGCCAGACTCACAGTTGGTGAGCGCAGTGGCGGTGGCGGGAGCTTCTCCTGCCTCCATGGCGGTGCTAAGAATGTCTTGGGAGGGGGCCTAAGACATCAGTTGGACATCCCCCGAGGGTTCTCAGACTGTGAGAGGTGCAGGCTGGGCTGAGGGAACCCCCCAGAGTGCACGAATCTCATGCAACAGATTTCTAGAGTATATATGATAATACATGTTTAATACTTAAATATGTATAATATATATACTAATACATATGTATTCAGTTATCAGCCCAGAATTTTAATTTTTTTTTCTTACAGTTACATCAGTGTTTGCATGATATATTTTGAAGCTCTGTTATTAGGTTTATAAATGTTTAGGATTATGTTGTCTTGATATAGTGACCCCTTTATCATTGTGGAATTATTTTTAAATTTTTTAATCCCTAGTCATTTTCTCTGCTTTAACATATACTTTGTCTAATATAGCTGGGCCATTTCTCTTTAGGTTAATATTAACAAGGTTTATCATTCTCCAGCCATTTAATATTAACCCAATTTGTGTCTTCATATTTAAAGTGAGTTTCTAAGACTTGGAATATTGCTGATCTTGCTTCTTAAACAATAATACAAATTTTACTTTTAAGTTAGTATATGGCACTTTTACATTTAGAGGGATAATTGACATGCTTGGGCTCAAATCTACCCTCTTGCTTTTTATTTGCTTTTTGTTCCATCTGTTCTTTCTCCACTTGTGCCTCATTTCCCCATTTCTTTGAATCCGTCTTTGGTTGGAAATTGCTCCTGAGGAGCGTTACCTTGTTTTTGGCATTTCTTGGAGAAGTAGAGGGAAGAAACATTGACAGATCCTTGCAGGTGGCTGTAGTGATCAATGTAACAAAGGGAAGCAGTGTGTGCCTGCTTTCTGTCCTGCCTGAAATTTGGCCAGGATCCTTTTTGTTGGCCAGTGATTGGAGAAGCAATCTCATGATTATGCAGGAATGCCATAGGAGTAAGGGGCTACTTTAACTACTGAAATAGTTTCTAGTTCAGGAGAAACTATAAATATGACTCAAATAAACAGCTTGGGATATTAAGATATGACCTTATGGTTTCATTTATCACATCAGCAGCACCAACTTTATAACTTCTGTGCTTGGCTGCATGCCAGGGATGAGTTAGTAGGCACCAAAGAGATTACATGGCAATAAATATGGTGGTATAAGGTGGGATGTCAACATCCAGAAGCCACTGCCTGCTGGGGCCATCTTCACCATGACCTGGATTATTCTTGCTGACATAAACGTGCATTTTCTGGAGAAGTTCATTTCTTTCTCTATGACTAGTGGCTTACCTGTTACATTTCTTTTTGGCAAAACTATAGGAAGAAAGTAAAAATATACAGTCTAGCGGTGAGGATGTGTAAAATAGTTGATCTGGATGTAATTCCTTATATCATGCATATTATACATACTATTTCATATTTTGTTTTTAACATTAATGAATATATGAACGTCTTCTCATCTGATTAAAAATTTCTTCCAACATGATTTTTAGTGTTTGTTCTTTTTCACATATAAAGTATGTTTGCACAGAGTACAAAATCTAAATTGCATAGAAGGAAATACAAAGAAGTGTAAGTTTTACATTCACTCCAAATGGTTCCTTAGGAAGAGATTTAGTATCAAGAGACTTTTCTCTGGGGATGAAAGTATACACAAACATACATGTACACACAAATAACATAAATAAAAGCTCACATGTATGCATCTCTGTTCTTTTTTTTTAAGTCAAGTATTTTACAGGATATTGTGCGATGTCAACACACATTGCTCTATAGGTAAACATCTTGTTATAATTTTAAAAAATTGTTCATATTACTATCTCTCTTCTTTAAACTTGCCAATTATTTGTATGTTTGATCTTTCCTTCTGCCTTATTTATAATTTTCTTTCTGAACATTTTGAAATTGTAGTTTATTTTTAAATTTTTCTTAAAAATGACTTTAATGTCTATGATTATTTTAAGTGGTGTCTATGCTCTTGTTTCTGTTTTGTATCATGTGACTAACAATTCTCATTTTCTTTCCTGGGTTCAGCCAGCTTACTTCCCATCACCTGATATAATTTTGTTACTTTTTCCCTCAATCTTCCTATTCCACAGAATGGATGCTTTTATTTATTTATTATTATTATTTTTAAAAATATATTTTATTGATTTTTTAAAGAGAGGAAGGGAGAGGGATAGAAAGTCAGAAACATCGATGAGAGAGAGACACACCGATCAGCCACCTCCTGCACGCCCCCCACTGGAGCTGTGCCCGAAAGCAGGGTACATGCCCCCGACCGACCGGAATCGAACCTGGGGCCTTTCAGTCCGAAGGTTGACGCTTTATCCACTGAGCCAAACCGGTCTCAGCTGGATGCTTTTATTTTTAAAAAATGTAATAAAATATTTTTTCTATAATTTTCTGTTAATAGGGTACTTTTTCTTCTGTTATTTTCCACATGACCTTTTCTTTTTTATGTTTAAAAAATGTCATTTCCTTTTTAAAAAAATGTTTTCCTTATAGCTTTTAAAAAAGAATAACAATAGAAATACTTTCCTCTTGTATGTAAAATGATTCCAATTGCTAAATTATGAACCATATCAATTATATATTTGGGGGTTACCTTTCATTAATTCAACAAATACCAATATAACACCAATTATTGACAATCTTTTAGGATAGATACTTAATAGGAGTTAAAAATGAGATCCTCTGAAATATTATGGAAGTTGATAGGAAAGATATCTGCTCTTTTTGATGGAATAAGCAATCAGGTTCTTAAGAAGGTAATACACCTTCTTTTCATTTGTGTGATCCTTCCATCCCAAACAACTTTTTAGCTTCTTTTTCTGCCTGCCCCCCATTTCTGTTCATCTCATTAGCATTGCCTGAAATACCTTTGCAAAATTTAGTTATCTAAATTTTGTCTTCCCAGCCCAATTCCTTCATTGAAAATTTTCTCAGCTATTCCAGCTTTGGAGTCCAATGACTGGTTATTATGTTTGCCTAGAAATAAGCAAATGTGCCCTAACTAGTTTGGCTCAGTGGATAGAGCATTGGCCTGCTAATTCAAGTGCCCCAGGTTCGATTCCAGTCAAGGCCATGTACCTTGGTTGCAGGAACATCCCCAGTAGGGGCTATGCAGGAGGCAATTGATCGATGTTTCTAACTCTATCCCTCTCCCTTCTTCTCTGTAAAAAACTAATAAAATATATTTAAAAAATTAATTAGAAATAAACAAATGCTACTTTGATCTGCTGTTTTATTTTTATGTCTAGGTATCTCCCCAGCTACCCTATAGATCTTTAACAATAATAATTTGCACCAATGAGCACTGATTCTGTGCTGGACATTTTGTTGTAAGTACTTTAAATGTATTATTTCATTAAACTCTCCCAACCATTGCTTTCTTCATTTTAGAGATTAAGAGAATGAGGCACAGAGAGATGTAGAAGCTTGCTCAAAGTGACACAGTTAGTAAACTGTGGATTGAGATTTTACACCAAGGAAAGGTAACTCCAGAGTCCAGGCAGCAAATTACTTCATCCTAGCTGATTCTGGCTGCTCTGAGAGTCATTCCCCACTGATAGAAAAGAGGGCTCTTTTTTGACAAAGAAGGATCCCAAAGGATAAATGAAATCCTACATTGTTGTTGTTAATGTTGTTGTGTATGAGTGTGTGTTTGTTTTAAAAATCTCCCCTTTAAGAAAAAGGACAGGTTAGAAATAATACTTGGTTCAAATGCCACCTAGATAATTTTAATTTTGTCCCTTCAGGTTGTAAACTCTTGAGGTTTTCATCTTTGGGGACCTGGCTCTAAATTATTGAAAACTCCTAAGAAAATCTCCCTTATTTTGGGAAGTAGGTGAATCAATGCGCAGGTCTCTTAACTCCCAGCCCCTTTAAGATGGGACATTTACCTCCTTCACCAAGTAGCTAGAAAGTCATGCTCTTTGCAAAGGCTACCACCATGAAGGGAGTTGACTTGTTCTACTCTTACTTCCAGAAAATGTTCCTTTCCTTTAAAGCAGTTGATGAGATACATAAAGGATATCCTTAAAGAAGTGAGTACATATATGGGATATAAAGTTGAAATGCATAGATACAGACAACAGTCTGGTGGTTACCAGAGGGAAGATAGTAAAGGGGGTCAAATATATAGTGATGGAAGATGATTTAACTTTGGTTGGTGGGAACACATGCAATATACTGATGATGTAGCATAAAAATATACACTTGAAACATTTTGTAATTTTACTAATAGGTTTAAACAGATTTTACCAATAGATTTAATTTTTTTAAAAAAGAAGTGAGTACATTGCTTTTGGATAATGTGATATTTTGAAATGTGTTGGATAAACATGAGATGAATTCTGTGAATGTAACCTCCCTGCCCCAGGCTCTCTAAAGAGAGCAGATCTTGGCATTTTGTTCACAACCTTACGAGACTAAATAAATGGCTTGTGTGACTTCTATTCTGAACAAAATTTTCTGTTTATTTCTTTATAATATAGAGATACTGTAATGTCTATGAGGTCACAGAACGTTAGCTATGAGAGGAGTAGAGAGATACTCCTTTTTTTTTTTAAAGAAGATTCAAAATAACTTATATACAAATAAATAAATAAGGAAGGAAGAAAAGACAGAGTGAGGGATGGAAAGAAGAAAAGATGGAGAGAAAAAAAGAAAGGGAGAAAGAGAAAGAAAGCAACCAGAAACAGTCTGCACAACCCCCTATCCTCACATACCTATATAGACATATTTGGAAATATACTGAAAATATACTCCACGTAGAAGCAAATGATCACGATAATAATAAAATAATCATAAATAGAACAGATATCATCACTATGTCAAGTTCCACATATAATTATTGTATAACTCAAGAATACTATATTGTTCTATTTGATCCAAAGAGGACATTAATTAAAGTGATAATAAATGTTATTTAAAACCAGATTTTTTTCATATAAATTATTCTACATACTATTCCTTTTCTATAATTTTTCAACAGTTTTCTCTTTGACTAATGAGTTTGAAAATAATACTTTCTTGAGAATGTTCCCTGCATAAAATATTATGCATTTGATATTTTATTACTAATATTTATATTTATTACCAATAATAATATTGATATTGCCTGACAGAATTCAGAATAAGTGCCTTAAAAAAGATGTTAATAGAAATATAAGAAATCACATAAAATAATTTTACATTATTTTGGTGCAACAGATGCTTTATTTTCTATGCAATTTCCATGACAACCTGCTGTCCAATATTTATCACTTGATCTCAAAAGTGGAACCTCTTATTTCTTCACACATCACAGTCCTTTATATGAATAGCCCTTTTGTGTGTTATCATCTCCATATCCTTTTATAAATAGTAGTTGGAAATAGATTGATGCACACATCTATAAATTGTGTCTTAATAATGTTAGGATGGCACTGATTATTCAATAAGAATAAGAACTTCCTTGCTTAGTCTTTCCCAATGGCTGATATTAGGATCTGACAGTACTCACAGTGGAGGTATTTTTGAGTGGATTTTACTATTCCATTTAAGGTGAAACACAAAGAGTAATTCTCATTTTAAATACAATTTTACAACTTGAAGGAGTTTTAGATTGTTGGACCCTTTTTATGAGAGAGAGTATGAAATCCAAAGACATCAAAGGTAAATAGCCCAAGTATGTGCAAGATTTCTGCACCACTATCCAGACCTAGTTTCTCGAAATATTGTCTTCCAGTTCAACAATATTTACACAATGTTTCAATAATTGTATGTTATAGATCTGATTAGCTAATCTATCATTAGGTTAAAATATTATTTGTGACTGTTATATATACATACATATATATGTATATATATATAATATTTTTATTGATTTTCACAGAGAGAAAAGGAGAGGGATAGAGAGTTAGAAACATCGATGAGAGAGAGACATCAATCAGCCGCATCTTGCACGCCCCCCACTGGGGATGTGCCTGCAACCTAGGTACATGCCTTTGACTGGAATTGAACCTGGGATCCTCAGACCGATGCTCTATCCACTGAGCCAAACTGGTTTCGGCAATGATATATTTTATTTTTATTTTTATTTTTTTATTATTTTTCCCCCTATTGCCCTCCCCACCCCCCAGTACATGCCCTCACCCATTCCCCGCGCCCCCCTGCCTTCCCCCAGTGCCCTGTCTCCACTGACTATGCCTACACACACATGCATACAAGTCCTTCCATTGATCTCCTATAGGCCCCTCCTCCCCAACTTTCCCTGCCTTCCCACTGTAGCACGACAGTCCATTCATTGCTTCTTTGCCTCTACATCTGCTTCCTCCCCTCCATCTCCTGTTTCTTGTCTTTAAAAATAGGCAATGATATATTTTTTAATAATAAAAATTCTTTTCTTTTTTACAGCAAATTATACATCACCAATGGCAGACAAGAATCAAACGGCAGTGACTGAATTTCTTATCATGGGCCTCACAGATCATCTCCATCAGCAGATTGGCTTCTTTGTCATGCTTCTCTTCATCTATCTTGTTACACTGGGGGGTAACTTGGGGATGATCACTCTCATATGGATCGATCCCAGGCTCCACACACCCATGTACTTTTTTCTCAGCCACTTGTCCTTTGTTGATATTTGTTCCTCTTCCTCCATTGCCCCCAAGACACTGTGTGATATCTTTGCAGAGAAAAGAAGCATCTCTTTCATGGGTTGTGCTGCACAGATGTGGTTCTTTGGTCTTTTTGTGGCAGCTGAATGTTTACTCCTGGCTTCCATGGCCTATGACCGGTATATGGCCATCTGTAGGCCTTTGTTGTATACACTCCTTATGTCCCAGAGGGTCTGTGTGCAGCTGGTGGCAGGGCCCTATGCCATGGCTCTTATAAGTACAATGACACATACAGTTCTCACTTTTTGCCTACCTTTCTGTGGACCAAATGTTATCAATCACTTCTTCTGTGACATTTCACCACTGCTGTCCCTAGCATGTGCAGACACCGAGAACAATAGGTTAGTGCTTTTCATCTTGGCTGGAGCTATAGGAGTACTCAGTGGCCTAATCATTACTATTTCCTATGTGTGCATCCTTGTGGCCATTATGAAGATCCAGACTGCTGATGGGCGGAGGAAGGCTTTCTCCACTTGCTCTTCTCACCTGGCAGCCATCTGCATCCTGTATGGGACTCTTTTCTTTATCTATGTTGTGCCTGACTCAGGTTCCTCCCTAGATATCAATAAAGTGATATCTCTGTTTTATACTGTGGTCATCCCCATGCTGAACCCTCCTATCTACAGCTTGAGAAACAAGGAGGTGAAAGATGCATTCAGGAGGATGTTTCAAAGAAAAAAATTTCTAATAGATAGTTAGAGTAGAATTATATGTGTGTTGCACCAGAGATGTTGGTACAGAATGCACAGAATATTGAAGAGAAAATCAGAAACTGCAGGTAAGTCCTGGCTCTGTTAGTTCATAAGTTATTTGAAAAAAAAATGGAGTAGTTCTTAAATATTTTCCTGCCTTAGTCTTGTTCACTGTGACATCATGTGTCTTCAAAATAATATGAAGATGAATTGAGAATATAAATGTGCAAATATACTGGGAGAAAACTTAGGTAAATATTTGTACAACCATGGGTACATGAATACTATTTAATCTGAACCATAAAACTAAAAGTTATTGTGAAAAATTCAAAGCACCAGGAAGAGTATTAAAAGACAAGTAATAAAATGAGAGAAAAATTTGTGCACATGTGCCAAACAATGTAATAATATTCCTTGTTCCCTATTCAAATAATATTCAAAAATTTACAATAAAATAAAAATAGTGATTAAATGGACTAATGAATAGGCAAATGGGAATGCAAATTGCCAAAAATGCATGGAAAAAATGTTCAACATCATTATTTATCAAGTAAGTGAAATGAAATGAAAATGCAATGCACTGCCTTTCACAGCAGATGAAACGTTTCAAGTTTTCAATGATGGCAAAGTTCCTGTTTGATGATGCACACCATTATTTTTTCTGATGATAGGATGAATTGCTCCATTTCTTCAAAATTACTTGATAGTATCTATTTAAAATTTATATGGCATATGACCTAGAAATCCATGCTTTAGAAATCAAACTACAGAAATATAAATGCCAATGCATAAGATAACACATATTTCAGCATAATGTGTAGTGGCAAAGAATAAAGAATGGAAATGACTTGAAGATCTATCATTCGAAGTACTTTCCCCTTCTCGCCCCTGTGAAATGTGCAGTAAATAAAAACACTGAATTAGGTAATCATGGACTGACCTGGAGAGAACTACTGTATACTGTCACTGTTGGTGAAAAAAGACCAGTTGAAGATCAATGTGCAGCACTGATATTTAAGAGAAAAATGGAAAGTCTATGTAATGAATGAAATATACTGTACATGAATATGCACGGGTAAATGAGCATAGGGAGAAATATAAAGAATGTACAACAACATCCTGACTTTGATTACTTCAGTAAGAATGGGATTGGAGGTAGAAAAGAAGAGGTTTTATTCATACATATTTGAGTTATAGCTTAATCAAGTTCTCTGATCCAGCTGGGGCTCGATTTAGATGTATCATCTTCATCTGACTTTATTATTGGAAGATCAGCCAGGACTCAGCTCATATGTCAGGCCTGGCTACCTACTCACACAATGACCTTTGTGCAAGAGCCCAGAATCAGACCAGAGCTGTTTCTCAAAAGCCATGACATTCTTTACTTCAGAGGGCATAGAATTGCTCCTGTAACCAAGGACAGGCATCATTCTCTCACGGAGGCTTGTCAGAAGCTCTATTGCTTGTTTTCCTGCTACTACAACTTGCAACTTAAACAGGACTGCTTATACTTCATCCGGGACCTGCTGTAGAGTGCTTCCTGCTCTGCATCCATAAATGCTGGCAGCCTTCTGTGCCATTGGGTATAGGAGGAAATATTCCTCCAAAACCCGAAGTGGCCTATAGAATTGTGCCACTTTCTGATTCTTTCTTCATGAATTGTGCCTTTAAGGGAATGTTCTAGCATGCTCATACCCATGGGACCTGTGAAAACCTATGGAAAGGGTCAAGTTCTTAATCTTATTAAGGTTTATCTCTCACTTTCTGGCATACCACCTTTAATGTTCTAGCAATTGCCTGTGTAACCTGCTCTAATAATTGCTTGTGTAATCAGCTCTCTCAGTATGATGTTATCAGTGTAGTGGATACTACACTCAGAGGAATGGGTGGGGACCAGCTATCCTAAGGGCCTAGATATCTGCAGACTATATTAAGGAGGGCAGGAGAGTTAATAAAGCCATGAGGAAATACTGTAAATGAATATTGTTGTTCATCTCACATTAATGTAAGTGGTTTCCGATGATCTTTTCTAATCAAAATAGAAAATAATATATTCCCCTAATCATCCACTGCACATCATGTACCGGAGACCTTATAAATGATCCCCATTTACATGGCACTGCTGTCGGGCTAGTACTTGGTTGAACTTGAAGCAGTTCACAGCCATTCTCTAAGAGCTATATGATTTCTGGAGGGACGATACCTTTATGTCTTTGGTGGTGGCATTCATTTCTAGATTCACATGTTCTGGAGCTTTATAATCCCCATTAGAGGTCCGGTACATGAAATTTGTGCATGGGGCAGGGGGTGTCCTTCAGCCCAGCCTGCTCCCTCTCCAATAATGGGACCCCTTATGAGGGATGTCCAACTGCCCGTTAGGCCCGATTCCTCTCACAATCCAGGACTGCTGGCTCCCAACTGCTCACCTGTCTGCCTTCCTGATTGTTCTTAACCGCTTCTGCCTGCCAGTCTGATCACCCCCTAGCCACTCTCCTGCCAGCCTGATTGATGCCTAACTGCTCCCCTGCCAGCCTGTTTGCCTCTAACTGCCCTCCCTTGTGGACCTGGTCACTCCTAACTGCCCTCTCCTGCAGGCCTGGTCATCTCTAACTGCCCTCCCCTACAGGCCTGGTCCCTTCTAACTTCCCCTTTGACCACATGGGGGTGGCCATCTTGTGTGGTGGAGTGATCATCAGTTTTCATAATACCTCTTTATTATATGGGATATGTAAAATGTCAAATGCTTAACAAAGCCCTTAATTTAATGACATCTGCACAATCCTCTTTGCCATGTAAGGTAACATCTTCATAGGCTCCTAACATTAAGAGATGGACATCTTTGGAGACCATTATTCTGCTTTCCATACTGTCTCCTCAGATGCCACCAAGTTGTATGTTCTTGCTTCCCTGCCTCTGTTTATCTCCTTACTTCAACCTGCTATGCCTTTCCTTTTAACTGCATATAACCTCAAACTTTCTGGAAGTGTTTCCAAGCTAAATTCTTCCATAAAATTCTTCCCAACCACTAGCTCATAAAACTCCCACTTTCTAAAATCCTATTGTCTGTTTTATCTTGAACCCAGCAAATGATACTTCAAACTGTAGCTTTTATTTTTATTCATAGGTCTTGTCTCCACAACTAGGCTATAGGTTCCTAAAAATGATAATTGATATTAAAGAGCACTTATCATATGGCATATACTTTCGTAAGCATGCTGCATGTAGTAATCCCTCAATTGTTCCAAGGTCTCTGTGAGTGAAGTACTATTATTATCCCCATTTAACAGAAGACAGCACTGAAGAACAAAACCCAGACAAACAAAGCAAAGCAAAGCAAAGCAAAACAAAAGCCACTTGCCTAAAAGGACAAGCTATGGACCTGGTATTTGATCCAGGCAACAAACTACTTCATCCTAGCTGGTGCTTATTACTTATCATATCACTGTCTATGGATGGAAAGAGGGTCTGTTCTTGCAAGGAGAATCTCAGGGGTGAGAGGATCAGGGGGTGGGGGAAACGGTATTTGTCAAGAATTGTCTGTTTGAGAAAAAAATGTTATTTTGGAAATAAATCTGGGCACTCATGCCAATGAGATCACCTCACTTTTGTCCCTCAGGAATAAACTCTTGAGGTTTTAATTGTTCAGAGACCTGGCTTTAAAGCATTTTAAACTCTCAGGAACATGTGTCCCTTATTTTGTATTGAACACGTCTGTGTGCAGGGTAAGGAACATCTCTCCATCATCATCAGGCTCAAAGACCTGGTAATTTATCTTCTTTACCAAGTGCTTAGGACCTCAGGGCTGTTGCAGAAGGTCATGACCAACCTGGAAATAAAATCTTCCCAAATGGCTTTCTAATAAAGACTGGAAAACCCTGTCTTTGGCCATTTGTTGTGATGCAGTTAATGGGGGAAACAAAGGATTTTCTTAAAGAGGTATGTATCCTGTGTTTAGGATAAAAAGAAATTTTGAAACATGGTGGAAAGACTTCAGAATGAATTTGACTTTTGTGAACATGAATTCATTACCAAAGTCCTCCAAAGAGAGTGGTCTCTGGTGTTTAGGATACTAACCAACTGATTTTTTTCTTTTACCTTTTAAACCTGAACTTTTCTTTATGTTTTTAATAATAAGGGGATATTTTAACATACAGAAAGAATTCTAGAAATGGAAAGAGCATAGAGGTCATCTCCCTAATTTATAAAAGAGGCAGTTTTTGTTCGTGTTCTCATGCTGGGTAGTAATAGGAATAGCTCATGCCCTCACCATGAACACTTGCCTGGTGTATGACCATAAATTCATAACCCTTGCCTGTAAGTTCAGAATTATTTCAGACATGAAATCAAATCCCCCAACCATGTTGGCTCACAAGTGATCCTATGAAATTCTGAAATTCTATGGCATGTCTTGTCTTGAAACAAGTAAATACTACTTCAAAATGTAGATTTTCCTTTTATTTCCAAGTTCCTCTCTCACTCAATTAGGTGTAAGTTCCTAAAAATAATAACTGACACAAGTAGCTGACATTATTAAGCACTTGCCCTATGGAAAATACATACCACAGATATTCTCTCAAATAATAATAAATTCAAGAGACATAAACATTGTTTTCACTATTGTTTTGTCACTGTGGCATTTCAAGTTTCACATCTTAATCATTATATCATCCAAATGTGGTAACTGTTTTTTTTTTGTTATAAAGAAAGTTACTTCAGTTGATTTTAAAAATTATTTAAAACTACAATTTCGCCTGTGGTTACTGCTATATCTTAGATTTATGTATGTATGTATGTATGTATGTATGTATGTATGTATGTATTTAAAAAAATCTTTATTGTTGCCCAGCTAGCATGTCTCAGTGGTTGAGAGTCGACCTATGAACCAAGAGCTCACCATTCAATTTCAGGTCAGGGGATATGCCCACCTTGTGAGCTGGATTCCCGGAGGTGTGGAGCATTCAGGAAGTAGTTGATCAATGATTCTCTCATCATTGATGTTTCTATCTCTCTCTCCCTCTTTGAAATCAATAAAAGTGTATTTAAAAAAAAACTTTATTGTTGAAAGTATTACATATGTCCTCTTTTCCTACTTTGAGTTCTTCTATCTTGCCCTTGCCCTTCACCCCAGGTCTTCACCACCCTATTGTCTGTGTCTATGGGTTATGCATATATGCCTATGAATTCATTCGTTGGTCTCTTTTCCTTTTACCCTTCCCTGCCTTCCTGAGGTTTGATAGTATGTTTGATGCTTCTATGTCTCTGGGTCTATTTTGTTCATCAGTTTATGTTATTCATTACATTCCACATATGAGTGAGATTATGTGATACTTATCTTTGTCTGACTGGCTTATTTTGCTTAGCATAATGCTCTCCAGACCCATCCATGCTGTTATAAATGGTAAGAAGTAATTCTTTTTTACAGCTACATAGTACTATGATTTTAAGCAGATTGATATCCTCTTCAATCAATGACTTCAAGAACTAATATTTCCTTGAAAATTTGTCTAAATAGAAATGTTAGCATTTTACATTTTACATATCCTATATAATAAAGAGATAATATGCAAATTGTCCCTAATGTTATCACAGTAATGACCAATTTGCATATTGACAGACCAGTAGGAGGCTGCGTGCTCAGCAGAGGGGCTTGTGTGAGCTTGCTTCCCTACTCCTGGTGCTGGAGTCCTCTTTTTCTCCCAAGTGCTCTTGCCAGACAAACACTCCCATGACACCGCATTCCATCCAAGAGCACTCTGCCCAGGGATGCCTCCAAACCCCACTTTCCCCCCTGAGGTGGGTGGGGCAAGGGGCAACACTGGCATGGCAGAAGGCCAGTTCTTGGAGCATTGTAGGCAGATGCCACTGAGGCGGGGGGAGAGAAGAGTGGGTGAGTGCATTGGCAGTGACCCCCAAAAGGGGTCATGCATGCAAATCAAGAGGGTGTGGATCCAACATGAAGGATAGGCCTAAACTGGCAGTTCGACATCCCCTGAAGGGTGCCAGATTAGAGAGGGTGCTGGTCAGGCTGAGGGACTCCCCTTCATGCACAAATTTTGTACACCAGGCCTCTAGTATTATTAATAAAATAGATATTACCTGTTAGAATATGTATCTTCAGTAGGTTTATAAACATTATGGAAAATAAGGGTTCTCTGTATAAATGACAGAAACTAGTACATAGCAACACTGATGACCAGTACAACATTGTTTTCGTAACTGCTTCCTATACATATAAAAATATTAGTAATTAGTATAAAAGATAATTTCACATGTGCTGATTGATTTTTGAAAACTAAAATGTATTTTTTTTATTTTCTATACAGGTTATACATCACCAATGGCAGACAAGAATCAAACGGCAGTGACTGAATTTCTTTTTGTGGGCCTCACAGATCATCTCCATCAGCAGATTGGCCTCTTTGTCATGCTTCTCTTCATCTATCTTGTCACACTGGGGGGTAACTTAGGGATGATCACTCTCATATGGATCGATCCCAGGCTCCACACACCCATGTACTTTTTTCTCAGCCACTTGTCCTTTGTTGATATTTGTTCCTCTTCCTCCATTGCCCCCAAGACACTGTGTGATACCTTTGCAGAGAAAAGAAGCATCTCTTTCATGGGTTGTGCTGCACAGTTGTGGTTCTCTGGTCTTTTTGTGGCAACTGAATGTTTACTCCTGGCTTCCATGGCCTATGACCGGTATATGGCCATCTGTAGGCCTTTGTTGTATACACTCCTTATGTCCCAGAGGGTCTGTGTGCAGCTGGTGGCAGGGCCCTATGCCATGGCTCTTATAAGTACAATGACCCATACAGTTCTCACTTTTTGCCTACCTTTCTGTGGACCAAATGTTATCAATCACTTCTTCTGTGACATTTCACCACTGCTGTCCCTAGCATGTGCAGACACCGAGAACAATAGGTTAGTGCTTTTCATCTTGGCTGGAGCTATTGTGTTGTGCGGTGGCCTGATCATCTCCATTTCCTATGTGTGCATCCTTGTGGCCATTATGAAGATCCAGACTGCTGATGGGAGGCAGAAAGCTTTCTCTACTTGTTCTTCTCACCTGGCTGCCATCTGCATCCTGTATGGGACTCTTTTCTTTATCTATGTTCTGCCTGACTCAGGTTCCTCCCTAGATATCAATAAAGTGATTTCTCTGTTTTATACTGTGGTCATCCCCATGCTAAACCCTCTTATCTACAGTATGAGGAACAAAGAGGTGAAAAGTGCATTCAGAAGCAAGTTTGAAAAAAAAATGCAGTAATGTATTTCAGTGATGGGTGGTAAATTAGAGAATTAAGAAAATTATCCTGATAGTATACATGTTACTTATGTACTAAATCACTATTTATGTTTCTTTATATCACCCTGTCCTTTGTAAAATGATGGAGAATAGAAAAGAAAATATAATTTATTCCAGAAGAAATCCAGGAGAACTTTTATATATCCTTATATATGGGGAGATATTTTATTCCAGACCAGGAAAACAATTATTATAAGAAAAGATCAATAGAGTTTATTAAGAAAGGTTTCATAGACCTTGTTAAATATTGAACAATAGAAATTGAGAGAACAATTGCAAAACAAGTGACTCACAATGAGTTAATGTCCAAATAAGAAATTATTGCAGCTGAGGCTGGTTTGGCTCAGTGGATAGAGCATCGGCCTGCAGACTTAAGGGTTCGATTCTGGTCAGGGGCGCGTACCTTGGTTGCAAGCACATCCCCAGTGGGGGGTGTGCGGGAGGCAGCTGATCGATGTTTCTCTCTCATTGATGTTTCTAGCTCTCTATCTCTCTCCCTTCCTCTCTGTGAAAAATCAATAAAATATATTAAAAAAAAGTATTGCATTATGTAAATGAAACAGTAGATAAAGAAAACATAGCACTGAAATAAAACAAGAAATAAATGGCTAATTGAGATAATTGGAAATGCAAATGGCCACAAATTAAATATATATATTACATATATAATTATATTATACAGTTAATATATATAATTATGTTATATAGTAAATATATATCTATATCTATATATCTATTCAACTTCACAATTGCTCTAGTAAATGAAATCAAAATGACAAGACAATGCTTTTTTTATCAATAAGTTGGGCAAAGATAAAAATTATTATGTGAAAGGTTAGTAAGGTTACCATTTGGATACAACAGCAACTTTTTCCATAGCTAAAGTAGTTAAGTACAAATAGCTACATTTTCATAGAGTAATTTGTAATTTGATGATTTCTATTAAAATGTACATTATCTTTGACTTAGCTCTCTTGCATTTGGAAATATCTGCTGTAGAAATATGACTACCAGAAATAATTATTGCAGCATCTTTTGCAGAGGATCTGTATTATTAGTATAAATATACATTGTTTCTTTGAAATGTTGTGTAGCTGATTACAAAGAGAATAAGTTCATGCTTTGGTTTGGAAGAAACTATCTGACATAATCACTGATAGATGGAAAGGAATCTCATTCTCTCTCCTTTTTCCTCTCTCTTTTTTAAAATCAACAAATGCATGTCCTCAGTGTGGATTAAAATTTTTTTTACAAAATATAAGTTAGAAAATTTTAAATAGGATGAAGTCCAAGAATCAGTTGCATCATTGAATAGGCTGACTTTAAATAGAATCAGATAGAAGGCCTTGCCCTAGCCGGTTTGGCTCAGCAGATAGACTGTCAGCCTGCGAAGGTCCCAGGTGCAATTCTGGTCAAGTGCACATGCCTGGGTTGTGGGTTTGGATCCCCAATGGGGGACTTTCAGGAGGTAGCCTAGCCATGATTCTCTCTCATCATGGATGTTTCTATCCCTTCCTTTCTGAAATCAATATATATGGCTTTGAAGATGAGGAAGCATATATGCATGCAGGTGAAGATTACTGGGTGAGAGAAATGTGTAAAAATCTGTATCTGAAATAGAGATCACATTTTTCTTGTGCTGCTTTTTATAATATTGTTGCCCTTGTCTATAATGCACATTTATTTTCTCTTTGAGAGCATTTAGTGGCATTCTTCTTTTAACTCTCATTTCTTTGGAAAGTTTCTATTCAGGTCAGCCGAATGGCACTCCGACTGTAGGAGCACACTAACCACCAGGGGGCAGCTCCTGTGTTGAGTGTCTGCATCTTGGTGGTCAGTACACATCATAGCATCTGGTTGACCAGTCATTCTGGTCGTTCCACTGTTCGGTTGCTGGGCTTTTATTACATAGGATATTCTGATCTTTTGTTTCCACTCTTTGTTCTCTATATTTTTCAATTATTGAAGTTTCTATTGTTATATCCTTAAGCACACTAATTGTATTCCTCAGTCAGTCTATTAATAAGCCCATCAAAGGCATTTTCATATTTTTGATCTTAAGGATTTTAATTATAGTTGATTAAAATTCATGGCCTGGGAACTAGAAATCAAAGAGAACCAAGATGGTGGCATAGGTAAATGCCTCTATTTTCTGCCTCCCATAACCATATCAAATTTACAACTAAAATACAGAACAACCATCATCCAGAACCACTGAAAATCTGGCTGAGTAAAGTATTACAATGAAAGAAGTAAAGAAGAAAGCACACTGAGATTGGTAGGAGGTGCAGAGGTGCAAAATGGGCTGGTCCAGCACCTAGGTGTGTCCCTTTTTAAATCTGGAGGGAGATTGCCTTTACAGAGGCCATCTGGAGGAGCAAGGAGTCCCAGGCCCATACCAGAACCCCAGCCCAGAGTTCCAGAGCTGGAGAAAGAAGTCCCTATGGGCAGTAAGAACTATGAAGTGTAAAAACCAGTGTAGATTGGGGCTGAGTGACATAGGCTGCTGGAGACCCAGCTGTTCCTCTTTTTTAAAAAAAAATATTTTATTGATTTTTCACAGAGAGGAAGGGAGAGGGATAGAAAGTCAGAAACATCGATGAGAGAGAAACATCAATCAGCCACCTCCTGCATACCCCACACTGGAGATGTGCCCGCAAGCAAGGTACATGCCCCAACCAGAATCGAACCTGGGACCTTTCAGTCCGTAGGATGACGCCCTATCCACTGAGCCAAACTGGTCTTGGCCCAGCTGTTCCTCTTAAAAGGCAGGCACCACAAACTGAATTTACAAGCTTCCACTTCCTCTGAGTTCCAGTGCTGGGCGAGGCTCTGGGGGAGACACATATGGAGAGAAACTGGACTGTCTGGCATCAGGGCAGGAACTCATGGCAGTTTTTTTCCAGACAGAGGTGCTCACAGTGGTCATTGTTCTCATGCTGGGACTTTCCTGGTGCAGGGCTGACTGGCAGCCATTTCTGTTTATTCCACCCTAGTGATTCTCTGAGACCCCACCTCACCCCACCCAATTTACAACTGCACCAGCAGCTTTTTCATATGAATGGTCTGTCCTTTCGCAGGCTAAAATTCTGTCAAACAAGCTGCAGCTGGGTCAGGGAGCCCCAAACCTATGAATAAAAGGCCCAAGGGCAGGCACCAGCACCAGCCTGCCTAGCTTCACAACTGGGCCTTGTCTGGGCACTTCTAGACCCTATACAAAGAGGAGGATCTTCAAATCTTTCTGCAAATCCTGTTGGATAGCCTCAAGCAGTGGCTGACTTTGTACCTCCTTGGAGACCCAAGAGCCAGGGTACCCAGTAGTCAGTATGAGGCCACACCATGCCGGAGCCAGCCGGCACTGCAGTTAGAACGTTACCTGAAAGGGGGGGTGAGGATTAAAGAACACAGACACCTTAGATACCGGGAGGGCGGACAGCTCAGGACTGTCGCGCCGAGTTTATTCTCACAGCTCCTTTTATAAGCAGAAACAACTTATGCAAGCATACAAGGTCAGGGTCCGATCAGCATGTTCCTTCCGTATCAGCAGTGTCCTAAACACAGTCTAGACTACTCCCTCGGCCAGCTTTCTTATCCTTGTTTCTGTTATTCAGAACATCTGGCACTCAAGGACACATTGCTCTATTGATCCTGCCACAGTGTTACTTTCTCTTAGCTATATGAAGCAAAAACCCCAGCAAAGCAGGGAAACATAAGGGGAAAAGCATATTGCTGGATAATGTACCTAATTGCCTTTCACGGTTCCCCACAACACCAGATTACTTTTCACATCCATAAGTGACACACTCAAGGGGCAGACTCAGTGAGCACTAAAGCCCCACTGAAGCAAGTCCTGCTTCATAAGGGTGTCTCCTGTACAGCAACTCTCCCTCTGTAGTCACAACTGGTCCCCACAGCCAATTGGCCTGGAGGTTAATTCCTCCCAGATTCACCAACAGCAATCAAAGCTCAACTTTAACCAAACTGTGCACATAGCCCACAGAGGGGAGTACCAAGAGTGTCCACCTCAGGTGATTGGGGAGGCTGAGCCACTGGGCCTTATGGGACACCTACTACACAAGGCCACTTTGTCAATTTAAGGAGACTTAGCAGCTACCCAATACATAGAAACAAACACAGGAAGCAGCCAAAATGTGGAAACAAAGAAACATGTCACAAATGAAAGAAACGGAAGAAAGCAAACTACTGAATATAGAGTTTAAAACCACAGTTAAAAGGATACTCAAGAATCTTTTAGAAATCTCTGAGGAACTTAGTGAGACTTTCAAGGATCTTAGTAAGAATGCCAAAAAAATAAATAAAACAAAATGGAAAAGGACTAGTCAAAAATTAAGCATACACTGACTGAAATAAAGAATAATATACAGGGATTCAACAGTAGACCAGAGGATCCTGAGAATTAAATCAATGATTTTAAATATAAAGAAGCAAAAAACACTCAACCAGAAGAATCCAAAAATATAAAGATAGTGTAAGGAGCTGCTGGGACAATTTCAAGCATAGCAACATCCAAATTATGGGGGTGCCAGAGGAGAGAGAGAGAGCAAGATACTGAAAATCTATTTGAAAAAATAATGACAGAAAACTTCTCCTACCTGGTGAAAGAAATAGACTTACAAGTCAGGAAGTACAGAGAACCCCAAACAAGATGAATCCAAAGAGGACCACCAACATACATCATAATTAAAATGCCAAGGGTTAAAGAGAGAATCTTAAAAATAGTAAGAGAAAAACAGTTAGTTACCTACAAGAGAGTACCTATACAATTGTCAGCTGATTTCTCAACAGAAACTATGCAGGCCAGAAGGGAGTGGTAAGAAATATTCAAAGTGATGAATAGCAAGAACATGCAACCAAGATTACTTTATCCAGCAAAGTTATAATTTAGAATGGAAGGTCAGATAAAGAACTTCACAGACAAGAAAAAGCTAAAGGAGTTCATCACCACCAAACCAGTATTATATGAAATGCTGAAGGATATTTTTTAAGAAGAGGAAGAAGAAGAAAAAAGTAAAGATAAAAATATGAACAACAAAATGACAACAAATGCATATCTATCAATAATTTAATCTAAAAATCAAATGAATAAAAAAATCTGATGAACAGAATAAACTGGTAGATGGAATATAATCAGGGGCAAGAAAATAGAAGACTGACAATTCTCAGAAGGAAGGGGATGTGGGGTAGTGCAGGAATAGATTAGACAAAAATCTTATATGCATGTATTTATTACATATGGACACAGACAATGGGGTAGCAAGGGCCTGGAGTGGGTAGGAACTGGGTGGAGGGAAGCTATGGGGGAAAAAAGATGGAATCTGTAATAATCTCAACAATAAATACTAATTTAAAAAAATTTCTGGCCTGATAATTTTACATCCCTACCACATCTGGTTCTGATACTTGCTCCATCTGTTCAAGTTGAATCTTTTGCATTTTGTATGCTTTATAATTTCTTTTTGGTAAGCCTACAGGATGCACTAAGTGAAAGGAACCAATCCCAATTAGCCTTGAGTGCTGTGGTGATGAGGCAAAGAAGGAGGGGAGTGTTTTGTAGACCATGATTAGGTCTCAGTTTTTCAGTGCAGTGCTGCCTCTGATTTGTGAATTTCACGGTGTTTCTAAGTTGTTGTTTTTTTCTCCCCCATAAATGGGGACAGGATGCCCAGAGTAGGTTGAAGTTAGGTGTTTCCCTTCTCCCATGTGGATGGTTGGAGGGGTCTGAAATTGGTCATTTCCCTGCCCTTGGGTCAATTAGGCTCTGATGACACAACCCAGAGTAGGCTCCTGTTAACTAGTTTCTCCTGAGGATGAGTTACATAGAGTGCTGTGGTGTATTTAAAAATGGTCCTTTTTGTTCTCCTCCTGATGGAAGCTTAAGGGGATATATTAAAACGAACTCTTCTTAAAATCTGTCCTCTATCACTTAAAACCTGTCCTGTAACATTTTAGAATCATGGCTGGGGGGAAATTTTCCAATTAAAGCCCTGTTCTTGGGCATAACATAACATGAGTGATTTAAAAGTTAAGAATACAGTGTATTTTACTGATAAACAGAAATGCTTGTATGGGATTTTTAAACCTCTAAACAAATGTTATTGTGTAGAAGTGAACCTAGAAGTGGACTTTGGTGGTCCATAACCCAACTGAGGACTTTCCCCAGTTGTAAATAAACCTAAAACCAATTATCCCCAAGTTTAGGTGCAGTTTTTGTTTCAACTTTCAGATACAGTATTTGAATTGTCAGTTTCTGTCTCTTAGCACTAAGTGCTTCGTGTTCAAAGGCACTTGACTCCATTTTTTTCAAAGATGGTCCCTACATATGAATACTGTTTCTTCAGGTCCCTCCTTTGAGAAAAAAAATTCCATTGTGAAGTACTATTAATTGAGACTCCATACTATCTATCTTGCTTTAATTTATTCTCTGTGGATGTAGACTCTTGAGGTTCAGATTCTTCTGGGTTTAGATGTCAATTGACTCAATCTTGCAAGAGAAATATGCACTTTATACTGTGCAATATATGAGAGTCAGAAAAGGCAAGGAATTATTTAATACCTGTTAGTAAGTGCCAAGTTAATCAGGATAGAGATAATTCATCTTCATGTATGAAAGTAAGAGTAAAGTAAGAATTCATAGTGCTTCAAGAACATCACATTGGAGATAGTTCTCCCAGTCTGAGACCATAAATTCACAAAATTTGAAGTAATTAAAAGATTTTATGAAAGAGGTAAGTCTGCTCAATTTTTGTTAATTAAAAATAAAAATAAATAAAAATTATATAGTTATTATTATATGGCCAATTTAATGTTTTAAAATTTCCAAATAGGATATCTTGGTTGAAATATTCTTATGCATTTGTCACAATAAACAGAAAATTTGCATGATTCTTAAACCTAAATAGCAGGTCTTTAGGTATTTTTGAGTGAACCAATATTCATTCAATATCTCCATTTTAATCAGAATTCGGTGATGTAGGATGACCAGTATTCCATTGCTGGTGGGTTTTGGACACACTATATGTTTTCAAAATTTATTATTTGTGAATTCTATTTCATTATTTTTCTTGTAATTATATAAGCCCATTCATAAATAAATAAAACTATTACCTGTAATAGAGTAGAATTCTATTGAAAGCTTAAATTTGTATAAGAAATACCAGTAAGTAATATTGACTTATGACTAAAGCAAACACAATCCACAGGGATCTTCCATAAATAATTTATTGGGGAGATAAAATATGTGGCTACTTTTGCCAACTACATTTTTGCCATATGGCAATTCAATTTTATATTTAATGTTATTAGATATCATAGGACAAATATTACACTTGTTTACACAGTTGATTCACTGGGAGGTTCATATGAATGTGTGTGACTCTGGTAGTGCTTACAAGTTTTAGGTGTGTATGTCCCATCTGGGAATTTTGTGAAAATACAGATTAAAAAAAATGATTTATTTAAGAGGGGAAGGGAGAAGAAACAAGAAATAGGAACTTCAATGATGACAGAGAACTATTGATCGGCTGCTTCCTGCATGCTTCACACTGGGGACTGAACCCACATATGCTCTGACCAGGAATCAAACCAGTGACCTCTGGGTTCATAGGTAGCTCAACCATTGGACCACACCAACTGGGCTGAAATGCAGATTTTGATTGAGTTGAATTGGATTGAGGCTTCAGAGTTTACATTTGTGATCTGTTCCTAGGAGATGCTGTTGCTATTGACTCATAGACCACAATAGAATGTTCAGATGACTGTAACACAGTGTCCTACATGTGACTTCTTGTGAGTCAAATGTCGGATAGCATCACCTGAGATTATCACTATTTTTGTTTGTGTTATTATACCTGTTCCTTCCATTTTTCTTTGCTGAGAATTAGACTGACATGTAGATTGTTTTCATAATTGTAACATGATATTGTTCTGGGATAATGTGCAGTTGAAGAAACATACAGCTGAAAATATAGTCACAATTTTCTTTTGCTAGCATTTGTTTGTTCAGTTACCTAATCCCCTTGCCCTTCCATGAACTTTGATAACCATGGGGATACAAATATTAATAAAGCAGATGTTCTTTGCTCAAGTTATTCTATGTTGTGAAATAATGTAATATCTTTTATAAGTGCTGTTTTAAAGGGATGGTATAGTGCTATAGAATTATGATGAAGGAAAAACTAATATTGACCCAAGATTCTACAAAAGCATAGTAAAAGAGAGAAAAAAAGAGTAGGGAATTAATTTTTATGAGCACTTACTATGTAACAGCTATTTGGCTATTGCATTTAATCTACTTTCTCTGTGAGCTAAGTATTCTTCATTCCTTTTAAACATATGCTAGCAAGACAAAGCTATACAGTATATGCAGAAAGATGCAGTGTTTGATTCTAGGTTCACTTGGTTCCAGCTTGTGCTGATTCTTGTCTACTGTGCTCCACATACAGTGGCTTTGAACCTGTGGTTCTTTCTTGTCTTCATAGCAGTTCTTGCTCTCTGTGATATGTTTACACATTCTAGTAGTGGGTAGAAAAGTGTCCTCCAAATATTAACGTTCACCCAGATTTTCAGAATATGACTTTATGTGGAAATAGACTTTTTTCAGTTGTAATTAGATTGAGTTGAGGTCATATTGAATTAGGGTGAGCCCCAAATCCCATGACTGTGACTTATAAAAAGAGGAGAGGACATAGAAATACATAGAAAGGAAGGCAATAGGAAGACAGAGTCAGACAATGGAGTTGATCTGTCATAAGTGATGGATCGCCATGAGGCACCAGACAATGAATTTGTCATATTTACTTCATTTGTTTTCTACATAATATGAATAATTTGATTTATATTCTGATTTGACTGTTGATCAAAGAGTGTTCCTCATTTATAATTATTATCTGGAAACTGAGTTCTCTGATGTTTATTAGAATTTGGCCCTTGGTTTAAAATTTTCCGGTGTTCATTGCATTGATAACTTCTGTCTCCATTATATGCACTCAGTATTATTTTATGGAATGAATCCTATATTCATGGCTTTTGCAACAAGACCTATTTATCTTCAGAAGACATATCTGGGTGGATAGATATGATCTTTTCCTCTTCTCATCCTTCATTGGCTCCAAAAAGATGATCACAACTGGCTAGAGACAGCAAGACCCAGAGAGACCAGGTTTCTGTAGTTCTGCAAAATCATATCCATGTATAATTTTCCCTAAGCTGGGTCTAGGTATTCAAATCCTCTTGAAATAAATTTCTGGACATGTCTCTGAAGGTCAGTGTTCCCAAGAAGCAGCCGTGTCATCCTGTTCCCAGTCCTGTTCCTGTTTCCGGTTGTTTTCTCAGGTGGTGTGATGCTGAGGAGTTATTTCTCCATCAAGAGAATATGCCTTCAAAGAATCAGTGCAACTCATTCATCTGCTTCCATCACACTCCCAGGCAGAAGGAGCTGGAAATGCTGAAAGGGTCACCCTATCCTGTCCTTTGTTACAAGAGACTCAGGGACAATGAGCTCCTACATGGAGACAAAGCTGTGAGTTTTTTCTCTCCTGTCTTCATGTGCTCTCCTCCCATAGATGTCCACAAACTCTGCAGCAGGAGGCTCAGGTGCTGGAATTTCAATGCCCACCGTGACCCTAAGGCTTCATGTGTGTAGGAACATGGACTGAGACACTCAGGATTAAACTAGCAAGAGTAAAACCAGGAACGTCATTCGCTGTTTCCATGTCTGAAAGAAACATCAGATTTTTAATACGTTCTTTTCTTCTCTATTAAGGTCAGTTTCCCTCTATGTGTGTTACATACAATGACAAAGAGCTGATCAAGAGTTTTTATTAGCAAGAAGTATTTGAAAATAGGAGTGAAGTAGAAGGACTTTTCCATTTTAGTTATGAGAGTTACTAGGTCAAGTTGAATGCATGCAAGCTTTGTGCATTTTATTCATTTTTAGAGTTTCTCTGAGGTGTGAATTCAGAACTAATCAGTACCCTTCCACTGAAGACAGGAGAGAAAAAACTCACAGCTTTGTCTCCATGTAGGAGCTCATTGTTCCTGAGTCTCTTGTAACAAAGGACAGGATAGGGTGACCCTTTCAGCATTTCCAGTTCACTTCTGCCTGTGAGTGTGATGGAAGCAGATGAATGAGTTGCACTGATTCTTTGAAGGCATATTCTCATGATGGAGAAATAACTCCTGTCTGCAAGCTTTGTGCATTTTATTCATTTTTAGAGATTCTCTGAGGTGTGAATTCAGAACTAATCAGTACCCTTCCACTCAACTGAAAGGAAATGGAAACTATGTCAATGTTTAAAACCATGACATTAAAGAGATGGAAGGCAATAGCAGATCATCCATATAAATTAAATAAATAAGTAAAATTAAGTATAAATTGCCCAGGTTGCACAGATAGCTAGCAAAATAGCCATACATAGAACCAAGGCATTTGACTAATTCCATGAATGCTTGTACTTCACATGATTTTTAAAAAGTTATTTATAGCATATTATGACTTGATAAATGTGAGTAGCAAATGCAAGGGTATTATATACACATCTCCATAACTCTTTACATGTTTGAACTATTTGGTACAAGAAAAAAAGTACAATTGAGCTGTAAAATTAAATATACTATCTGAAGAATATAGATATTAGTGGCAGTGAATGGATTCAACGCCTTTGTTAATTATTGATCTTTAAAAAAGGGTTTTTTTTTCCTCTCATTTTAGATTACTACCCAACAATGGATGAAAAGAATCAAACAGCAGTGACTGAATTTCATTTTGTGGGCTTAACAGATAATTTTCCACAGAAGATAATTCTCTTCTTGATCTTCCTGCTTGTATATCTTGTCACTTTGGGAGCAAACTTGGGACAGATTCCCAACTCCACACACCCATGTACTTTTTTCTCAGCCACTTGTCCCTTGTGGATGTCTGCTGCTCTTCTTCTGTTGCTCCAAAGATGTTGTGTGACATCTTTCCGAAGATAAAAGTCATCTCCTTCATGTGCTGTACAGATGTGGTTTTTTGGTCAGTTTGTAGTGACTGAATGTTTCTTTCTGGCGGCCATGGCATATGATCGGTACATAGCCATCTACAACCCTCTGCTGTACCCAGTCATCATGACCCAGTGGGTTTGTGTGCAGCTGGTCGTAGGGCCTTATGCCATGGGCATTCTAAATGCCATGACTTAAGAGACTTTTACTTTTTGCTTACCTTTCTGTGGTCCAAATGTGGTCAACCACTTTTTCTGTGACATTCTCCTTGTTCTCTCTCTGGCATGTGCTGATACCCAGAACAATAGGTTGGTTCTTTTCATCATGTCTGGAGCTATTGTGTTATTCAGTGGCATGATCATCACCATCTCCTATGTATGCATCCTAGTGGCCATCCTGAAGATCCAGTCTGCTGAAGGGAGGCAGAAAGCTTTCTCCCCTTGTTCTTCTCACCTGACAGCCATCTGCATCTTGTATGGGGCTCTTTGCTTTAGCTATGTTCTTCCTGAGTCAGGTTCCTTTCTAGATATTAATAAAGTGATTTCTCTATTTTATACTGTGGTCATTCCCATGCTGAACCCCCTGATTTACAGTCTGAGAAACAAGGAGGTAAAAAGTGCATTCAGGAGCAAGTTTGAAAGAAAAATAGAATAATGTATTTCAGTAATGGGTGGTAAATTAGAGAATTAGAAAATTCCTGCCCATTACCAGGTTACTTGTATACTAAAATACTGTTTATATTGCTTGCACATCAGTCTTCTCCTTTGTGAAATGATTCAGAATAGAAAAGAAAATTGACTTATGCCAGAAGAAAATCCAGGAGAACTTTTATATATTCTTATATGCGGGAAGATATTTTATTCCAGACCAGAAAAGTAAATGTTATAAGGGAAAGATCAACAGAGTTCATTAAGAAATGTTTCATAGACCTTATTAAATGTTGAACAATAGAAAGTGAGAGAGCAGTTGTAACACAAGTGACTCACAATGAGTTAATGTCTCAATAAGAAAGTTTTGGAATTCTATATAATAAAAGGCTATTATGTAAATCAACCTACTGGAGGAACAACCAGTTTCTATGATGTGCACTGATCACCATCACTCAATGCAGGAGCTGCCACCTGGTGGTCAGTGCGTTCCCACAGGTGGAGCATAGCTCAGCCAGAAGCCGGGTTCACTGAAGGTGAGCACAGCAGCAATGCTGGGAGCCTCTCCCATCTCCATAGTAGTTGCACTACCCCTGAAGGCTCCCAGACTATGAGAGGGCACAGGTTGGACTGAGGCCCTTCCTCCCAAGTGCACCAATTTTGTGCACTGGGACTCTAGTATATATATGAAAACACAATAGTAAAATGAAATACAGCTTAGAAATAAACCAAGAAATGAATGACTATTTGATACAATTGGAAATGCAAATGGATTTGAATTAAATATATACTGTATATATATATATGTATATATAATTATATTATATGTTAAAATGTTATATATACATATATATGTGTATATATATATAACTCAACTTCACAATTGCTTGAGTAAATGAAATCAAAATGACAAGGTAATACTGTCCTCTTCCTCCCACACCCCCATCTGTTAGATTGACAAATATGAAAATTATTATATTCAAGAATTAGTAAGGTTACCATTTGGATATAATTTTATTATATGGTAACTACAATTTTATCCATATCTGGTGTAACTAGGTGTAACTAGCTACATTTCTGTTTCACAATTTCTAATTTGATGATTTATATTAAAATGCACATTATCTTGGACTTATCCACCTTAAATTTGGCAATGTATACCATGAAAATATTAATACCAGCATATTTTATAGAGGAAATAAAAGGAAACAATCTGAATCTACATTATTAGGAGAAACATGTATTCTTTCATGCAATGTTGTGCAGCTAATTATTATAAAAAGAGTGTTAGATGTTTATACTTTGTTTTGGAGGGAGCTCTGGAGATAATCATAGAATTCTGCTTTGCTTTTTCCAAGATTAGAAAGGCGACTGTGTTCAGAGGTTGGAGAACCTGGTTCTTTTTTATTAATCCACTTATTTGGCTCAAATGAGATTTCACATGAGTTAATGCTCTCATAGCACCTTGAAAAATAAACATCTCCAGTGGTAAGATTAATTCCTGTGGCAACATTTATATGAATAAATATCATCTGCTTTCTGAAATACTTTGAGTCATTTTTGTTTACAGAAATAAGTAAAAACTTCTTTGTATAATATTAAAATATTTATGAAATTTGAGTCCAAATTATTTTTTTCCTCTTTTATATTTGAAATTTACATGCAGCCAATGTGGATTATTTTATCTCTCAAAGAATGTGTCCGAATTTAGAGCTCTCCATTGCTTCATAAACACTCTTATTTTTCTAGTCCACGTTATTTTTATTTAACTTTATTTTAATTTCCATTTGAGATTCATCTTGTCCCAAACCCTATTTCCAACCCCCCTGGTTATAATGATCCAACCTTTCCAGTAGCTCATGAACTAATGAGAGGGTCTTCAGTGCTTTTGTTTATCCAGAGACACCTTCTGACTATACTCTCTCTAGCGCAGGACTTTATTATAGTTTTTAAAAATATATTTTTATTCATTGCAGAGAGGAAGGGAGAGGGAGAGAGAGATGGAAACATCAATGATGAGAGGGAATTATTGATTGGCTGCCTCCTGCATGTCCCCCACTGGGGATCAAGCCCACAACCATGGCATGTGTCCTGACTGGTAATTGAAACAATGATCTTGGTTCCTGGGTTGATGCTCAATTGCGGAACCACACCTGTTTTAGATGATCAAATCTACACATTGCTCATTATGCAGCAGCTAAAGGCTCAACATTGGAATTTCCAAGTGTGTGTGGTGGTCTCAAAGGAGGATATGGTTTTGTTTTGTGCAATTACACTTGACTCAAAGTCCCCAAATTATTTCCTCATTAAATACTTTAAGATCTTCTCTCTAAGACTGATCTCCTGAGCTTCCAGCTCCTTGAGGGACTTGGCTCCAATTCACATACAGTCTTTTAGAAAAACCCTGTTATGTGTTGTTCAGAATGGAGTCAATGAACACTTTTTTAAAGTGCTGTTGGAAGGCTCAGGGTACAAGATGGTATTATTGTATTGTTTATCTTCCTAGATACCCACAGAAACTGAGAAGAATGACAAGTCTACATTTACAGGGTAATTCATTTTCATATCATAAAATGTTAATTTTGTCATTCACTTTGACATAAGCAGGCAAAGTCCAAGAAATGTTTCTTCAGACAGGTGAGTTAAGTGATATTCTAAATTGTCTTCAGAAGGCTAGTTATGAAAAATAAACTTAGAAGCCCAAGAAAACGTAATTTCTGAGCCTACCAAGAAGGAAATGTTGGTATAAATAGAATATTTAGTCTGTGTCATTTGGTTTAAATGACTTGAACGTATATTTTGGTTGAATTTCACCTTTGGCCTAAACATACTGAAATGTGTTGCAAGATTTATGGGCTCAATGAATTGGGTAAGATTAGGAAAAATAAAGCAGTATACATTTTGACAGTCAGAAATGATTGGTTTCACACAATAGTTTGTGTTGATTGAGACCATGGATGGGTATGCTCTAGTTTCATCCTCATAATTGTTTTCATAACCTAAATTTATTGTGACACTCAAAATGCTTTGCTTCCATTTTCCCTGAGTCATCATGAATAAAATATAAAGGACCTGAATGAGTTTCTATGTTTATAAAATTTTGAATTCTTGAAACATTTCACTATTAAAGTATAGTTTCTGACAAATCTTACACTTTATCCCATTGAAGCTGTTTCTTTCTAAGCGCCATTGCCTGAGACCACAGGAGGTCAGCAAATTTTTATTTAATTAATTTTTTTATTAACCAAAGTCCTTTCAAGCTTTCTTAGAAGGTAATATTGTTAGACTTCTGTCAATAGTTCTGCTGCTGAACACTCTGCTAATATTTTGTGTGATTATGCTATTGGAATAGTTATGGTTATTTCAAGGTCTGAAATGTATGCCTCCCTTCCTTAATTTTCCTTTTTTATACTATTTTCAGTTTCTCTCTTCTCACATCTCATCTATTCTTTTTCACAATTTTATTTTTATTTTTAATAAATACAAATTTCTGGGTCCCTCGTACTCTTCACCCAGTTTCTCCTAATTGTTACATCTTCCCAACAATTGTATAACATGAAAAATAGGAAATTGGTATCAATATGATGTATGTGTATAACTCTATATAATTTTATTATGTGTGTAGAATTGTATTATCACCACCACATTCAGTATACAATTTTATCTCCACAGAGATCTCCCTTATGCTACCCTGTTATAGTTACACCACTAATCTCCTTCCCACCATATCTAATCCCAGTCAACAAATAACCTGTTTTCCATTGCTACAATTTATATATATAATGGAAAGCATCACAGGGAGATACTGTTGAGAATTTTTAATCATTTTCAAAAAACAACTTCTTTTGTGTTCCATTTTTAGACACCACAAGTTATGTTTTTGACAACACAACTGATCATTTTTTTTAGAATCTAAACGAATTGATGAGGAAGTTATATTCCTAACAACCTTTTATCTAGAGTGAGAGTATTAGTCTGAATTAATCAAATTCACACAATATTTCTTTCTATTAAATGTTTTTAAGATAACCTTGGTTCAAAGTCAGGGGTTTTTAGAAATATAACCTCATACATTTAGAGGATTTACCTTAGATAATCTCCAAAGGTCACCTCTAGGTCTAAAATTTTATAATTCTCCTCCAAAATCCTGCTTTGATCAAGAAGAAAACCGAGGAGCCCAGTGAAATTCAGTGACTTAGTATCACACCAATAATTGGGAGGCATGACAAACACTAGGGTAGAACATGAGTGTTATTTGTCAATCTAACCTATGAAACATAGAAAAAATAAAAGTTAAATTCAGATTCAAAAACGAGAAGTCCTCAATTACCAAATGATTGTAAAGAAAAAATTTTCTATTTCTTATTCCAGATTAAGTCAGAGAAATGGAAGATGGAAATCAAACTTTGGTGATTGAGTTTTTTTTCATGGGTTTAACAAATCATTTCCAGCACCAAGTTGTACTCTTTGTGATATTTCTCTTGGTTTATCTTGTCACTTTTCTGGGAAACTTGGGGATGATCACCCTCATTTGGATAGATTCCCGACTCCACACCCCTATGTACTTTTTTCTCAGCCACTTGTCCTTTGTGGATATGTGCTCCTCTTCTAGCATCAGTCCCAAGATGTTGACTGACATCTTTGCGGAGACAAAAGTAATCTCTTTCTTTGGTTGTGCTGCCCAGTTATGGTTTTTTTGTCAGTTTGTAGTGACTGAGTGTTTCCTCCTGGCTTCCATGGCATATGATCGATATGTGGCTATTTGTAAACCCTTGTTGTATACACTCATTATGTCCCAGCAAGTCTGTGTGCAGCTGGTAGTAGGGCCATATACCGTGGGTCTTATAAGTGCTATGACCCATACAACATTTGCCTTTCGCCTACCTTATTGTGGTCCAAAAATCATCAATCACTTCTTCTGTGATCTCCTCCCGGTTCTTTCTCTGGCATGTGCAGACACACAGATCAATAAATTTTTGCTTTTCATCTTGGCTGGAGCCCTAGGAGTACTCAGTGGCGTGATCATCGTGGTCTCCTACTTTTACATCATCATTGCTATCCTGAAGATCCGCTCTGCTGATGGGAGGTGCAAAGCCTTCTCCACCTGCTCTTCTCACCTGACAGCCGTCTCCATCCTTTATGGGACACTCTTCTTTATCTATGTATGTCCAAGTTCTGGCTTCTCCTTGGACATCAATAAAGTGGTGTCTGTGTTTTATACAGCTATGATCCCCATGTTAAATCCACTTATCTACAGCCTGAGAAACAAGGAAGTCAAGGATTCATTCAGAAGGATGTTTGAAAGGAAGAAATTCCTGATGAGCAGATAAAACTAGAATACTACAGATTGACAACTAATCTACATGCAATAAGGAAAAACATGGTCTTGGTGTTGGGAATCCTGCTTTTGTATTGAGAATCACTCTATTATTCTGTGTAATTGACAAGTCATCTAATGTTTTTAGGTTATATATATTTTTCAGTTTGATTTTCTCATTCAGCAGGAGAGAAAACTGAGGATTATTGAACTCCAAAATTTTAAAACTATTTTCAAGTTTTGTGAGTAGGCAAGGAGATGTTCTTTGTTAAATCCTACATGCTATAATTATAACCAGTGAGTTAATAATACTTCTCTTTTCTTTTACAAGTTGTTGAGATCCATCAATTGTCTGTAAACTTGACTCTGACTTTTAAACATAAACTTAAAAAGTATATTATGCCAAAAGGTAAAAACTTCCACTACATGATATATAAGCTCTGGGGAAGTTATGTACAGCACGATGACTATATTTAACAATACTGTATTGCATATTCATAAGTTGCTAAGAGATTAGATCTTAAGATTTCTCATCACAAGAAAAATTGTAACTATGTGAGATAATGGATGTTAACTACATGTGTTTTGGTAATCATTTCACAATCTATACATATATAAAATCATTATGTTGTATGTTGTGGATTAACACAATGCTACATGTCAATTATATATCAATAATAATAAAAAAGAGTGAATTATTCAGGAAGTGTGTAATGATTGTATTCTCTAATACTGCCTTTGTGTTTGGAGTAGACATTTTACAAAGGCCTTTTATATGCCCTACGAGGTTCATGCACCAATGGGGTCCCTAGGCGTGGCCTGCAGGGATCAGGGAAGGAGCCGCTCTGTTCATCCTGGCCCACTCATCCTGGTCAGCTGAGTGGTGCTCACCCTGTGGGAGCACACTGACCACCAGGGAGCAGCTCCTGTGTTGAGTGTCTTTCCCCTGGTGGTCAGTGCGTGTCATAGTGACTGGTTTGGTTGACCAGTCTGGGCTTTCATATATACTAGTGGCCTGGTGCACAAAATTCGTGCATGAGGGGTGTCCTTCAGCCTGACCTGCACCCTTTCCAATCTGGGACTCTTTGAGGGATATCTGACTGCCTGCAGGGATCAGGCCTAAACCAGAAGTCAGATATCCCTCTCACAATCTGGGACCACTGGCTCCTAAATGCTCACCTGTCTGCCTGCCTGATCATCCCTAACCACTCTGCCTGCTGGCCTGCTTGCCCTCAACTGCTTCCCTACAGACCCTGCCAGCCTGATTATCCCCAACTATGTATGCAGTTACATACATAGTGCATGTTAAGTGAAGAATGGATTATAAATATTTAATAAAAAGCTGGTTATTACTATTACTATTTATTATTTATTTTTGTCATAGGCAGGGCACTAATTCCTTTTTCATGGAAGATAAGCTGGACAACCACAAAGATTCAATGGATTGTCCAGGACCTTATAATTTGTCTCACAGTTTAACTTTTCCAGGCACAATATTCTTTCAACCATAACTCTGTGCTTTTTTCCCCCCTTGAACATAGCAACAAATCTAGGAAATGAGAATATGGGCCATATTTCTTTACAACTGTAAAACTCTCTGAGATCTATACTCTATCTTCTCTTTGAAGTACTTCCTTAAAAGACATTTCATATTAGTTCACTGATTTTGAAGTTTGTAAGTAATCTCTAATACTCTACTTTTTTGGGTTTGTTTTACTTATTTCACCATGCTTTTTGCCAGTTTTGGTGTCTGTGTTGGGTAATGACTTGGGTTCAAGATGCTAATCATTAATTTTTAAGGCTAATACTGTTTCTTCAACTTTGTGTTAATAAAGATTCCTTCAAAATGACCTTATAGTCTCAATTCTTAAAAATGTAGTTTTGTCCTGGCCAGTGTGGCTCAGTTGGTTGGAGAATTGTTCCATGCACCAAAGGTTGCAAGTTTGATTCCCAGGGCACATACCCAAGTGATAGGCTTGATCCCCAGTCAGAGTGTGCAGGGAAAGCCACTGATGGATGTTTCTCTCTAGCATAGGTGTTTCTTTGTCTTTCTATCTCCTTTCCTCTTTCTCTAAAAAAATAAAAGAAAATAAAATTAATAAAAACATGTCCCCAGGTGAGGATTAAAATAATACTCTCGCTCTATAAAAATTAGTTTTAAATATTTAATGTTATTTTAGAACATGAGGACCAAAGTACGTTTTACAATATGTGCTTTCAGCACCTGTAATATACATTCCTTCATATTTTTCATGAAACATATTTTTCTCCTCATTTTACTCTTTAGTCATCACCTGTTAATATGGTCTCTACAAATATATAATGTGTTTAAATAAAGGCTAGGCAGCAATCCTAGTGATAAAACACTGTCATAGTTCTTAAAAATGATTTTAAACTTTGCCACTAGATAGCAGCATCAGCCTCTCAATCACAATGAACATTTGCTTTAATAATTGAAAGCATTATAAAGACAGTAGGCTTGAAAAAATAGCTTTCAAAGTCTAATTATTAATTTTTGAGGGCTGTGAAATCACACACAAATTTTGTGTGTTTGGGCCACACATTTATATATATTCATTCCACAGGAAAGAACTGGATCTTTCACCATGATTTTTAAAGTGCATGGCACATAAAAATTTCAAGTTTTTGATATAATCTAACATTCTTACCTTTCAAATTGTAAAACTAACGTATATAGGGTGAGGAATGATTTTCCCATGATATGTAGCAGAATTTATTATTGCACACCTGTTCTAGAAAAACATAGTTCAGAGATCTTTACTCTATCCAATACTTTTAAGTCCTTCTATTATCATAATCATAAATAAAGGACTTAACATAATGATCCTATCTAATAAAAGAGTAATATGCAAATTAACCACCACTCCACATCAAAATGGCAACGCCCATAGCCACAAGATGGTGGCGCCCAATCCTCTCAGCCCCCCCAGTCTCAGGGAGGGTTGCTGCTGAGAGCCTGCTGAGTAAGCGGCCTGGTGGACTGCTGCCCAGAGCCCTCCTGACCCTTTATAAAAAAAAAATTCACTCCCTACAGCCCGATCCCCTCCCAGTGGAGGCAATGTGGGATCTCAACCTGGGAAAGATGAGCACCCCCACAGCAAGATCCTCTGCCAGCGGGTGCCAGGTGGGGTCTCAGCCTGGTAGGGGCATGCACCCCAATGGTGGGATCCCCTCCCAGCGAAGGCATCCTGGGGTTTCAACCACTGAGTCACACCAGGCAGGCAGATATGGAGAACTCTTAAATGTTTCTTTTTAAAAATATATTTTATTGATTTTTTACAGAAAGGAAGGAAAAGGGATAGAGAACTAGAAACATCTATGAGAGAGAAACATTGATCAATTGCCTCCTGCACACTCCCCATTGGGTATGTGCCCCTAACCAAGGTACATGCCTTTGACTGGAATCAAACCTGGGACACTTGAGTCTGCAGACCGATGCTCCATCCACCTAGCCAAATTAGTTAGTGCTGTTCAATATGTTAAAGAAAAAACCCTATTTAATAGAGGGAATTTGTAGGGGAGGGCACTTGGAGGTGACTGGGTTGTCAGGGGAGGACAGTTGCTGACAATCGGGCTGGCAGAGGAGCAGTTAGATATTGATCAGGTTGGCAGGGGAGTGGTTAGGAGGTGATCAGGCTGGCAGGCAGATGTGGTTAGGGGCAATCAGGCAGGCAGCTGAGCAGTTGGGAACCAGCAGTCCTGAATTGTGAAAGGGATGTCTGACTGTCCTTTTAGGCATGATCCTACCTGGATTGGGCCTAAATGGGCAGTTGGACATCCCTCAAGGGATCCCAGATTGGAGAGGGAGCAGGTGGGGGTGAAGGACACCCCCTTCCTGTGCACAAATTTCATGCACTAGGCCTCTAGTCTACATGATAATAGGCATTTTGACAGGTAGTATCTCATCAAAGTTTTGATGAGCATTTTTTTAATAACTAGTGAAGCTGAGCATCTTATATATCTGTTGGCCATTTGTGTGTCTTCTTGGAATAAATGTCTATTCACATCCTCTGCACCCCTCCTTTTTTGTTAATTTTTACCCAAGGATATTTTTTCCACTGATTTTTAGAGAAGATGAAAGGGAGGGAGGGAGGTAGAGAGTTAGAGAGTGAGAGTGAGAGAAATGTGATGTGAGAGAGACACATTGATTGGTTGCCTCTTGCACACCCCCAGACTAGATCCAGGGATAGAACCTGCAAACCAGGTATATGCCATTGATGAGGAATTAAACCAGCAATCCTTCCATCCTTGAGCCGATGCTTTAACTAGTGGGAAACATAATCCCAGACGCCCTGCCCATTTTTCATTGGACTGTTTGTTTCTTTGGTGTTAAGTTGTATGAGTTCTTTTTATATATTTGTCAGAGCTGTTGTTTGCAAATAATCTTCTCCAATTCAGTTTGTTGCCTTTTTGTATTGTTGATGGTTTCTTTAACTGTGCAGAAGCTTTTTGATTTGACATAGCCCCATTCATTTATTTTTGCCTTTATTTTCCTTATTTTTGAGGTCAAATTCATAAAATCCTGTCTAAAACCAACGTCCATAAATTTAGTACGTTTGTTTTCTTCTACGTAATTTATTATATTTAATTCTTTGATCTATTTTGAGTTAACTTTTGTATTTGGAAACTAATTGTAGTCTAGCTTCATTCTTTTGCATGTGGCTTTCCAATTTTCCCCGCACCATGTATCGAAGAGGGTTTCTTCATTGTTTTTGTCTCCTTTGTTGAAAATTATTTGTCCATATACATACATGTAGGCTTAGTTTTTGGCTCTCAGTGGCTGAAACATGGAAGTTTCCTTTGATAGATCATTAGATTAAAAAATGTGGTTCATTATACAATGGAATATTACTCAGCCATAAGAAAAGATGAAATATTGTCATCTGTGACAACATGGATAGATCTTGAGAATCTCATGCTAAGCAAAATAAGTCAGACAGAAAAAGTTAAGAACCATATGATTTCACTCATATGGAGGCTATAAAACTGAAAGCAACAAATGAACAAATAAGAAAAATAAAAATTCACAGATATAGACAATAGTCTGGTGGTTATCAGAGGAATGGGGGTGAGGAGTAGTAGTAAAAGGTAAAGGGGGTCAAATATATGGTGACCAAAGGTGATTTGACTTTGGGTGGTAGGCACACCATCCAATATACAGATGATGAATCATAGAACTGTACATTTGAAATCTACATAATCTTATTAACCAAAGCCACCACAAATAATTTACTAAAAATATTACTGCAGCATGTTAAGAAATTAAAAAACAAAAAACAAAACAAACCTACAAAACCTCTAGAGTAAGGAATTGTATTTCATGCTGAAATATTTGTGTTTGTTTTGTTTTTCTTACCCAGGTTAGAACCAAAATTCAAATTTCTATATTGACTCTGCTTTGACTTGGAGGTGAAGCATATTTCTTGGAAATAAAAAAATGTATTTTCTTTAGCCATAGACAAACAGTTTAGATGTAATTGCTAAATTCTAAGGACAAATTAATACATTATCAGAAGTTTTTCTTTTCCAGTTCTAGCTTACATATTTTAAACTCTTTACATATTTTGAACAAAATCCTGAAAAATTATTTCTTTGGCAATATGTAGTATATGGTACATCTGAGGAAAGTCCATTTTCTTCTTTCTTAGCACTTGTTTCCAAGACAGTAATGCAGAAAAGAGAGGGGTACTACCCTCTCTGTACTTTAATTTGCAAAGGATTCCATAGAGTTTCCTTGCTTAGCCCATAGGTAGAGGTAGTAGAAAGTCTATATCCAGTTAGAAACAGACTTTAAATGAATAGATCTTATTGGACTCTTAGGATATGAAGCAAAACTTTAATTGCACTATCCCTTAGTGGCCTCATTCCCAAGATATGGCATGCTTTGGGGACAGAGCATTTCCAAGAACAATCACACAGAAAGAAATGATGCAACTTTTCAAGGAATTTTTATCTAACCAATGAAGACTGAATATATTTTATACTGAAGTCATCCATATTTTTTTTGGAAGAAGAGAAATAATAAAATCAAAAGACCATTGACAATTCTGCCCCATTCCCATGTTAAGGGAAGGGATGAAACCTGAGAAAGTTGGCTCATTTTTTACTTTAGTTCTGCTTGTCATCTTGAAAGAAGAGGGAGAGAACTTATTAGAATGTAAGTTGAGATCTTCTAAATCATCTTCTATTCTTTATTCTACTTGTTTTTTTAACAAGTTCAAAAGAGCATACATTATTTCAAGTAAACTTAAAAATAAATTATATATTTGGTTCATGGCCAAGTCAGCATGATCCTCATCTTTGTTGGATGTTGAGCAAGACCTAAGATGTGAGCATTTATGTAGAGATAAATTTAAGTTCTAAAACTAGATCAAATTAGGTATGAAATTAGACAGATATTTTAGCGACAAGGTAAGGGGAAAAGATAATCCTGAATTTACTGCATCCCTGTCTAAAACAACTGGGTAATTTCTTTGCTAAAGGAAAACTAACATAGAATGTATTGGTATTATCCAAGTGCTCTGAACATGAGAGCCAATTGTATCCCCAACTCTGTGGGTTGACCTGAATAGAGAACTGTATTCTATTCTAAGCACCAAATAAAAAAAGAGAAACTGAGAAACTAAAATGTGCATAGAGGGGTAGAAGGCTTGGGCAGGTATAGAAACCAAGATTGATAGAAAAGAGTTGGGAGCTTCAGGTAACTGTCAAGTGGAAGACTGAGAGATGGAGTGTGACTGATCCTAGAGGAGCTAATAGACTCTTAAAGAGGTTTAAGCAAGAGGTGAAAGTGATGAATAAACAGTTTGACTGGCCATTTTATCTTTCTCTTTAATTCTCCCAAAGCCAAGGATATAATGTAAACTGTATTTTTGGCATCAGAGGAGGTCTTGCTAATCAAATAATAAGTTTCAAATTGGAAAACTGAAGGAAAAGTGTCCAGCATAGGTCTAATGTTGGACTCTGATATTCCTGGGATCATAAATGTTTTAAAAAGTAAAGTATAAGGGTAGCTTTCTGAGCACCTGTACATTCATTTTCTTATTCTATGTGGGTGAGAATTCTCAGCAATCAAAAACAATAATAGTTTTCACTATATTGAATAAATGAAGCATTCAAGGTTCATAGAGATTAGCTGACTTAATCAAGGTCACTCTTATAGCAGGTGACATAAGAATCTTGGGAGATTCTGAAGTGGGAGAATGTAGGCTCTGTTTCAAATTTCTTCCCTGTACTGTTGCCATAAAGGTGATACCTAAACTCAACACTTTCTGTGATCTTATGGACTTCCCACTAATGGCCACTGGGTATAAATTCAACATCAGAAATAGGAAACCAGAATGCATTATCCTGTATTTATATTGGAATGATTTTTGGATTCTTTTTAAATGAAAGGAATTGTGAAGACATAAAAAATTTAGTGTGAGAAAGGGAAGAGGACAGACCATTTTGACAGGCGTTTCAAAGCCCACCTCTGCCAGTCATTAGCATTATAAATGAGGACTGAGCTTCGATTTTCCTCTTATATAAGATGAGTTAATGATAATTAGATTGCAGATTAATTAAAAAGAGTATGTAAGGTAAAAATACCAATAATTATTGTGTACTTCTTTAGATGCTCAATAAAACTGTTAAATGCTTTGGATGTGTTTTCTCATTTAATCCTCACAACCATTTACACGGTTGCTTTGCTATTATTATTCTTGCTTCACAGAAGAAGAAAAATAATTCTCCTGAGATGAGAGGAAGTGGATGTCAGAGCAGTTGGATAAAACGCATTTAATCTTAGGTTATAATCACAAAATGCAAAGAAAATGGCTTAAATATGAATGGCTGCTCATTCCTTCTCCAATTTGCCTCACTTCCATTCTCCTGTATCATTTCACCGGTTGTGTGGCCATATGGTAAACTCAGTTGATGTTCACTAAAGTGGGAGTTAATAGATATCTATTCTGAAACCACCTACGCTCAGTCAACTGAGAGGACCTTGAGCAAGCTGCTCTTATTATAGGCTTTCATTTTTTTCTCCTTTGTATTGATGGCTTCTATAGAGTCTTAAATATTATAGCTGCAGGTCTGATCTTTTGTTCTGGTCTATATTTCATTTTGTATTCCCAGCAGTAGCATGTAACTAACTCATGTCACTCCTAACACTTTCAGTTTCTGGGTCTTATTTTTGAAGATATGTTTGCCAAATCTGCTGTGACTGCTCTGCTCTTCTAGTGGAAACCACAATCATTCAATGGCCCATGAAAACTACACAAGGATCACCGAGTTCATTTTCACAGGTTTGAATTACAACCCCCAATTGCAGGTCTTTCTCTTCCTGCTCTTTCTGAGTTTCTACATCATCAACCTCACAGGAAACTTGGGTATGATTATTCTGATATGGCTTGATAACCGCCTTCACACACCTATGTACTTTTTCCTCAGCCACTTGTCCTTTGTGGACATCTGCTTCTCCTCAGTCGTGAGCCCTAAGATGCTCACTGACTTCTTTGTGAAGAGAAAAGTCATCTCTTTCTTGGGATGTGCTTTGCAGCAGTGGTTCTTTGGGTTCTTTGTGGCAGCCGAGTGTTTTCTCTTGGCGTCCATGGCCTATGACCGCTATGTAGCTATCTGCAATCCACTATTGTACGCAGTTGCCATGTCCCAGCGACTCTGTATCCAGCTGGTGGTTGGTCCCTATGTCATCGGGTTTATGAACACCATGACTCATACAACAAACACATTTCGTCTCCCTTTTTGTGGCCCCAATGTCATCAATCATTTTTTCTGTGATGTGTCCCCCCTGCTTTCCCTTGCGTGTGCGGATACTGAGCTCACTAAGTTGGTAGTTTTCGTCGTGGCTGGAGCTGTGGGAGTCTTCAGTGGTCTGACTATTGTGGTCTCCTACATTTACATCCTCACTGCCATCCTGAAGATCCACTCTGCTGATGGAAGGCGCAAAGCCTTTTCCACCTGCTCTTCTCACCTGACAGCTGTCTCCATCCTGTATGGTACTCTTTTCTTTATCTATGTACGACCTAGTGCAAGTTTCTCCCTGGATATCAATAAAGTGGTGTCCGTGTTTTACACAGCAGTGATCCCCATGTTAAACCCACTTATCTACAGCTTGAGGAACAAGGAGGTCAAAGATGCCATCCACAGGACTGTCGCTAAGAGGAAGACTTGTTGGGCCTAAATTCTTATCTAGAAAGGAAATTAGGGGAGGATTCTAAATGGACAGACTGATTGTGTGGATTTCCAAGATTCTAGACCATTTGCAAGTGTTTGGGGGCTGGTTGACATTCCTTTCTTTGTTCATCTATCCAATCACTCATTCATTTAGTCAATTAGTGTAGATTCATGAAGCCCTGTATGTGATCTTTTCTATGCAATATTCCAATATTATAGTTCAAACCCACAGTCCATTTAATTTTGCTTCTCTTGTACACCTCAGTCTGATTATTTCCCAAAAAAGCTTTATTTAATTTCAGTTATTAATTTTTTTTATCATTCTGCTAATGTTTTCTCTTCCTGATGACTCTTTAATACTGGAAGTTTAAAATGCAGTACTTTAGGTTTACACTCACATTTAGCTCCCATCAATAGAAATCTGAAAAAAAAAGAAAAAAAAAAGAAATGAGATCTCATGTTTAACCTCATCAGTGGAATGAAATCCTCGGTTGTAAACACCAGTTTTGGGGATGACCTTAGCACAAAAAATTAAAGACATCTCAGGGACTAAAGACCGATCTGTTTTCTACACTGACAAATAAGATGGTCTACACAGCCTGTTAAGTAATGAAGAGACTTGTGTTCATTCTAGTGCATTTTATACCTGAAAAATATTCCTAAAAAAGGGAAAAGCTTATCTTTTCTTAGAATTCAACTTTTCTGGTAATGCTCAGAAGATTACCTAAACTTCTCTATATGGGGCTTGGTTGTGCATGTGATAGTGCCTTCTAAACCCTGTTAATAAATTAAGTTCATTACCCACTCAGTACAGCGAAATGTTATGGTTGTATTTAGACTCTTCACCCAAATCATAAGATCAGTAGATTTGTAGCATCACAGGGCAGTCTATACACATAACTCAACTTGATGGTTATGACTCCTGGGCAATGTAAGTGCTGGGCAGCCCTGATCTGAGCTCCTCTTAGAGACCCAGGAATGCTGCCTAATTCTATATTATCTTTCTTGATCTATCCTTATCTTTTGATGTTAACATAAAGTCACAAAAAGGAGATAGATTCCCTGAGGAAACAGGTCATCTTTCCTAGATTACATTATAATGTCATGGTTAAATTGTTATAGAAATGTCTTCAGAATTTTAAGGAACTTTTAGGTCTGCTTTCCCCTCTAAAATGAGTTTAGCAAACCTGATTAAGAAGCTTTCTCTAAAAGTCACAGACTACCTATTATTTAGATTCAGAAGTAAATTTTCTAAACATTTGAACACTTTCTATATACAAAATATTGTGAGCTATTTTCTATTGATTTTCATATAAGGCACAATCTCTGAAAATAGACAACCAATCAGTGAGTACTCACACAATCATAGCATGCTTTCTACATATAGGGACCTTAAAGACCAGTTTATCCTGACCAGATGACTGGCTGATCATTGAAGCTTGGGGGATGGGGGGAAGTGTGAAAATGTTTTATTATCTCATGCATTATAGAGCCCAAAATATGATTTATCATTAAATGTATTTATGGCAGGTTCATTTAAACTTCAGGAACCTTGTTTTAGAGTGGGTTTCTTAGATGGGGTAAAATTTATTACAGAATATTTATTGGAAATATCAGAAAAGAAAAATGAGCCCAGCCGGCATGGCTCAGGGGTTGAGCATCTACCTATGAACCAGGATGTCACGGTTCAATTCCTGGTCAGGACACATGCTTGGGTTGTGGGTTCAATCCCCAGTGTGGGGCATGCATGAGGCAACTGATCAGTGATTCTCTCTCATCATTGATGTTTTTATTTCTCTCTCTCCCTTTCCCCTTCTCTCTGAAATCAATAAAAAAAAAGCAAAGTGATATAACAAAAAGAAACAAAATTTAGAGTTGGAAGACCTCATACGTTTATATACTCAACAAATAATTATCAAATATCTTCTGTGTGCCAGGCACTGAGCTTGGTGTTGTATATAACAGTGAAGAAAATGAACATCATTCCTATATCCACAGAGTTGATAGGATAGCATATCTAAGATATACTTTTGTTTATTACCCTAACAGTCAAGCCCATATGAGATAAATGGAAGTAATAATGGTATCCACTGTATCATAGGACTACTTTGAAGATTAATTAGAGGATGCACTTAATATACTTCATAAACATATTTTCTGCTCCCTAATAAAAACTATTAATTGAAAATGACAACACTTTGGAACCAGAATGTTATCCTAAGTGTGCCAGATTCCTCAATACAGGTTCATTTGCAGGATCTTAGATGCAACAATGGGAGGGAGAGTGGAAGCAACATGGTACAGCCACTTGAATTCTAATCCTAGATCCACCACTAGAATTTTGTTATTTTTAGGGTTTTCTTTTAATCCCAACTATGAACTAACAAGAACAATGCCCAATTTACTGAGGATTTGCAACCAATTGCTTGAAGGAGCTGAAGTTCACAGGGTATGAGTAGGAGGCATTTTCATTTTTTTTTGGTCATTGCCCTTTTAAATTGCTGGCTGATGTGTCATCTCAAATCTTCCTATCACACACATTGCTGACAAATCTAATAGTTTTTTTTCACTTGGAAGTAAGAAACAAATGCTTTCCATTTCCAGCTATTAAAAGTCAAGTTCAGACTAGATCAAGATAGCAGAGCAGGTAAACACTGTGTGCTTCTCCTCCCACGACAATATCAAAATTGCAAATAAAGTGCAGAATGATCATCATTAAGTATAGCTGAAAAGAATTGCTATAGATAAGAATATACAGAAGCCACATTGAGACTTTGAAGGTATTAGTTAAATAAATTGGGTTACATCCATGAAATTTCAAATAAGTCAAGTCCATGGTGATGTCAAACTTCACAACATTTTTCAAATTAAAACATCCTTCCTCCCCCATCTTAGGCTCTAGAGTGGTGATGAAAGGGGCAGATCTGAATCTCTATTATTGTTGCCGCTTCTTTCACACTCTGCAGCTACTGGGATGGAAAGAAGAGGGGAAAGAGAGTAGAAAAACACTGACTGGGATAGTTGGAATCTAATGTCAACATCTTTTAATGAGAGAGGCATGATTATCGGATCTTTCTCTCGGGGATTGTCCGAAAGAAATAACCCAAAACGAAGGTTGAGTGGTGGTAGCACCTTTATCCAAGGATGTGTTTTTCATTGTGTATAAACAAAACCCAAATAACTCCTGGTTTCATTAGCTAGTAGGTAAAATGGGCATTTTCTTTCCTTTAATGATAAATTATGATGAGCTCAAGTTGTTGATTCAAGATTCAGAGTGTTATGTCTCTTTTCCATGTAGTTGAGAGCAATCCAGGGGAGAGAAACAATTTATTCTGTTGCTCTCCTCCCTTCTCAGCCTCCTCTGGCTGTTTCTACTTCACCCACAGGTTCCTATTCCCATTATTCCAAGTCTTCTCTTATACTTCTCAGTAGTGGTTATTCTTCAAGGAGTCCATCATTTTCTCCCAAGCCTGCCAATATCCCACTTTATTTTAAGTCACCCATAGCATATTTGAGGCCAGGCTGCAACTTCTATTTAGAGGTTGGAGATAATGAGAGAGATGTGCAATTCTGAGGATAACTTGGAGGTACAACATAGTTTCCCCTGAGTCTATGAGTGGCTTGCTTTGTGGACTACAGCAGACAGTCCCATCAGGACAAAGTGTCCATTCATAGAACATTTGCTTAAGGCTTGGACTTACCATGGGACAACATCACATGAAATTCCTGATGCCTAGGTCCTGATTGAATTCAGCCAAAATGAGTTTTGGTTTTTGTACAGTTTTGTGTTCATCTAAAGGTGCTTCCTGTAGAGTCTCAACCTACAATTCCTTAAGAGAATCCAATTAAGGACAACATACTGAGTCAACCACAATTCAGAGGGATTTCATAACCCAATTTATACTTAGAAAAGAATTATATATTTCAAACATGTCCTGTAGTATGTGTGTGTGTGTGTGTGTGTGTGTGTGTGTATAAAACAAAGTAATAATAAGTAGAGACATACAAGTGCATAACTGGAAAGAAAAGTTTCACAAAATATACTTAGTTTTACTACCTGCAACATCTATTCATTACTAAATTTCAGGGATTGACAAACTACAGGCTATTGGTCAAATCCAGTCCAGCACCCATTTGTAAGAATGGTTTATACATTTTTAAATGGTTAAAAAAAGGAAAGCAGAATAATATTGTGTGACCCATGAAAGTAATTGGGAGTTCAAATTTCAGTGTCCATAAATAAATTCTTATTGCAATACAACCATCTTCACATCAGAGTTGTTCCACAGCAATGCTGTGGACAGTTTGGACAGGATGACACTTTGTTGTGGGCACCATCCTTTCTATTGGAGACTTTTACTCTCATCCTAGACTCTACTCATTAGATGCCTGTAGCATCTCACCCCAGTCATTCCAATAAAATGTATCCAGATCTTTTCCGTGGTGAAATATATGTAAGACAGAACTACAGCTCTATGGCTTGTCCCTGCTGCTTTGGGGGTTTGAGAGCAAAGTAGGTTGGCTTTTAGGGGGACAGTATGCCAGTAAATTTTAAAATATTTACTATATGGCCTTTTATAAATTTTTTAAAAATATATTTTATTGTTTTTTTACAGAGAGGAAGGGAGAGGGATAGAGAATTAGAAACATCAATGAGAGAGGTACATCGATCAGCCACCTCCTGCACACCTCCCACTGGGGATGTGCCCTCACCCAGGATACATGCCCTTGACCGGAATCCAACCTGGGTCCTTTTAGTCCACAGGCCAATGCTCTCTATCCACTGAGCCAAACTGGTTTCGGCCCTTTATAAAAATTTTGATGACTCCTACTTTATTCTATCATTTTTGTTTTCTAAACAATGCTGGCCATGACCTACTAAACTGATTTAATTTCCCACTAATAAGACTCCAACTGCCATTTGAGAAATCCTATTCTTGGACAGCTCCAGAGAGGCAGTATATTGAATATTGGATAAGTGCATAAGACTTAGAACCAAACATGGGTTCATATTGGGACTATATTATTTAGATGTGTGAACCTGAGCAAGTTACATAACCTCTCTGAGCTTTTGTGACCACATATAGAGAGTGGGAATGGTAACAATAGCAGTTACACAATGATTTGCTATTATTATTGGTGTTTGTATTAGTCAGGGTCCTCAGAGAAACAAAACCAATAGAATATGTGTGTGTATATACAATGAGATTTATATTAAGGAATTGATTCATAAGATTATGAAGGACAGCAAGTCCAAAACCTTCACAGGGAGCGTTCAGGCTGGAGACTCAGGCAAGAGTTGATGTTACAATTCAAATCCAAAGACCATTGAGCTGAAGACCCAGCAAAAGTCGATGCTGTGGTTGCGGAAGAATTTTCTCTTGCTCAGGAAAGATCAGCCTTTATTCTCTTCAAACCTTCAACTGATTTAAGGCTGACCCACATTATGAAAGGTAACTGTACTAAGTATCAGGAGGACCAGGTTCTTGCGAGGGTTGTGGTGCCTCTAACTCCATGACCTTGAGTAGATAAATTCTCCATTCCACTTCTTTGTTTCCTCACTTGACAAAGAAAGGGTTCAGCCCACATCATCTCTAAGGTAGTTTTTGCTTCTAACATTTCCGTTACACACACACACAAATGTTGTAGGAGTTTGAAGCCTGAGGAATCAGCCTTTAACTCTTCAGAGAAATAATTACAGCAAAATGCCGACAAACCACTTTTGTCAGTGTGAGACTGGGCTGCAGGGCCCAACATTGTTACTGATCCCTTTTCTAATAAGATGCCTTAAGCGTCCTTAAGATTGAGTAAGGCATTCAGATTCTAGCAATTACTGAAATTGAAAGAAATTATTTGCCTCATTTCTAAACAAGTTTCAGAGGAACTAATCAATCAAGGCATCTTTAAATAAGAAAATTTCCTGGATTAAAATTGCTGTTCAGCTCCTAAAGTAAGTTTCCTGGGGCCTGTCGTAGGTCAGGCAGCAAAGAAGAATGGACCTTCTTAAAATGATTTAAGGCAGGAAGGCCACATTCCAGCATTATTGGTTCATTAGTTGCTAACCTGTATTCTTGAGATTTGTTTTGTTTTGTAAACTTTTTGTAAACACACATATGCACACACATAATAGAGCAAATAAATGACAGAGAAAACTTTATACTAGCTTAGGGAAAGTTTCCAAAATGATGAGGTAAGTTTTATAGTTACATATTAAAGTACCAAGAATTAAGATAAAAATAAGAGGATTGTAATGAAAATACATGTGAAATTATGCAAAAGAGTGATAGACCCACTAGAAATAAAACACAAACAAGATATCCTGTGACAGACAATAGTGTGATGAAGGCCTGGGAGGGGCCGGTGCGGGGTGGAAGGGGTCATTGGGGAAAAAAAGGGACATTTGTAATACCTTCAACAATGAAGATAAATTTAAAAATAAGTATAAATAAGTCTCAAAAAAAAAGATATCCTATGCACATTGTCAGTGGAAATCTTTGACCCCTTGAAATCCAAATACTAGTATATTCTTCCTTATGAACAATGGACCTTAATTTAGAACTACTCTCATGGATGTAGAGCAAGCCATTCAGGTGGACAAGCAAGGTAGAGAGCTAAGTGCTAGAGCGCCTGAGACATACAAAGTGCATTTTGAAGACTTCTGATGATATTGAACCTGTCATTAATTCTCTTCCTGGTCTTGGGCAAGTCATGCAACCTCTCACAAGCACACTAGGCAATTGCTTTGCTCTGTAGTGTGACAATCTGAACTATAAACCCCACAAGGACAAGGACTCTTTCTACTTTGTTCATGATTGTATCTCTGGTAATTAGTACATTACATGTTTAGGAGTTGTGAAGACCTGCATTGGAAATTTGTCTGTATATGCACATCATTAGCTGTATGACCTAGCACAATTTATTCAGCACCATTACTATTCTTCAGCTACTTCAACTGAAAGCATTTCCCCCCACTTCCCACCCGCCTCTCGCCGGGGCTTATTATAGTAACTGTACCCAATTTATTTGTGATGATT
>JAAGEH010000043.1:14248991-14292167 GCA_011751065.1 Lasiurus cinereus | reverse complement strand
TGCACAGTGCTGTCAATGCTGCAAAACATTGGCCAGAACAAATCACAAGGCTATCCTAGATCAAGCAGTAGAATAACAAAATCTGTTTAAAACAGGAAATCAGTAAAGAATTGTGTGGATATATTTTTGAAAAAATTTATCACGTAGATCACTAGTTTGTGGTTTAATTTACATTTTTTTCTTTTCACTTGATTCTAGCTGCCCAAAGCCTGAGAAATGATGCACATCCTTTTCTTTTAGTTAGGTATATTTTCTTTCCACATACTTGACTATAAGACAGGGTCTTTATTACAGTGTCCCAAACTTTCATCAAATTTATTTATCCACCCTTACCAAGATTTTGTAGTTTCTTGTGTAAAAATAGGGCATGCTTTCATAATTAATGCACCAAAAAAGATATACCTGGTTTAACAATTGAAACCATATACCCTTGTTAAAGACAATTCTGGGTTCAAATACTAGCTCTGCTGTTGAGCAGCTCTGTGACCCCGGAATTATCTCTTAACCTCCCTGGGGATCATCATAATACTTATATTATAAAGTCGTAGAAAGAAGTAAGTGGGTTGCCCTAACCAGTTTAACTCAGTGAATAGAGCGTCAGCCTGCGGACTGAAGGGTCCCAGGTTTGATTCAGGTCAAGGGCATGTACCTTGGTTGCGGGCATATCCTTAGTAGAGGGTGTGCAGGATGCACCTGATCGATGTTTCTCTCTCATCGATGTTTCTAACCCTCTCCCTTCCCCTCTGTAAAAAAATCAATAAAATATATTTAAAAAATAATTAAGTTAGTTAAGATTAAGGCTTAGAATACTTAACTGGAACATAGTGATATATATATCTGATTTAACAGTTGAGAACATCAGTTGTATATTGATATTTACAATCAATCAGCACAATGCATGACACATAAATTCTCAATAAAATGTAAATAATACTAAAATTTTTTTGAGTACTCACTGTGTACCTAACATTGGGTTGGATGTTTTCCTGCATATCTTCTTTACCCAGACAACCTGCCAGGGAGCTTCATTTTTCTCATCTGTTTGGTGAGACTGAGGGACTTGCCTGTCATTAAACAATTAATAAGTGAATGCTTTAATTTCAAAATCATATTCTAACACTAATTCACGGAGTGTTCTGAAGTCACAAAGTGACGTTTTATTATTTTAGAAAGTTATGGGTAAAAGGCCATATGCCTTCTTGTAACTGTTGACTTAGTTGACATCTTTATTTCTTTCAATAGAAAAATCACTAAATAATTCTTCCCCAAGCCCAAGTCTTCATCAGGCATTCTTCTCTGTAGACATGAAAGTGGGAAAATTTTCACCATCCTGACTGAATTAATCTTGGTGGGCTTATTGGCAAACCCCTGGTGTCAGTTGATTCTATTTGTACTATTTCTGACACTCTACTTAATAACCTTGTCAGGGAACATGACCCTGGTTATCTTAATTCATACTGATTTCCACCTACACACACCTACTTATCTTTTTTTGAAAGCAATCTGTCATTTTTGGTACACCTCTGTGTATACTCCCAAAATCCTGGCCAATTGTATCTCAGAGGATAGACACATTTCCTTGGCTGGATGTAGAGCCCAATTGTTCTTTTCCTTTGTTGTAACCTATACTGAGTGCTATCTCCTAGCAGCCATGGTGTATGACGGCCATGTGGCCATCTGTAAACCATTACTTTATTCAGGTACTATGTCCAGCTCTCTGTGTACTAGACTTGTTGCTGGCTCTTACATAGGAGGGTTCTTGAATGCCATAGACCATACTGTCAATACTTTCTGCCTGAGTTTTTGTGGTAAAAATATCATCAACCACTCTTATGTGATGCACCATCATTGGTCTACAAAAAAAGTCCTTGTAAGTGTGGTGGGCTTCACAGTCCTCTCCAGCATTCCTGCTATCCTGATTTTTTATTTTGACATCCTTCTGGCTATTCTGAGGATCTGCTTGGCTGGCATCTGGATGGCAAAAGGCCTTCTCCACCAGTGCTACACATCTCATCTCAGTCATGTTCTTCTATGGATCCTTGCTCTTCATGTATTCAAGGCCAAGCTTCACCTACTCCTTGGAGAATGACAAAGTGGCTGTCCTGTTCTACACTGTGGTCAACCCATTGTTCAACCCTGTCATCTATAGCCTGAGAAACAAAAATGTCAAAGCAACTCATGCTAAAAGGCCACAGAGATAAAATATTATCTTTTTGAAGAATGCTCTCATGCACTTTCCAAATTATTGGCTTACAGACAGACATGTTGATAAACATTGCAATATTTCAAGTAAACATGAGTTATATGCAAAACAATAAAACATTGATCAAACTACTATTTAATTGTTTATATTATTTTGTTGTGATTAAACTATTTTAAACCTATAATATTAGATTGTTTGAGATCCCACAACATTCTATTTTGCTTTTTAGCAACACTAGATTTTCATGTAATTTATGCTTTTGATGAACTTTGTAAGGTATTAGAATGAGAAATTTGGTAGTTTTCTGCACATAGTTTGACTTTGAGGCTTGGAAATCACACTTTATTGCATGGAGAAAGATTTGGAATGGTTAAACTGCTGGAAATATACTTAAGATTTCATAAGTATTTATTTTTAGTAATGCATTATCTCCATATCCTAATATATAAAATCCCAGGATCCATAATATTCAAAATAACCAAAGACTTGACTGACCAAAGTCAGTGCTGGACAACCCAACCCAGCACTGAATACTGAGGGAGCTGCCTGAAGAGAGGTCTGGAGAGAGAAGCAAGGTCTGATCTCTAGCCTCTGTGGCAGCTATTGATCAGAACTTGCCTCTCTCTTTCACTCCAGGCCTGGCCAACAACCACATGTCTCTTTCTCTTGGGCTTCCACTGGAGCTGTTGATCAGCCCAGCCTCTCAGATCAGGCCCAGAGATAGGTCTAGAGATGCTGACTGGCATAGAAACTGACCAATCAGAACCAAATCTGGGTTAAGTGCAAGGAGTCAATGGTTGCCTAGAAGATGGAGCTTTTGATGCTGACTGGTAGGGGAGGGCAGTTAGGGGTGATTGGGCCAGCAGAGGAGGGCAGTTGGGGGTTATCAGGCTGACAGGAGAGCAGTTAGGCATCAATCAGGCCAGCAGGGGAGCAGTTAGGGAGTGATCAGGCTGGAAGGCAGAAGCGGTTAGGGGCAATCAGGCAGGCAGGCAGGCAGGTGAGTGGTTAGGAACCAGCAGTCCTGGATTGTGAAAGGGATATCCTACTGCCATCGGATATCCTCCCAAAGGGTCCCAGTTTGGAGAAGGTGCAGGCTGGGCTGAGAGACACCCCTCCACCCCTGTGTATGAATTTCATGCATCAGGCCTCCAGTTCTCTAATAAGGTCCTGGGGATGATGGTGGAATGCCTGGAGACTCTTGGCACCCAAGGAAAAGGTGAGGGTCTAATTAAAATCAGAAGAAAGGGAAAAAAGGGCATGAGAACATTTTAGAGGGAAGCAGGAAAACAAAGCTGTAAACATTATGCCCTTGCTAACATTAGGCTTAGCAATTGATCCAAAACTGTCTCTTTCACAGGCTTTCAGAATCTTATTGTTTTCCTTAGGCCTGAAAGGATGTCAATATGTGAAACTTCCATGCCCACCACTTCGAAATATCAGGCAGAGGAGAAAAAAAGGGATCCAGCAATTATTTTGTAACACCAACCATTTGCCAGAAGGAAAGACTCAGGATAGAAAAGAAAAGGGTTTTGGTTATTGGTGGCAGCAGTTTCAGAGAGATAATACAATAACTGGAAGCACACCAAACTCCTTGTTGACAAATGTGTGCTTTGTATTTGTACCCTCCAGAACCTGGTATGTACCTAGCACTTCCAAATTTTTGCTGAATATGAGTGAATGGATGCTGGGCTGAGTTATTCATTTCTCACACAAGCCCCATTCCCCATGTATTGAACTAAATTTTCTCTGACTTCCTTTCAGAATAGAGAAATATTCAACATTTAGACCTATCATTCCTCATGACCATGAAAAAAATATGCTTAAGAATGATGGGCTATTTATTTCCCCTATCAAATCCTATCTTCATTTCTAACCAATATTTGAATAAATTTTAAACATAAAAGTAACGAATCTTGCACAGGACATCTTTCAAAAATATTAATTTATATTTCCTTCAGATAACTAGAGTTAAGGGTTACATAAAATCTTCCAAAATTAAGATTCACTCAACAAAGAGGGTAGTGTTTATTGGAAAAGTATTTGCATTTTTAAAATTTTCTGCCATCATTCCTCTATGACTATCATTTATCTATGATAATAACACATTTTCATTTTTTGTTATTCTCGAGGTTTTTTTCCAATTAGTTTTTTGAAAGCAGCTTTTACATCCTTGTTTCGTAGACTGTAGATCAAGGGATTCAACATGGGGATGATAATAGTATAGAACAGAGAGGCCCACTTATCTTGGTTCAGAGAGTAGCTGGATGTTGGCCTTAGGTACATAAACATGACTGTGCCATAGAAAAGTGTAACACCAGTGAGGTGAGATCCACAAGTGGAGAAAGCCTTAAGGCGGACCTCAGCTGAGCGCATCCTGATGATTGCAACGAGGATGTAGGCATAGGAGATGAAGATGATGAGAATGGTACTGAATTCAATGAAGCCACACAGACTGAAGAGCAAGATCTCACTGATGTAGGTATCTGAGCAAGAGAGGGCCAAGAGTGGTGGGATTTCACAGAAGAAGTGGTTGATGATATTGGAACCACAATAACTCAAACTGAAGGTGAGAGAAGTGTGAGCTACTAAACTCACCAGACCAGCCAGGTAAGAACCCAGCATAAGAACCAAGCAGACTCGCTTAGACATGAGAGTGCTATAGTGGAGCGGTCGACAGATAGCCACAAAACGATCATAGGCCATGGCAGCCAGGACATAGCACTCAGCATCCACGAAACCCACAAAGAAAGCAAACTGGGTGGCGCAGCTGGAGAAGGAGATAACTTTGTACTTTGTTAGAAAGTCGGCCAGCATCCTGGGAGCAATGGCCGAGGAGTAGCCCAGGTCCACGAAGGAGAGATTGCAGAGAAAAAAGTAGATGGGTGTGTGAAGCTGAGTGTCTGTTATGATCAGGATAATCATACCGACATTCCCCACTACATTGACCAGGTAGATTAAGAGGAAGACCACAAAGAAGATAATCTGCAGCTGAGGGTCCTGTGTGATACCCATAAAGATAAACTCAGTCACCATTGAATGATTTTCTTTTTCCATCTTTTCAATTTTTTTTTGTGTGCCTGGATTTGGTTTATTATTTGGAGTGATCCTTAAAATCTTGCCAGTGATTAAATTCTATGACTTATAGGGTGAAGGTGATGGCTGTGTGTCCTCCCCAGGTGCCCAGGCAAAGTAGAAGAAAATGTTAATATCTTGGGGATTATAAGTTCTGTTTCTCCAAAGGCCTTAGTGCTCTGAAGTCACTTGTCAGATGGTACCACTGCATGACCTGATCTATGTATTTATCGGCCTTACTAGTCAGTAAAGAAGAACAGTTTTGAATGTCCCTTCCTTCTTCCTGAAACCAAGCAGATAGATATAAATAAATATGAACTCTCATTGCAAATAGGCACCAAAATTAAATAAATGAAATATCCAAAGATCTCAAAGTATAACACATGTCATCATATACATACACACCTTTACAGACAGTGAAATACTTAGAGCAGAGGGTGAAAAATATTAGAAAAGGTAAAGGATAATAATTTTTTAAAAAGCCTGAGTATTAACTGCAGGCCAGAACTTTGAATGTAACAACCCTATGAAGTACCACCATTATCTCCATCATATATAGGAAAAGAATAAGACTGGATATTAAATAACTTCAACGAAGTGGACAACCAATAAGTAGCAGAGCTGTTTCTATGTGAGTCATCTCGAGTTCACTTCACTTTATTGTTCTCTGTCTATATATGATTTAATGAAGGTGAAATCTCTTCATTTTTATTCTCGCCTTTTCCTGCTGTCTTGTCTATCATGCACGGGCATAGACTTAGTCTTTTAGTTTCCCTAATCTTCAGAGTATCTGGGGGTTTGGCATAGGGTATAATGAGGATGAAGACACAGCTATGTCTTTGAACAATTCTATTACCTAGCTAACAGATTGTTGCATAACTCAGTTCCAAATTATAATTCAAGGATTCCTCACTCTGAGGGAATAGAGAAAGCATTATCTAACTCTGTTATTTTCTCTTTAATTGGATGAATAGCTGGTCCATTGAAGAATTCTAAAAAAGAAGTGGGTAAAACCAAACCAAATGAAAACAAAGTAAATGAACTAATTAATAAATAAATAACATCCTTTATCTAAATCTGAAGGCAGAAATCAGAGAATATCTACTTTAATTGGTTTATTGCATAGGACAGACAAGAAAGCAGTTAGTATTATCTGTCTTTCATATATATATGTATATGTATATATGCATATATATGAAATATAATTATATATACATATACATATATATGAAATACAGATAATTATATATATATATGAAAGCAGATAATATTACCTGCTTTCATATATATATCTATATATCTATATATGCAGTGCATATATATATCTACTTACATGAGACTAACATTAGCTAAATTCAACCCAATCTGACATGAAGAAATAGTAAAATAGTGAGTAAATAAGCATATTTTATTGTTAACAATAATCCAAATATTTAAAACAAGCTCAGCAAAATATTCCAAGTATAGACCATCTGTATTTTAAATTTTTATATACCACTGCTTTTGCATATTTAAATTTAACGAATATTGAAGTAAGAGTTTAGAATCCTAGTCACAGTACTGCTTTTTCCATTAATTATTTTTTGGACTTCATGAATTCTTGTATTCGATGCAGCTTCCTTAACTGTGAAATGAATCGGGTGGAGATACAAACTCTATGGAGCTTTCCAAATCTAGAATATTTTTGAGTTCAGACCTATTGGCAAACCCCCAGATTGTGTCTCTTCTTGAAATTTTAACATGGCATGGACCTGGAGCCAAGCAAATACACTCTTGAAGAAGCCCTGGGCAGTATAACCTACTAGGTCACAACACTTTCTCTTTTGTCCCAAATACTGACCTGTGACCTGACCTGTTTTCTACCTGTTGGTGAGGGGTTGAATGTTTCATCTTCTTTTGAAGAGTGGCACTGAACAGGTATTCTGAGAAGTTTTCAAAGACAGTAAGTCACTCTGGTATTTGTCTGAGCTGCTTGCTCATCCCACCTTTGCTCCTGTGTGCAGGAGGTATTTAATCCCCAGAATCACAAATAATCCCCAGAAGAAATATGATGAAATGCTTTCTGTATTCATAGGAGACCCAAAGAGTTGATGAACTGTCTTCCCCTAAAGATTTCATTGTCTTCCTTAAGCCCTAATAATAAAAAAAGAAAACATAAGGGAATTCTTATCACCACTCTAGTTGTGATTATTGAGTTTACCATGAGGGCTATATGGACTCCTGGACCAGCCTTAAGCTGCCTAAATGGTGTGATTTTGATGGTAACTTAGAAAGTTCTATTTGCTGCTGCCTGAAAATCCTTTCAAAGAGGAGGATACTTTTCGTGCTATATGGAGTAGTTCATATTTAAATGTACATGTGACAGCCAGCAGTATATGGGATACCCAGTGGTGCTTACATTTCATAAAGGTTGGCCAGCACTCCCACAAGTATTATTGGGACAGTATTAAATTAACTAAGCAGAATTGCCACCTTTATGTTAGTAAGTCTTGCTATCAAAGAGTGTGTATGTCTTCATACTTCAAATCTACTTTGGTGCCTCTCTAAAATTTTTCTTCACAGAAGTTTTGTGCATATTTTCATTTGGTTTTACTTAAGGTTTTTATGTTTGACAATCATGAATAAGAACTTCTCTTCCACATAAATTTCCTAACTGGAGGTATTTGTGTTTGCAAGGTTATTAGCTAAGTTAAAATTTTGTTAATTTACTAAATTTTCTCTCTCTTTTTGATTTTGTCAGCTATAAAATCTATTTAAGTAAGCTTTATGGCTAGTGACTACTATGTAAATGTGTATGTTTATACTCTTTCAGAACCAAATGGTGTGTTTTTTTTTATAGCAAGTTCCCTCTGCTTTTTATATTGTCCTCTCTATTTCTGAAATGATATTCATAGATTTTAATTTACCTACATATATAATTAAAGAGGAGAAACAAATTTAAATAACTTTATAATAATATAATATATATTTTAGTAACTAACTGGTTAGGCATAACTACATAATGAAAAAGACAAATGCTTGTGTGTATATTGAAAATCTACATAAACGTGACAGTTAAAGATACAGACTGATATTGGTTTGTCATATAGGCACCTCAAACAATTTTGAAACTTTCTAGCACATGGCATCAATTTCTGAAAAGATGAATAGCGCTTTGTAAATAAAGCCCAACCCAGTTTTTGTTCTCTCTGAGTCACTTAATAAATGAATTTGTGGCAAATTTATTATATATAAAATTCTATTTAACAATACTTCATATTTATACTTAAAATCTGTTTACATGTAAAATGGAGGTTGATTCAAAGCTCTTTGAGGTTTCTTGTTTTGCAGTCTGAGGCTGACTCGGACCTACCATATATCCTGTCCATGATTGATTACTCCTTTGTTACCCAGTGGCCTCTCTGTCATCACTTAGGGTTTTACACCTTATGTTCCTTACTTCTTAATGCCATGTGACCTTTCTTCTAATTACACAAAGCTTAATTAGATTTAATTTACCACTGTTTGTTTCTATGTAAAACTAATTCACTCTTAATTGATGAAGTTATTTATTTAATTATTAAATAAATCTTTGCCAGTTATGTTTCAGATTTTGTACTGACAGAAGCCTACTGCATTTTCCCTCCAAGATGCCAATAAATTTAAATTTTGCCTAATTGCTAGAGATAAAGTAGCATGACACATCTTTTACATCTTTTTGTTCCCCCAGCATTTAATGAAAATTGCATTGATTAAATAGTACTTAGAGATAACTTAATTAGAATGTCTTCTCAAAGTGGCAAAGACATGTAAATAATCATCAGATATTGACCAATTTCTTTCAGACTCTGTGTCCTTTTTTGGTTGTTTGTTAATCCTCATTGGATGAAATAATTTTTTCTCACTTATTTGTTTAGAGAGAATGAAAATGAGGGGGAGAGACAGAGAGATACACATTGACTGGTTGCCATGCAAGCACCCCAACTGGGGCCAGTGATCAGCCTGCAACTGAGACATGTGCTCTTGACCTGAAAGCAAACCCATGACCCTTTAGTTCACAGGCCAATGCTCTAACCACTGAACAAAACTGCATAGGGCAGACTCTGTGTGTTTTTTATGCAAGTTATAGTGGGACAAATGGGGAAACGTAGTAAGTCTTGATATAGGGTACATAGGCTGAAACTATTTCTTACTCTGGACAGTAGTGAATAGTGTCAAAGTAGGAGAAACTTTATTTATTAACTAGAAGCCCAATGCATGAAATTCATGCTTGGAGTGTGTGTGTGTGTCCCTCAGCCCAGCCTGTACCCTCTCCAATCTGGGACCGCTTGAGGGATGTCCAACTGCCCTTTTAGGCCTGGATCAGGCCTAAAAGGACAGTCAGACACCCTTCTCATAATCCAGGACTGCTGGCTCCAAATCACTCACATGCCTGCCTGGTTGCCCCTAACCACTTCTGCCTGCCTGCCTGATCACCCCCTAACCACTCCCCTGCCAGCCTGATGGATGCCTAAGTGCCTTCTCCTGCAGGTCTGGTTGCCCCCAACTGCCCTCCCCTGTAGGCCTGGTTGTTCCCAACTGTCCTTCCCTACAGTCCCAGTCACCCCTGACTGTCCTCCCCTGCAGGTCTAGTCAACCCCAACTGCCCTCCCCTGCTGGCCTAATCACCCACAACTGCCCTCCCCTGCTGGCCATCTTGTGGTGGCCATCTTGTGTCCACATGGGGGCAGCAATCTTTGACCACATGGAGGGCCATCTTGAGTGTCAACTTGCATATTACTCTTTTATTAGATTTATTATCTATCCATATATATTTGATGTCACAACTCACAGGCATTCATTTATTTTGTCAGAGTAATCCTAAACATTAGTATTTTCAATTAGAAATGAAAAAGCTAAGGCACAATGAGGTTTAGTGAAATATCCAAAATCACACATCAAGTGAGACACTGAGCTAGAACTGAAAGCCAAGACAACCCTTGTTCTTACTACCTCCTTGCACTTTCTTTAATCAGCTCTTCTCCATGATCCAGGTAGGCAAGAACAGAGGTAGAGCCAACCTGCTGTCTTTGTGGATTCTTTCATTGCTTCCAAGGGAAGAACACCAAATATCAAGGGAGACAGGAAAAAGGATGCTTAATAATTGTTAGGAATATGGGACTGAAAATTTGCTCTCCACTGGGCCCAGGTGTCCTGAGGGTAAAGGAGAGAAATCTAGAAGAAACATTTGTTTTTCTTAGTTTCAGAGAAGACAAACAAATAGATTAAAATGAGGTGACATGAGAGATACAATCTCCAGAGACTAAAGAACAGGAACTAACATTCTATTTAAGATAAGTTAGGATGCCTGCTCCACAGTCTGGTCTGGAGATTGTGATTGTAAATAACTTTGAAAAATATTACAGCTGCTCTGCAAAGATATATTCTATATTTTGGACTGTATTTTACCATAATATAACAAATTGGGATACTTATCTTTAAGGAAAAATAAGAGAAAGATGTATTCAACCTCTGCTGAATGAAGAATAACTTTCTTATGATAGGGAAGGTTTCAGTTTTCCTATCTCTGTAACAGATGGTATCTAAAGTCCATTCCAACTGTACCTTCTGCTTAACCTAGAGCAAGTGCCATCTCTATGAAGAAAGATTTATTTTTTCCTGCATTTTTGGTGTGAATTTGGGCAGTGACTAGATACAAGCAAAGTGATTAAATAGAAGTCCAGCAATTAAAAAAAGGTAAGGAAAAATATATAAAATGTTTTGTTCATGTAACTCATTGAACTGGAAGGAAAACTTACAATGCTGTTAATTTCTCCAACTATTACAGGTTCAAAGTCCATGTGCTCAATGTTTTAAAAGCCTAAAACTCAAAATGTCAGTTTGGAGTAGATCCTTTCTGTTCAATGGTAGCACAGGTATTGGATTACATGTTTTAAATTTGGACAATAGATAATAAATTCCTACTGTGAGTGAGAAAGGAATTGATACTTTGACAGCTCGAGAGTTTTATCTACCATTCAATATTCTGAGGTCAAGGAAGGAAGAAGAAGTTGGGGGAAAGTGGAAAATAATTCCACTGGAGCTATTGCCAAAACTTTTACTGTAATTTAATATCTGTAATTATCCAATAAATGGTTAATGCCAGAAGTGATTTTAGTCAATAGGTATGAAGTCACTCTTCTTGAGGTCATTAGTAAGTAGAGAGCATGCTAATAACTCAGATTTAGTCTTTCGATGTCTTTTGACTAGAAATCAAATCCAACATACTTTTTAGTATATTTTTCATTTTTCACTCTTCATTTTTTATATTTTATTGATTTTTTTTATAGAGAAGAAGAGAGAATTATAGAGAGTTAGAAACATACATGAGAGAGAAACATCGATCAGCTGCCTCCTACACACTTCCTACTGGGGATGTGCCTGCAACCAAGGTACATGCCCTTGACCTGGGACCCTTAAGTGCGCAGGCTGATGCTCTATCTACTCAGCCAAACCAGTTTTGGCTATTTTGCACTCCTCTGTTAGACATATGTATACATGTCAACAAAAAGATGTTTATAGCTCTGTCATATATTCATCTGACCAAATGTCATATTCTGTCTTCTCTCTAATTACAGCTCAAATGATCAGAAATATGAAAGAGGTTCAAGGCAGGAATCTAACTAAAGTGACAGAGTTTATCCTCTTAGGACTCTCAGACAATCCAGATCTACAAGTTGTCCTCTTTGGATTGTTTCTGTTAATCTATATGACAACTATGGTGGGTAATTTGGGGATGATTGTGTTGATTAAGGTTGATCCTCATCTCCACACCCCCATGTACTTCTTTCTCAGCAGCCTCTCTTTTGTTGATGCCTCTTACTCTTCTTCTGTTACTCCTAAGATGCTGGTGAACCTGGTGGCTGAGAATAAGGCCATTTCTTTTAATGGATGTGCTGCTCAATTCTACTTCTTTGGTTCCTTCCTGGGTACTGAATGCTTCCTATTGGCCATGATGGCTTACGACCGCTATGCAGCCATTTGGAATCCTCTGTTATACCCAGTTCTCATGTCTGGGAGAATATGCTTCTTGCTAGTAGCTACCTCATTCCTAGCAGGCTTTGGGAATGCAGCCATACACACAGGAATGACTTTCAGGTTGTCCTTCTGTGGTTCAAATCGGATCAATCATTTCTACTGTGACACGCCACCCCTGCTCAAACTCTCTTGCTCTGACACCCACATCAATGGCATCGTGATCATGGCTTTCTCCAGTTTTAATGTCATCAGCTGTGTTATGATTGTCCTCATTTCCTACCTGTGTATTCTCATTGCCATCTTGGGAATGCCCTCATCAGAAGGTAGGCATAAAGCCTTTTCTACTTGTGCCTCCCACCTCATGGCTGTCACCATATTCTTTGGAACAATTCTCTTCATGTACTTGCGCCCAACGTCTAGCTACTCAATGGAGCAGGACAAGATTGTTTCTGTATTTTATACTGTAGTGATCCCTATGCTGAATCCCCTCATCTATAGTTTGAAAAATAAGGATGTAAAGGGGGCTCTAAAGAAAATCTTAGAGAAACACACACTGTAAAGCCATGTGACCATATACTGTTATGTAGAAGAAAATGTGTTTTATATTAATTTTGTCTGATTAGTTAAGCAATTTTTTGCATGTACTAAAGTATATTTTTAAAAATAAGGTTTAGTCTTAATCTGGTGTCTTACATGGGTATTCTAGGGCCTATATGATGAATCAATACAGTGGGGGATGGCATTGTCAGGTAAAGTATAAAATACTTAAAGGTGTCTGGCTTAAATTTAAGTTACAATTTCCATATTTAGCAAAGCTAAAATGTTTTCTTATATGCCAATATTATATAAATTGTGAAAATGGACCAGGCATTGTACTTACACAATGATCTGTTTTGGATATGGGTTATCTACTGGGAGGGAAGGGATGAATGTGAGCATAGCATTCTTTTTAACAGGGACAATCCTCAGCTCTGAAGTGTCAGTTTCCAATAAACTTGGAAGCTGAAGAACTAAATATTTAAATCCTGAAAGGCAAATCAGGTTGGTGTATCATAGAACCAGTTTAAATTATAACATTATTCTGCTCACAAGGATGTCAAGAGTACCAAATAAGATACAAAAAAGTATCTTAACAGGTGTTACAATAATACCAGAAGCCTAGTGCATGAAATTCATGCATGGGTGGGGTCCTTAGGCTTGGCCAATTATCAGGGCTGATCAGGTTCTCCATCTTCCCACCTTCTTCTTCCCTCACTGCCCACATGCTGCCAATGCGTGGTTTTCTGCCTCCCTGCTTCCTTGCCTCCTCCTTCCCTGGCCACCCACATGCCACCACTGAGTGGTTTCCCCACTTCCCTTCCTCCCCCCTTTCCCATTCCCTCCTTCTTCTCTTGCTACCTGGATCCACCACCACTCATCCCCCTCCTCCCTCATTTCCCATCCTAGCCTGGGCCCAGCCCTGATCAGGTGATCAGGACCTGCCAGCCAGGGGGAGGGACTGTAGGTTGGCTGGCAGGCCCCAATTGGATGATTAGGGGAGGAACAGGGGGAGGAACCTGGGAGGTTGGCCAGTGGCTCAAGGATGAAGCTGGCCCTTGGCGCCCCCTGGTAAAGAGGATGTGTCCACTACCACACACCCCTGTTCTCCATCCCACCCCAGGGGTCCTGCCCCTATAGGGAATTTGAGGCCTGCTGGCCAGCTGGGAGATACTAGGAGGTTGGCCAGCAGGCCCTATTGATGATCAGGATCTGTAGGTTGAGGGCAGCTTCTGCATTGAGTGTCTGTCCCCTGGTGGTCAGTGCACATCAAAATGACTGGTTGTTCCAGTCCTTCCAATCAATCTGATTGTAATGGTTGCTTAGGCTTTTATATATATAGATGGCTACAGCAGCAACAATGGGGGAGTATTTTACTGATTTTGTGAATTAATTGGAATATTTTGAGGGTAATAATCAATGTATTTTAACTTTTTATCTCTATCCCTCCCAAAAACCTTGGAGCCAAAGACTTATTCCTTTCCATTGCTTCACTGGTATATTGGTACATTGGTTCTCCTTCTGCCTCCACTTTTTAGGTAATTTAAGAAGTCTGCCATGATTGTAAATCCACATTTCCAGCCTTGATCTCTAACCTGAGTTTTCCAAATTTTTATATTAAATTAACAACCCGGCATCTAAAGACTTTGGGCACATTAAAGGTTTAAGAAATTAGCTTTTTTTACTTAGCTATCATACTCAGACATCTATAAAATAATCACACCTTTTATACTATGAGGACGAAGTGCATTTTAGCATCATACTTATGTGTTCTTGGGCTTAACATATCCTTCTCCATGTTTAGTTATAAATGGTATTTTATGTCATATTCCCTTAGTTTGTGCTTGGAACAAGAAAATGGACACCTTTTATATCTTTATTTACTCATAATAAAAACAAAAATTATTTGTTGATATACCAAAAAGCTTCACATATTTAATGTATACAATTTGATGAATTTGAACATATGCATATATCAATAAAATTGTTTAAAAATCTATTACTGAAAAAAATGGAATGGAACATACTGTATAGTGGTGATAAAGCGGGTAAGAAAACACAAAGTTCCTGATCTTATGAAACTTATGTTCAAATAAGGAAGACTTTATTGTCTATACCAAATGTGTATGTATGTATGTATTTATGCATAGGGGTGTGTGTGTGTGTGTGAATGTGTGTGTTTGATATGGATATAAGTGGTACTTTGAAGACAAATAAAGCAGGCAATAGAATAGGGAATGGTGGAGTTAGAGAAGAGCTTCCTGTGGAAATTACATTTGATTTATACCTAAATAGTGACAATATCATGTGAATGTCTGTAAAAGAGCATTATAGGCATGCTACATTAAACACAAAGGCCCTGGGAAAGATTATGCTTGCTTTGCTAAAGGAATAGTAAGGAGACAAATATATGTGGACCAGAGTGAGCAAATGACAGGAGGGAAATAACTGATATCAGAAAGGTGTTGTGAAGGAACAGTAAGTCACATTATAGGCCATAGATAGGCTTTCAACTTCATTATTTGCATATCACCCTGTAATAGCTGTTCTCCACTAACTCTAACTGCAAGATATGAATGACAAGATTGGTTTTGTGGCTACTCTACTAATACCAAAGACATTATCTGTTCCATTAAACACATTCACTACATTTTATTGAATGAATCAATTAATGAATGAAATAAGGACCATATTCCAGTAAAAATAAGTAGAGATCATATCTTGAGTGGAATTCTGAGGTTTTGAGAAGCTATGGTCAGTTATTTACCATTTAATTCATTGTTGTGTTCAGTGGAATCTCAAGATCATGACATCATTTTTTTTTTTGCATTTCTCTAAGTTACCCCCAGGATATACCCAATTCACTGGGGAAGATGTAGTGCAATTATTTCAGGGAAAAATAAATGCAAGCTTTAATTTTGGATCAGCATATTGTTAGCCTTAGACTTTTGTAAAGACTAAATCTCATGAGGCTGATCATAGCTTTTATAAAGGTGACTGCCTCAAATTCAGTAGTGGCATTTTCTAATCTTTGTTGAATTCATGACTTAATTCTATCAAAGCTATAAACACCACATTAGGAAACAGAAAAAAGTGTATTCATCCAACAAACCACCACCACAAAAAAAATAAACTAATAAGCACCACTACTTCCAGTGAATATTTCTTTAGGACAAAAGGTAAGGTGATTTAATTTATCTCAGAGTGTTCATATATAGAAAGTTTCCAAGAGGACTCAAAAAACATTCAAGTGATTAAAAATAAACATCTCTTTTGTAATATGTCTGAAACACTGAATTTATTGTTACCAACTAAAGTAGTGCGATTGTTTTAGAAGAGAGGAATTTAGGATCACTAGTAATAGATGAAAATTTTATAGAATATTTAGTATATGTATACACATACTTACACACATGAATGGATGTATAATTGCATATATATATGTGTATGAATGTGTGTGCAAACAAAATTGAATTAGGTTTGTGTAGAAAGAGTGCCAAAATACCTCACATATTTAATGCCTTTTAATGCTCTTATATGTACAAATTGAGAAAATGCTTAAAACTTTTATCCTTCATTGTATGTATATACATATGTATGTGTGTATGTATACATATAAGATCATATATATTACAGAGAATATAATTTTATTTATGTCATTTTATGTTTGTTACATATGTAACATATATATGCATAAAGCAGAACTCTATGAAATGGCTGCAAAATTTTAAAAGTGGTTATTTTATAAGAAAGAATTTATTTGATTTTAGGAACAGAAAGATCAGCTAAGAGAATATTGCAATAATCTATATGAAAGATAATGTTGTCTTGGCTGTTGGTGGTAGGAATGGAGGTGGTGGAAGGTAATTGGCTTATTAATATATTTTGAAAATAGAGGCAACATATCTATTTGATAGAATGGAATGTGTTAGATAGAGAAGAGATCAATATTTCCAATATTTATGTGTAATAATTTAAGCAAATGGAAGTATAGAGTTGTCATTGATTTGACATATGGAATGCTGTATTTAGAGCAAATTAAGAGAAAACATCAAGAATTCAGTTTTGGATGTTGAGTTGCTATTCTATATTAACTCAGATATGTCAGAAGTTTATTTTAAGTCTGGAGTTGGGAAAAGAGGTAAGGTCTGGAGATATAAATGTAGGTGTTCTAAATATATAGATGATATTTAAAGCAATGATATTGAATAAGACTATCAAGGTCAAGTATAAATAGGAAAGAAAGGAGAATGAGGACTGAGCTCTGAAGTATTTCAATGTTAGGAGTCAGAGGAAAGAAGTGGAAAAGAAGACTGAGAAGGAGCAATCCATATGGTAGAAGAAAAACTCCAAGTCTAGTGTTCCGGAAGATTAGAAAAGAAACTTTTTCAAGGAGTAATAAGCAATAAACTACATAAAATGTTATTGATAGATAAAAAAGGTGAGGACTAATTGGCCACCGGGTTTGGCGAAATAAAGATTCCTGATGACTTAGGCAAGATCAGTTTCCATGGGTAATGTGGTTAAAACCTGATTTTAGTGGGCTTAACAGAAAATAGGAAAGGATACAGCAAGTACAGTTAACTGTGCCATATTTTAAATTGCCAATGAGAGTGCAAAGGAGTTGGATGGTAGCTGCTGAAGACAGAAGGATCAAGGGGAGAAGAGAGAAAATTAGGAGATAAGGTAAGACATAGTCTAATAGGGGTCAATCATTGAAAACTTTACACACACACATACACACACATACATAGGCTAAATATTAAATAAAATAGGTTACTGTGTTTCCTTAAGGAAACTTTTTCTTAGTGTAATAAGAATATAAAGAGGTTTAATACATATCTTCTTAAGGCATCTTAGAAGCAATTTTACTTATAGGAGAGAATGAACTATTTGATTTTCCTGTACAATTGACTTTCTTGATTTCTTTCTTATCCAAGCAAATGAAGTATCCATTTTGAGACAAAGGTATGAGCAACCATTCAACAGTGACTGAGTTTATACTCCTGGGATTCAGCAATCATCCAGAGCTACGTTGTCTTCTTTTTTATGGTGTTTCTAGCCATCTATATCATCACTGTGTTTGGAAATCTTGGCATGATCATATTAATTAATATTGACTCACGTCTCCACACTCCAATGTACTTTTTTCTCAGCAATTTGTCCCTTGTTGATGTCTGTTATTCTTCTGTCGTTGCCCCTAATATGCTAGTGAATTTCTGGGTGGAAAACCCAGTCATTTCATTTAGTGAATGTGCCACACAATTCTTCTTTTTTGGTTCTTTTGCTGGAATTGAAGGCTTCCTGTTGGCTGTGATGGCTTATGACCGGTATGTGGCCATCTGCAAGCCTCTTCTTTACACAGTTACTATGTCCCCTCATCTTAATATCATGCTGGTGTTGGCCACATATCTTGCAGGCTTTATGAATGCTTCCATTCACACTGGCTTCACCTTCCAACTGTCTTTCTGTCATTCAAATGTCATCAACCACTTTTTCTGTGACACTCCACCCCTCCTGAAGCTCTCTTGTTCTGATACACGTATCAACGAGATAGTCATTTTTGCTTTTGCCAGTTTTAATGAACTGAGCTGCCTTCTAACTATTCTCATTTCTTATCTCTACATCCTTGCTGCCATCTTGAGGATCAATTCTGCCACAGGGAGGCACAAAGCCTTCTCCACCTGTGCATCCCACTTGATGGTGGTTACCATCTTCTTTGGCACAATCCTGTTCATGTACTTGCGCCCCAGCTCCAGTTACTCAATGGACCAGGACAAAGTGGTGTCTGTGTTTTACACAGTGGTCATCCCCATGTTAAATCCTCTCATCTATAGTCTGAGAAACAAGGAGGTCAAAGCTTCTTTAGGTAAAAATTTTAAAACACTCTCCTTTTACTTCTGTGCTTAGAATTGCAAAGCATGGAATTTTATCACACTGAGGAAATGTATAAATGAGCAAGTCCACCTTCATTCATTCCAGCTCCATTTCATTCTATAATAAGGCTATTTTTTTTTTCTGATAGTGGAGTTAGACCAAATGTCCCAGGCATCCGGGGAGCATGATGACACTGTATAAATCCCACTTATTTCACAGAATCAATATGATTGAAAATAATCCAATATCCATATTCAAGTTATAAAGCCAAGTATAAAAGTAGGTGGGACAGAGAAAGAATGAGTGATGGAAGGAATGACTCCATCTCCTCACTGGTTTGATGACTCTGAGATTGGAAGTGGTGTTTTAATTGCCAGAGGACAGGTGCTAAGGAGTAGGTTGAGCCAGAATACATCCAGAGGATTAAAACCAGGCTTAGTGACTGCCTCTTGTCCTCTGTGCACCAGAAAGAAAAATCAGAACTTAATCCCAATAAGGTGCCGAAGTCAAATGTTTTTAACTTGGGCAAGTAATCTAGATGACTGAGGGAATGATGGGAACAAATTACAGCATAAGTAAAGATAAGAGGGAATCACAGGACAAGAACGAGGCTTATGGAGCAGAAGTTTCTGAGACTTACAAAAGAAGTATTCTTTATAATTTCTAAAGATGAAGTGTCATGTTGTTTGATCTTTGAGTAAGCAGGTTAAACTTGAAGAGCTAGGGCAAGTTCTATGTCTAGTTTGCTGCTGGCTACAATGTAATTGAGACAAGTATAAAGCTTTCATTTGGTTTAACTGGTATTTTCATAATTGGGCTATCTTCCCAGTAGGACTGGATTTTCTTTACAGAAAGTGACCACTGACATGCCAACAGAATATGTTTTAAATTGGCTGGGATTGGTTATAATACTATACTAGGTGTGATTCTATCATATCCATTTGCCATTGAAAGACTAATAGATCCTAGTACAAAAGCAGACACTTAAAACAGATTAAGTAATCATTTGAAAACTTTTATAAGTGATTTATTATAGAGTCATGGAACTGTGACAGCAGATATAAAGACATTCTAAGAATCATTCCAATCAAAGATGTAGGATGATGGAAGACAACTACTGTTGCTTCTGGCATCTGAAATGTAAAGTTCTCAATAATGACAATTTCATAAAGGCAGTGTTAGAAAAGTTCTCTTATTCTTGGTTGGATCATCTGTTAGATAATTAAAAACAAACAAACAAACAACAAGCTGCATTATCTTCTTTGAAAGTAAACATTTTAATAAACAGATTTTATTTTAGTATCCTATATCTGTCACTTTACAAAAATGTGATTTTTTAACATATAATAACAGTATTCAGGATGTTTTTCCATGAAGGAACAAATCAACATATAAATAGACTCAGTGGCTCCAGGTCTCTCTCTCTCTCTATCTCTATCTCTATCTCTATCTCTATCTCTATCTCTTTCTGTAGTTCTCATTTTCTGTCTCATATTATGGGTCCACTTATTCTCTTTCACATTCTGGCCTAAAATTTACATTGCAGGCAAGGCTGCCTCTCTTTAGAAAGGACAGCTGTTGCCTGAAATGGATCAAATGTTTATCGTGTTGTCAACTAAGAATATCCAAACCTGTAGAGAATTTTTATGAGTTTATTTTAGTCAAACTGACAACATTGCCAGAAAGCAAGATTTCAAAAGCTCCAGAGAATGACAGTTTTGCTTTATTTACACATTTGAAATAAAAGAGGGAACATAAGGAAGATTACACGAAAGGGAACAAAGGAAGGTACAGACTCAGTAAGGTTATGTGCTCCCTAGAGGGTGGTTACACCTCTCAGGGGTGTGAAAAAGAGGATGACTGGTATTTCAAAGATGTGTTAAACTAGATGCACAAGAACAATGGACAGGGCTTGATTTAGGCAAAGATAAACCTTTCACTAAACAAGTTTAGCCCTAGCTGGTTTGGCTCAGTGGATAGAGCATTAGCCTGCAGACTGAAGGGTTCTGGGTTCCATTCCAGTCAATACATAAATACATACATACTTTAGGACAAATTTTCATCAGAATGAAAGAAGGCATTCTGCTTAAAGAGGAGTCAAATCTTCAGTCATTTTGTGTAAAATAAGGAAACTTCACATTAAAGAGCCCCAAAATGAGGACTCTGCAATCCTACATTGAGGTGTAAAATCCTACTAGAAACATCTTTTTCATGGGGTTTAAATAGTAGATTTTTCTTCTTTAAATATTATTTTACTTGTGTAAGGAATCAGGATAGAAAAGAGAAAAATTTCTACTTCAATTTGGAAAAAAAATGTGGTAACATTTAAATCTTCTCAAATGTGATAAAGTGATAACAACCTACATTTTTACTAGTATACTAGAGGTCCAATGCATAAAATTCATGCATGGAGGGGGATCTTTAGCCCAGCCTGCACCCTTTCCAATTTGGGACCCTTGGAGTATGTCCAACTGCTGTCAGACATCTCTCTCGCAATCCAGAATGACTGGCTCCTAACCACTCACTTGCCTGATTGCCTAGTCGCCCCTAACCCCTCTGCCTGCTGGGTTGATCACCCTTACCTTGCCCCCTTGCTGGCTTAATTGCCCCTACCTTGCCCCCCTGCCTGCCTGATTGCCTGTAACCTCTCTGCCTGCCTACCTGATTGCCCCTAACTGCCTTCCCCAGTTAGCCTGATTGCCCGTGATTGCCCCTAATTGCCTCTGCCTCAGCCCCTACCACCATGGCTTTGTCAGATGTCTGGAAGATGGCCGGTCAACCTGGCCTAATTAGCCTATTATCCTTTTATTAGTATAGGTAGATTATATAGGATAGGATTGTTTAAATGGGGTGGGGGGTGTGAAGCCTTTTTCAGCAGGAGGAGATGCTCTTGGCATACAAGAACACATAATCCCTATATCTGGACTGATAGCCAGCCATATACACTATACTGACAAACTGGTCATTAAAAATTAAATCATTTTCTTACATCTTACACCAAAGAGCTGTTGCTCTTCAAACCTCTCCTCAGATCCCACCTTAGGTTCTGCCTTTGCAGTTCACCCAGATTTGGTTCTGATTGGTCAGTTTCTACGCCAGTCAGCATCTCCAGGCCTATCTCTGGGCCTGATCATAGAGGTGGAGCTGATCAAGCTACTGGACAGTGGTTCTGAACTGCTGACCTCTGGGGCAGAGAGAGAGGCTTGGCTGCTGGTGAGGCCTGGAGAGAGAAGCAGGGTATAATCATCCTGTTTCCCTCTCACGGCCTCGCCAGCAGGCACTGCTCCTGATGATCAGCCCCTCCTCTCTCTCTTTCTGAAAGGTCAGCAGTTCAACCTACTTGCCTGCTGTGCACTCAGCCTGGCATTTGGACCAGGCTGCTGGCGAGGCGGCTGTACTGCTGACCTCTGGGAGAGAGAGAGAGGCTTGGTCGCCTGCGAGGCTCAGAGAGAGAAGCAGAGTCTGATTACTGTGCTTCTCTCTCTGGGCCTTGCCAGAAGGCGCTGCTGCTACTGATCTGTCCCACTCAGCTTAGAATTTAGAATTAAGGTTTTAGAGGTAGTTTTTGCTTGCAGTTAAGTTTCTGTACTTTTTAACTACCATCGTTTGCCTGTGGCTTCATTCTTTGAATCCATCTGGACAAGAATCCAGGAAAGAAATTAATCTTGCATCCTGCTCAATAAAACAACCCAAATCAGTGATATATAGCTTTATCTCATTGACTGATTTCTCATCCTGCAATCCATTATTTGGAGATGTAACAAAACCAGAGACACCTCTCTTATCTTAGTCAGACTGCATCTGAACTCTTCTTTACTGACCTGGAACCATCAGCGCTTTGGAAGAAACAGACCAGAAAAAAAATCTGAAGAGCCCTTTATTCTCCAGAAAATGCAGCTCCAAATAATGTTCAGATAGTTTTGATTCTACTTTCAACAATCCTCCTAAAATATCAATTTTATGAATGATCCTGGCTCTCAGAACCACTTTAATTCCTTGCATGTGGATGAAATTAGCTCAATGGAACAAACTGGTTTCAGTGAAATCCATAATGTTCAACTTTCAAAGTGTCCTCACCCCTGACCAGTACCTCTACTTCCTTTCATTGGTTATGTGATTCTTCTGCTCTCAGCACTCTTTCTGTTCCCCAAATTTCTCACGGACTTCACCTTCCTTTTCCTCACTCTTATGAGATGAGCTCACCTCGAAATATTGAAGACTTCTGATGAGCATCTTTTCATCAGAATCCTCTCAGGATGGTAGGGGTGAGCTAGAAGAGGTCAGTTGGGGAACAGGGCAAGGGACATATGGAATAATTTCAAAAATAAAGATAAAAAAATACAAAACTTATCTACCCACATTTTCATCCTTTCATAGTATTACCTATGATGGCTAGTTATTCTATTTGTGCTAAAGATTTTCATGAGCTCAGTCCCAGACAATATACATAAATGTTAGAGACTTTAACCTCAAAAGAGAAACTACGACCTCAAAGCCCAAATTAAGGTTGTTCCCTTGAGGAAAAAAAATAATGACTTTAATTAGTTCTTTAGAATTATTTTATAAATACTCTAGGGAATGTACCCAAGAAATATATTATAAATCTTCCCATCTTGTTTTTATAAAATATGGTAAATCAACTTTTTGAGGTAGGTCATTTTCTATGTTTGTTCACTAAAAATATTTTTGCTTTTCAGTGTGGAAATTAGTACCTCACTAAAATAGAAAACTATTTTCAGCAATTATTCTTGATTTTTTATTGATACAATAATATTTCATAACGTCTAAAATTCCATTGTTATATGCAAGGTCTTTTTTAAAAATATATTTTATTGATTTTTTACAGAGAGGAAGGGAGAGAGATAGAAAGTCAGAAACATCTATGAGAGAGAGAGATATCAATCAGCTGCCTCCCGCACACCCCACAGTGGAGATGTGCTCGCAAGAAAGGTACATGCCCTCAACCGGAATCGAACCTGGGACCTTTCAGTCTGCAAGCTGATGCTCTATCCACTGAGCCAAACCGGTCTCGGCGAGGTCTTTTGATGTGTATGTAAAAGCTAAATAAAATAACTGTATGGTATAATTATTAAAGCACATTTTTTTCTAGTAATATCTTATTTTTACAAAGAATTGATTGATAGTGGTTTCAGGAGTGAGTGAAACTCTGTTAACTGTGCTTTCCTAGACAAATATTTTTATATGTGTGTTTGTTGTGCAAAAACTGGGAATACTCCTTATTCTTCTCCAGATATTTTCATTCTATTAAAATCTTTACCTTCTCAGAATAGCCATCTAAAAGCATCCCACCTTTATTTTTCTTTATAGTACTTGCTTCTGACATTATTTACATATTTTTCTCTATGTGGTATACCTTTTCCTGCAATATATGATATATGAGGATGGAGAATTTGGTCACTGCTGTAACCCCAGAACCTTAACCAGAAAAAAAAAACCCTCTTTGTAGTGTACATGAATAAGTGGGTGATTTCACAAAGCAGAGAGAACAATTCTTCATTCTGTATCCTCTTAGCTCTACAGGGTATGGCAAAAGTAGATTTATAGTTGCTCAGATGGAAAGTAATACAATTAATAAAGAGCAATACAAGAATAAACTCTATGCTTTGCATACTCACATCTGTAACTCACTTTTGCCACAACCTGTATATTAACAGATAGATTTGCTAATTCAATGTTTCCTGAAGAAAATTAAGTCAGACAACTAGGGGTATCAAGGGAAAATCCTGTGTTGAAGATTTATTTTCTATATATCTGAAAAATAGGGTATCAATTTGAAGGAACCCTAGAAATTTAACTTCATTTTTCCATTGAATGATGTCTATGACCTGCTACTTTTCTATCAGTTTCTAATTCCATTTCTTTTCTTCCCCCAAATTAGAAAAATAATACTAAACATGGACTTCTCCAAGAAAAGAGGTATAAATGTTTGCGTGTTTGTCTGAAAGAGAAAAGAGTTTGAGCTATAGAGACAGAAAACACAGAAACACAGAGAAAAATACTTGTGTAGAAATTCTGATGTGATATTGAAAAAAAAAAGAGTAAGTTCCTACTAGATGAATCAATCAAAGAGTAAGTGATAAAATGGCTGGTATAAATAATAAAATGGATGAGATAAATGCCGAATCTTGATCAGACAGAATTTTTCACTTTCCTTTTTGTCACTTTCAGTTTTCAAAGCATAAGAAAATGTCTTCCCAAAACCAAACTCTAGTGACAGAATTCATTCTCTTAGGACTCACGGATGATCCAGTACTAGAGAAGATCCTGTTTGGGGTGTTTCTGGTCATATATCTAATCACCCTGGCAGGGAATATGTGCATGATGGTGCTGATCAGAGCCAATTCCCACCTTCAAACTCCCATGTATTTCTTCCTTAGCCACCTCTCCTTTGTGGACATTTGCTATTCCTCCAACATTACTCCAAATATGCTGTACAATTTCCTCTCAGACCAGAAGACTATCTCCTACGCTGGATGCTTCTCACAGTGTCTTCTCTTCATCGCTCTGGTGATCACCGAGTTTTACATCCTTGCTTCCATGGCATTGGATCGCTATGTAGCCATTTGTAGCCCTTTACATTACAGTATCAGAATGTCCAAGGACATTTGTATCTCTCTAGTCATGGTCCCTTATGCTTTTGGTTTTCTTAATGGACTTTCTCAGACACTGCTGACTTTTCACTTGTCCTTCTGTGGCTCTCCTGAGATCAATCATTTCTACTGTGCCGATCCTCCTCTTATTATGGTGGCCTGCTCTGACACCTATGTCAAAACGATGGCAATGCTGATAGTTGCTGGGTTTACTCTCTCAAGCTCCCTCTTCATCATTCTCCTGTCCTACCTCTTCATTCTTACAGCTATCCTGAAGATCCATTCTGCCGAAGGCAGGCACAAAGCCTTCTCTACTTGTGCTTCCCACCTGACATCAGTCACTATATTTTATGGAACCCTTTTCTGCATGTATGTAAGGACTCCATCAGAAAGATCTGTAGAGGAGTCCAAAATAATTGCAGTCTTTTATACTTTTTTGAGTCCAATGCTGAACCCACTGATCTACAGTTTAAGGAATAAACATGTGATCCAAGCCATGCAACAAATGACTAAAGGAAATCTCTTCCATAAAAATGCAGTTTAGGCATCAGTTAATTTGAAATTACCAGTGTCTGTGATAAAATAATGAGTAGAGCCTAGAAATGATTAGGGGAGGGATTCTAAATGTAATAGAGTTCCCAGTTGCAATTTATTTTAAAAAATTTTATTGAATTTATTAGGTTAACATAGGTTGATATAGTTATATAGGTTTCAGATGGTACAATTGTATAATACACCATCTGTACATTATATTGTGTATTCACCACCCAAAGTCAAGTCTCCTTCAGTCACCATTTATCCCCCTCTATACCCTTCTCCACACCCTCTTCCCAAATTTTACTCTGGCAATCACCACACTGAGTTCTTTCTCTCTTTGTTTCTTGTGTACTCAATCCCTCACTACCATTTCACCCAACCCACCACCCCTGCACCTCCGACAACTGTCAGCCTGCTCTCTATCTATGAGTCTGTCTCTATTCTGCTTGCTACCTCACTTTGTTAATTAGATTCCACATATTAGTGAAATAAGATGGTACTTGTCTTTCTCTAAGTGGCTTATTTCATTTAACATAGTTCATCCATGCTGTCACAAAGGGTAAGATTTTCTTCTTTTTTACATTTGAGTAGTATTCCATTGTATAAATGTACCACAGCTTTCTTATCCACTCATCTATTGATGGACATAAGGGCTGTTTTTAAATCTTGGCTACTGTAACACCGCAATGAACTTTTTCCATTGTCTAAATCTTTCATTGAATGCTATCTCAAAATTTCATTAGCGATAAATAGAGCATAAATTAACAAGCACAATATGTGATACTCTATTTTAGTTTAGTGCTAACTTTTTTTAAAAAAATACATTTTATTGATTTTTTACAGAGGAAGGGAGAGAGATAGAAAGTCAGAAACATCGATGAGAGAGGGACATCGATCAGCCACCTCCTGCATGCCCCACAGTGGAGATGTGCCCGCAAGCAAGGTACATGCCCCCAACCAGAATCGAACCTGGGACCTTTCAGCCCACAAGCCGACCTCTATCCACTGAGCCAAACCGGTCTTGGCAGTTTAGTGCTAACTTTTATATCACTATCTTTTAATTTTCACAAATGAGCTAATAGGAAATTATCTTCATTTTATAACATTTGGAGTCTTATGCACAGGAAGATTAAATGGCCAACCCAAATTCACTCAGCCATTAAATAGCACACAGATAAATCCATTGATTTCCAATTCTTTCTCTTTCCAACTCACAGTGCAGTGGTTAAACTCCTCAATACACTGCAAATGCTGGATGGCTTGTTGGAGACAGTAAACTGATGAGGTTATTGCTATACACTAATATAGATTCCCTCTGATATTTTAGGTGAAGGTGATAACTTGTGTGCAATATAAGTAGAATTGTCTTACTGTTCCATGTAAAGAAGGCAATTTTGCTATATGGTAGACATATTCAGACTGTATTTTATGAGTATATTGTTCAAATTGTAAAAGCACTTAAGTTTTTTATAGGTAATTTGGAAATACAGACAGAAAAAAAGAAGCAATATTTATCTGCAAATAATTAGTTTGTTTTTTGTGCATTCCTTCTCAATATTAATAAAACAAAATTGGAATAATTTACCATTTACAAGTATGGACATTGATTTTCACTGATAATATGTTTGTATTTTATACAGACTAAATAGTTTAATAGACACCATTTTTAATGTAGTATAATACTTAATAGTTAATTCATATTGACCTTAGTTATAAAAATAATACATATTGATGGTAAAAAAAACAAAGTGAAAAATATCAAAAGATATAAGCAAAATTTACTTATAATTTCCTACTTAAGGAGAACTCTTTTCAACATTTTGGTGTATTTTTTTCTATTTGATTTATCTGGCAAAATATTATTTCAACATGTTGATGCATCCTATAATTTTAAGACTATCTAGTGTCTATACACATATTTCTTTGATAGTTCCTTTAGAATAGATTTCTAGAAGTGTAATTGCTTAATTAAATGTTTTGTACATTTTCAAAGCTCTTGCTAAATTTTTCTGTGGATAAAATTTTCTCCACTATGTTTTTAACAGCTTATACCTATTACTAGTAATAGTTGATAATAATCATTTAACTGTATCATCATTTAAGACTATTTGCTTCTTTGTTGTCTCAACTAAATTCTTAGGAAGATATTCTATTTTATTTTGACAGAAGAATTTTTGAAATGTATATTTGACAAATAAAGAAAATAATTTTTTGATGTGTGCTTTTCATATTATTTCTGATAACTCCTCACATAAAATATTTAGTTTTATTTAAAAAATCTTTATCAATTATTATTTTTTGCTTGTAGATTTCTCAATCCTCAATTTAACTAAGCAAGTATGTATATGATGTTGCTAATTTTTTGGGGCCATAATTTATGGGACTATCTTAAATTATTCTGAATACAATCTTGTATTTTATAATGTTTGTAAATTCTTTACTCACATTTTTAACCCATTTCTTTCAATTATTAAGTAACACTTTGTTTACCCACTGATATGTTATCTTCATTGTACACTAAATAAATCTATTTCTGGCCTCTTTTATTTCTTTGACTCATCTACATATGTGCTTTAAGCCAAATTATTGCAAATAATGTAGACTTAAGACGTGCTAACTTCTATTAGAGAAATTCCATCTTCATTATTTTTTCTTTCAAATTTATATTAGAGAATGCAAATTTGATGCTTCTAGGTATCCAATATTTTTAGCCCAGAAATTATGCATATGATGGTTTCATCTACTTTGAGATACGAGTGCCCTAACATACGAGATTTTTGAGATATGAGCCCTTGAACGAGCAATTTTTGCTTTGAAATACGAGCAACATTTGAGATAGGAGTAATCGCGCGGATCAGCCGGTTGTTTACCGAGACTTGAGCATCTCATAGTTTCCCACGCCTCAAGGTTACAGAACGAATTAAACTCGTATCTCAAGGTACCACTGTATTTTATTGATTTTTTTACAGAGAGGAAGGGAGAGGGATAGAGAGTTAGAAGCATTGATGAGAAAGAGACATCGATCAGCTGCCTCCTGCATGCCCCCTACTAGAGATGTGCCCACAACCAAGGTACATGCCCTTGACCAGAATCTAACTTGGGACCTTTCAGTCCGCAGGCCAACGCTCTATCCACTGAGCCAAACCGGTTTCGGCTAAAAATATTTTAATGTTAGTAGTATTGTTATAACTTAGTCCCCAGATTTTATGGATATATGTATGGAATGGAGACCATAATGAGATCTGCCTAAGAATGAAAGTTTATAGATAGTGTTTTAAATTTTATTTTTTGCTGACATAACTAATGAGAACAACATGTAACCTTGGCATCTTAATATTTTGTATTTATTAATACTTTTACACAAATATTTATTTTTGCACTATTCTAGTGTCCATAATGCAATTATTATTTTTTAACAAAGATATCTAAACAAAATCTCATACCTAACTAGATTGTCTTTTTTTTTTTTAATTTATTGATTTTTTACAGAGAGGAAGGGAGAAGGATAGAGAGTAAGAAACATCAATGAGAGAGAAATATTGATCAGCTGCCTCTTGCACACCTCCTACCAGGGATGTGCCTCTAACCAAGGTACATGCCCTTGACCAGAATTGAACTTGGGACCTTTCAGTTTACAGGCTGACACTCTATCCACTGAGCCAATCAGTTTGGGCCTAATTATATTGTCTTTTGTTAGAAACTGTTCCCCCAAAGAATTGACATGTCCACGCATACTCTTTAGCTGTGATTGAGAAACACTGAAAAAAATTTATGTTGCTCTACATTAAGATAAATACTAAACTTTTAAATAATCAAGAGCACATATTTAGTTTCAGCAGAGAAATGTACAGTTGAAGAATCACTCAAATTTAATCATAAAGCTACTTAAAATTAAGAGATATATAATATTTTAAGATAGGATAAGAGCAAAGAAATCAAATTACTAGAACACTGTGATATAAATAAATGTCGAAGATTATGTATAGAAAACAGATACAAATACAAAATGCTAAAATTAATCAAAAGACTAGTAATAAAAGTATGAAATAAGATACACTTTTGTGTATTTATCTTCAAGAGAGTTCAGGATCAGGGAAAACAATTACACACAGCTTTTCTGGAAATCAATTTAACATTGTGTTTAAGGAGTCTTAAATTTTAAGGAGTCTTAAAAAGTATTTGTACACTTTCACTCAGTTATCCCAATTTTAAGAATGTGCAGAAGGCATAATAAAGCTCTTGGAGAGATTTTCATTGTAATGTTTGTGTTATACATGAGAACAAGCAAGGCAGTGATGCATTAAATATAGGCAGCCTTTTTTTGGCAAGGTAACTTGTTAATGAAACTTGTGAAGACTGGAAGTGTCTCCTTGCTTTGTATGGGTCTCAAAGCGAGGACAGCCTGCATTGAATACTTGACCAGACACAGGCAGATGGCAGATGAGCAGAGGCTCGTTGTACACAACTGGATCCTTTATAAGGATGTGCTGGCTAGGATCATAAAGAAGAATGACTGTCACATGATAGGCTTTTCATTTAAATTTAGCCAGACATTAAAAGGAAGAAGCTCCCAGTTAAGGCTAGGGCAGATAATTTTTTTTACAGCTTTTTATAAAAAAGAAGAGTACAACGATGTATACATTATGATAACTTGTGAAATACTAGAATTAAAGAGAAGACTTTTTCTTTATATCTATGCATCAAATTTCTAAGATGAACAATTATTGATTTTATGAGTAAGAAAACAAGCGAATAAAAGCTGCGTATTTCTAGGACCACCCATATCCTATTATTTAAAATAAAAGAATTTTATTCACTGATGTGAGAATTTAAATATGAATGTAGGAAAAAGCAGGGGTTCAACACTGTTCCATATCAGCATTGAACTGGATGGTTATCCAGATTCCTTCCAATCCAAGATGTATTATTTTCTTTGTTAAAAATATTGTGTTTGTTTGTGTTTAAACAAACAAATGAACAAAACAGCAAGGGACTGGCATATGAAACTGATACATAGATCAATGGAACAGAATAGAGAGCCCAGAAATAAATCTATACTTACATGTTCAATCATATAAGAAAGTAGGCAAGAAGAAACAATGTTATATAGTTAATCTATTCAATAAATGGTGTTGGGCAAATTGAACAGATACATGCAAAAAATAAAATTTCTCTCATCATTGATGTTTTTATCTTTCTCTTCCTCTTCCTTCCTCTCTGAAATCAATAAAAATATATTTAAAAATAAAAACATATTACAACAAATAATGAATCCCATCACTTCATGTTTCTTGGGGGCTTTGATTCTCTGATGATATAGAATGTGCAAAACAATAAAACCATAGTGGCTGTTTATAGTCTGAATGGCTTTCTACTAGAAATAATTGAACCATAGGGAGTTGGTCCCTCTATAATAATTCTGTTATAAACTCTTCGGATTTCTTTATGTCCATCCTGTCATTGGCAAATCTCTCTTCTTTCACAGTAAGATTACCTTTTATAAGATATATTTTGGGATCTAGAAATATTTTATTCAATAAAATAAAATTATGAGCTGAAACATATTCTGATGAATTTGTAATTATCTTAAATTAAATTCTACTATATCAGACTATTCTCGAGTACAAGCATTTAAAATGTAAATACAATGGAATAGTATTTACAATGAGAACTAGACCAAAGAGAACATTAATTCTATCAATAATAATCAGTTGCCTTCATTTGGAAAAGCACTGGTTTAGGTGCCACTGAGGCTGTAGCTACAGTTTATTTATTTATTTATTTATTTATTTTAATTAAATCTTTATTATTCAGATTATTACATTTGTTTCTTTTTTTCCTCCATAGCTCAGCTTCACCCGGCTCCCACCCCTCCCTCAACCCTTACCTCCCCACCATTGATCTCATCCATAGGTGTATGATTTTTGTCCAGTCTCTCCCTGTACACCCCTCACCCCTGCTCCCTGAGAATTATCAGTCCACTTCCTTTCTGTGCTTCTCATTCTATTATATTCACCAGTTTATTTTGTTGATCAAATTTTTAATTCACTTAATTTTTAGATTTACTTGTTGATAGATATGTATTTGTTGTTCATAATTTTTTATCTTTTACCTTTTTCTTCTTCCTCTTCTTAAAGAGTACCTTTCGGCATTTCATATAATACTGGTTTGGAGTTGAACTCCTTTAGCTTTTTCTTATCTGTGAAGCTACAGTTTAGATAAACTTGTTTCTAAGGAGCTCACACTTTGGTGTTGAGTCTTATTTTAGACTAGATCTGGATTTTTTTCACTAAAAATTATGGTAGCTACAATTTATTAAGTGCTTACTACATGTCAGACATTTTTAAAGTTTTACCTTGTTGAACTCTTTGACATGGAGGAGGCTGCTATTAGTAACCAAATTTTATGCATGAGGAATTAGGCACAGAGAGATGAATAATCTGCCCAAGCCTCACTAGGAATTAGAGGAAATTGAACATGCATTGCAAGGTGAGGATACAACTTGAAAACAAACTTGAATTTAGAGGGTCAGGTAGACAGATTCTAATTCTACTTTTTATTTGTATTTCTTAATCCTCACCAGAGGATATTTTTGCATTGGTTTTTAGAGTGAGTGAACATGAGAGAAATACTTTGAATGATTGCCTCCTGCATGTGCCCCGACCAGGGCCCTATTCAGGGAGGAGCCTGCAACCAAGCTATTTGCCCTTGACTGGAATTGAACCTGGGACCCTTCTTTCCCCAGGCTGACACTCTATCCCCTGAGCCAAACCGGTTAGGACCAGATTCTAATTTTATAAAAATGTGTGCTATACATCAGTTCCACTTTACTAAGTTCATTCAGCTGTGAAAAACAAATGAGTCTTAATATTGATGCTTTAGATACTACAAAACAGGTATATCAGAAAAAAATGAGATTACAGTTTCCAAGAAAAGCAATGATGAAAAATATTATTTAAGGAAATTGTAAGCAAACAAATGTGATAAAGACTTACAGCAAAGATAAAGGATTTTCAAACCTGAATAGAATTGCAGAAAGCATTTAAGAATATACTCCCTATATGAATGCAAAAAAACATTCAAACCTGTAAAGAATTTTTGGGAGTTTATTTGAGCCAAACTGTTGACAACTGCCAGGAAGCAGAATCTCAAAGAATTGGGATGATGCTCCAGAGAATGGCAGTTTTCCACCTTGTTTTATCCATTGCAATCTAAGGAGGGGAGGTAAGTGGGTTACATGAAATCCATTGGTGGTAAGTTAGGAACGTGGGAGAAAGCAAAGGGAGGCAGACCTCTGGGATTGGATAAAATGATAGACACATACTTCTTTACTTAGGTGAGTACAGAATAGTTAACAGTCAGTCAACAATTAACATGATAGCAATAACAATGAAGCGATTTATGGTCTCGGTCCCTGGTTGTGCCCTGAGAGGTCTGGAAAAAGGGAAGTTACAAGTTACCCTGACAGTTCACAAAGACATTGCAAAAGGACAATAGGCTCAGTTAAGGTAAAGATTGACCTTTGTCAGAGAAGATTCTGGCCTAGGACATAAACTACCCACTATAAACTGCTTTTATTTATTTATTTATTTATTTATTTATTTATTTATTTATTTATTTATTATTAATGTATTACATGTATACATATCTTCCCATTGCCCCTCACAAGCATACCCTAATCTCCCAGTGTCTTGCGTCCATTGGTTATGCTTATATGCATGCATACAAGTCCTTTGGTTGATCTCTTATCTACCCCACTTCTCCCTAACCTTCCTGCTATAATTTGACAGTCTGTTTGATGCTTTACTGCCTCTGTATCTTTTTGTTCATCAGTTTATAATGTTCTTTATTATCCATAAATAAATGAGAGCATGTGGTGTTTTTCTTTCATTGACTGGCTTATTTCACTTAGCACAATGCTCTCCAGTTCCATCCAGGTTGCTGCAAATGGTAAGAATTCCTTCTTTTGTATGGCAACATAGTATTCCATTGTGTAAATGTACCATAGTTTTCTGATCCACTCATCTGCTGACGGCACCTAGGCTGTTTCCAAATTGTAGCTATTGTAAATTATGCTGCTATGAACCTACTATAAACTGCTTTTAGTTCAAGTTTTAATTTCACACCATCTTTTATGGTTATCTTAGGTCTTTTGAGTTTGAAGACTGCCATACAGGCCTTCTCTGAGCTTATCAGGTTAGCGTGTGGTCCCCTTTTTTTTATCCACACTTAATATAAAAGAGCTTTGTATTCATTTGGATAGCGAAAACATCAATTGCATGCTTATGAGGCTACTTTTTATGCCACAGGTATTTGCAAGTTTGAGAGAAGAGGAAAATGTATCCGATGATATGATGAATGACAAAAGACATGAGTCTCTGTTTCCTTTATGTAGATCTCATTTGAAGCCAACCAAGCGCAATGTCAAAGAAGAACGACACGGTGGTGACAGAGTTTATTCTCCTGGGTCTGACCGACAGAGTGGAGCTGCAGCCTGTCCTTTTTGTCGTGTTCCTGGCCGTCTACCTGATCACAGTGACTGGCAATGTGAGCATGATCCTGCTAATCAGGACGGACCCAAGGCTTCACACTCCAATGTACTTCTTCCTCAGTCACCTCTCCTTTGTCGACCTCTGTTATGCCACCAATGTTGCTCCTCAGATGCTGGTTACTTTCTTATCTAAGAGAAAAACCATTTCCATCATTGGTTGCTTTATACAGTTCCACTTCTTCATTGCCTTGGTGATCACAGATTATTATATGCTCACCGTGATGGCTTATGACCGCTACATGGCCATCTGCAAACCCTTGTTATATGGTAGTAAAATGTCCAGAGGTGTTTGCATCTCTCTCGTTGTGATTCCTTATACTTATGGTTTTGCAAATGGCCTGGTGCAGACCATCCTCATGCTTCGCCTCTCCTTCTGTGGACCCAATGAAATCAACCACTTTTACTGTGCGGACCCACCTCTGCTAGTCCTTGCCTGCTCAGATACTTATGTCAAAGAAACTGCCATGTTTGTGGTGGCTGGTGCCAACCTCACCTGCTCTCTCGCCATGATTTTTATCTCCTACATTTTTATTTTCGCAGCCATTTTGCGTATTCGTTCTGCTGAGGGGAGGCGCAAAGCCTTCTCTACCTGTGGGTCCCATCTGACAGCTGTCACTATCTTTTATGGGACGCTGTTTTGTATGTACCTGAGGCCCCCTTCAGAGACATCTGTGGAACAGGGGAAAATTGTAGCTGTGTTTTATATCTTTGTGAGTCCTATGTTAAATCCTTTGATCTATAGTCTGAGGAACAAAGATGTTAAGAAAGCAATCAGGAAAGCTATCCAAAAGAAATTGTTTGTTAAATAAAGTAGATATTTCGGTCACAGGTGTGCAATAAATCATTATTATTGGACTAATTAATGAGAATTTTCAATGAATGAATCACTTACTACCACTGAATATGTTTTATCTTCCACAGTTATCATATGGAACCTGGAAGAATATGTCAAATTATTTACTAGCATTTCCAGTATCATGTCAATAAATTAAAAAAAAATAGTGCATTGGAACTCAAAGGCATTACCAGAAGGCATTGCTACTGCTCTTTAAAGTCAATAAAGAATAGATGATTGGACCCATGATATCATATTGGTACAAAGTTATAAAAGACAGAATTACCAAATGATGCTATGGCAATGACTATCTATTAGATTTTTATAGTCCTTAATAATTTTAAAACTATTTTCCAGAAATTCTTTAACCATGACAGATGAGTTTTGTTTTCTTCTTCCTTTTATATAAATTATATAGCAATGAAGATCTTTGGGTATCTGAGATTTTTACTCTAAGATGAAAATGCCACATTTTCTTTAGAAAGTATTTTATTTTTTATTATTATATTTTTTAACAACATGCATCCCACCTAAAAACCAGTTTTGTAGCTTAACTTGTTAATTTTTTTATTTGTTTAACATCTTTTTTATTAATGTATTACATTTGTACATATCTTCCCATTGCCCCCTCCCCATTCCCATGCATACCCTAACTTCCCAGTGTCTTGTGTCCATTGGTTATGCTTATATGAATGCATACAGGTTCTTCGGTTGATGTCTTATCTACCCCACCTCTCCCTAACCTTCCCACTGTAATTTGACAGTCTGTTTGATGCTTTACTGTCTTTGTATCTATCTTTTTGTTCATCAGTTTATTATGTTCTTTATTATCCATAAATGAGTGAGATCATGTGGTATTTTTCTTTCATTGACTGGCTTATTTCACTTAGCATAATGCTCTCCAGTTCCATTCAGGATGCTGCAAATGGTAAGAATTCCTTCTTTTTTATGGCAGCACAGTATTCCATTGTGTAGATGTACCATAATTTTCTGATCCAGTCATCTGATGACGGGCACCTAGGTTGTTTCCAGTTCTTAGCTATTGTAAATTGTGCTGCTATGAACATAGGGGTGCATAAATCCTTTCTGATTGATGTTTCTAGTTTCTTAGGATATATTCCTAGGAGTGGGATTACTGGGTCAAATGGGAGTTCCATTTTTAGTTTTCTGAGGAAACTCCATACTGTTCTCCACAGTGACTGCATCAGCAGTGCACAAGGGTTCCTTTTTCTCCACATCCTCACCAACACTTGTCCTTTGTTGATTTGTTGATGAAGGCCATTCTGACAGGTGAGATGGTATTGCATTGTCTTTTTGATTTGCATCTCTGGGATAATTAGTGACTTTGAGCATGTTTTCATGTGTCTCTTGGACTTCCTTCTGCCTTCTTTCAAAAAGATTCTATTTAGATTTGTGTACTATTTCCAACATACAGTCAAAAATAAATAATAGAAAGACTACTATATAAGCCCTAACTGATCATTACTAAGTGTTTTCATAATGCCATTTTGTTTAAAATATTTTAAAGACTCAGATATTTCTAAAAGTGAGTCTTCCCTGACTGATTCTTTTTTCTTCCTATTTCTTGTATTAAATTCTCATATTAATTTAATGTTTCTTATTTTTATATAGAGTTTTGTCATTTGATAGTACCATGTTAATAAATTTAAAAAAATTGTGCTTTGGAATTCAAAGGCATTACCAGAAGGCATTTTTGTCAATTATATTCTTTTCTATGTGTAAAACTTGATATAGGTAAAATCTCTCTATGTATTCCTCTGTGATTTATTTCATTTTTTACTATATATACATTGTTAGACATACATGCTGAGTCATGCATTAGACTTATTCATGCTGAACTGGCAGCATTTTCAGTGATATACTGGGTGGGACAAAAGTAGGTTTACAGCTGTAAATATGGTAAACAGAGTCAATAAAGCTATTTATAATATTCATAAATTGCATGTATTTGTCCACATGAACAATTATTGACCTACTTTTTTTCCACCTTGTATTCTATGTCAATATATATGTGTCACAATATATTTAACTATTCTATTATTGATGGGCAATTACATTTTTCTATTTCATGATAATATGAAAATCCAGCAATAAATTTTCTTGTGAAATTTCTGAATGTATTGCAGTACAAGAATTATTTTCATATATATATCTAAGATGCTAATTTCTAAGTCATGAGAAATGAGCATCTGTAAATTTACTAGATGTAGTCAAATTATTTTATTAAATTACACTCCTGCCATTACTATGTGAGAGTATCCTTAACTCCACATTCTTGTCAACACAATATACTGCAGGACTTTAAAAATGTGTTTCAATTTGTTGGTACAAAATATAGTCTCAGTTCTTGTTTAAGGTTTTAAAAAATTTTTAATGCAATTTTAAAAAATGTGTTTTTATTGATTTCAGAGAGAAGGGAGAAGGAAAGAGAGATAGAACATCAATGATGAGAGAATAATTGATCGGCTGCCTCTTACACACCCCCTACTGGGCATAGACCCTTCAACCCAGGCATATGTCCTTGACTGGAATCAAACCCAGGGCCCTTCAGTCCACAGACTGACTCTCTATCCACTGAGCCAAACCAGCTAGGGCTAAGCTTTTTGAATTATGATTAGAAGAGAAGTTAAGTATTTGTAAATGCTTAATGCTAATTGGAATTTTTCTTTTTTAAAAAAGTTGTATGCCCACATTCTTGTTCACTTTTTAGCTGGGTTATTTTATCTTTATTTTCCACATTTGTTATAGCTCCTTATGTATTCTGTACTAGGTACTAATTTTTTAATGACCTATGCAATGAAGATATCTTCAACCTTTTTGTAGTTTGAATTATATTTTTGTATATGATATATTTAGTGGTATGGAAATTTATCATTTTCAGGTAGTTCAAATTTATCTATCTTTTTTTTATGGTTGTGTTTTGAATGTCTGGTTTAAACAATGTTTTCTTATTATAAAGATACTAGAGGCCCGGTGCATGAATTTGTGCATAGGTGGGGTCTGGCCCACTCTCCCCCATTGGAGCTGATTGGGCTGGGCTGGCCAGGTAGGGTAAGTGGGAGATGGCCAGCCAGTCCCACACCCTGGTTGAACTCCCACTCCAGAGGACAATTTGCATATTAACCTTCTACTATATAGGATTCTTCTACCTTTCCATTTTTTAAAGTTTTGCTTTTGCATACTTAAGTATTCTTTCTGCTATCAATATTGCAAAATTAGAGGCCCAATGCATGAAGATTTGTGCAAGAATAGGCTTTCCTTCCCCTGGCTGCCAGTACGCCTTCGGTCTGGCCAGAGCCACCTTCCATCTCTCACCTTGTTGTGTCAATTTGCATATTCCCTCCTTATTGGTTGTGGATGCCACCATCTTTGTCTTGGAGTTATGGTCATTTTACATATTTCATCTTTATTAGATAGGATAGACTCTAATCTTATTTTTAAGAAAAAAATTGATTTTCTCTTTTTTAAATACTTTATACCTTTCTCATTACATTTTTAGTATAAACTCTGTCATGTATCAAGTTTTCATATATGTATCAGTCTGTTTCTTGGTTCTTTATTCTGGGACCAATTTGTCAATCTCTTCATTACTACAAACTACTTTATAAGAATAGCTTTACAAACCCTCTTCTGAAGGCTTGGAACATTATTTTCTTGAATGATCTATGATAGAAGATACATTTAAAAAGAACAGAAGTACCTATAACCTCTCCAGAGTCTACTTCCATCATTTCTCAGAAGACAGGTGAAACCAATTTCATTGACCCAGGAATTATGTCAATGAGAATGAGAAATAAAAGTATTTATGGTCTCTATTTAGTCCTGCATTTACCCTCTTATTTTGGTAGTCAACTTTGCAAATATTCCTTACCTATGGTTTAATCTATTCTGCAAGGCGTTTCAGTTGTAAATGCCTTGATTATTCTTTCTTTCCTATCCAAACTAGGCCAATTTCCTCTCTGGAAGGTACCATATCCTGATTTAAGAGCTCACAAGGCAAATAGCCACAAAAGTGAGGTGGGGTAGTGCTATTTTACTCTTTATGCATCACAAGTGGTACATTTTCTGCTGGGCAATTTGCACGCCTCCTCATGTCATGGCATCCTTCTGATAACCTTTGGCATTTCCTTCCAAGATATACAAAATTGCCATCTGTAAAACAAATATAATAATTCTAATAACCCATGGAGTAATGTGAGTTAGCTAAGTGAATGCTTGGAAAGCACTAAGCCTAATGCGTAGCATATGTTAAGTATTGAATGCTTACTACTTACAATAATTACCCACACCCTATTTTCTTTGTTGTAGTTTCTTAAACAAATTAGTTACTTATTCCATCCATCTTCTTAAGAGGTAAAAAAATGAGCTCAATAAAATACAAAATTACCTGAAAGGAGATAATCAAGATTTATTTTTTATTCACTCAATTAAGTACATATTGAACACTCCTTAAGTTATTCAGAAAGTGTTTATTGATCAACTATTATCTTCCAGAGCCATGCTAAGTGTGAAGATTACAGTTATTGCCCATAGGGTTTACAGTCTAGTGGGCAATAGAAATATTGTCAGATAATTAAAACAGATGTTCAAGGAAGACAGGGGAAGAATGCTACAGTGCGTGGAGGGAGGTCAAGCTCAGTGCTGTGGAAGCAGAAAAAGCATCTTTGGAGAAGAATTCAATTTGAGCCTTTCCTACTGCCCAAAGCAACTTGATTCTGATGAGAATAGGAAAACACGGACTGGGGGATATCTAAGGGAATATTTTAATAATTATGCAGGAAGGAAGGATAAATTGTGACTATAACTTGAGGAATGGAAGTCACCTACAATTGATAAAGTACTCAACTTGGTATGTGAAAATCCTGTTTGTTTCACAATCCTAATCATAGCAGATCCTACTCAAAACATCAATATTTATGATTAGAGGACATTGATCTGATTTTCTGAAGAGATAGGGAAAAAAAAAAGTAACACCCAAGATAAAAAACCACACGTAAAATCAGACCATCATCAACATGTCAAGATGACACCTATTTGTGTCTTCCACAGAGCTCTTAGGACAAATGGTGAATTCAAAATTTATAGAAAATATGACTGAGACATATGATTAGTGTTCTGTTCCCAGAATGCTCCCAAGAGGGTGATTCCCAAAATAACACTCCCATCACTGATACTTTTAAGCCCTTCTGAGATTTCCTTTAAGAGCAAGTCCATCCTACATCTGGATATAAATACAGCTATGTTTACCAGCTGAGAGAGGAATCAAGAAACTTCCTTAATCAGAAGTTGAGAAACAGGTGCTTTTCAGAACCAGAAGTAAGTCTTTTTACTGTTCTTATTTTGAGTCAAAAGGAAATTGTATTAAGGTCTCAAACTGAGGTCCACAGATTATATGCATTTTCCCATCCTCGAAAATCAGATTTTTTTTTTGACTTTGCAAATCAGTGGGCTCATGAATTTTGAGTTTCAGCTGTGAATGAGGACATGTCTTTCTCTCAAGAGCTTTGAGAAAAGAAGTAGAGAGGGAAGCTCAACTATAAAAAGTCTTAACTCTATTTCTTGCCCTACTCATTCTTTGTCCACTTTATTTATCTTTTCTAAGTACTTTAAATGAGTTAACTATTTTATTACTCTTGACAATTGCATTTCCCATTTTATGCCTAGGAAAACAACAAAGACAGGTTAAGTACTCTGACATTGGGCATGGAATTCATAACTGATGGAGCCAGAATCAGAATCAGTAAGTAGAATTAGGCTCATGAAATTCTGACTTTCTAAGTACTAAAGTATTGACTAGTTAGACATGTCAGAGCAGGCCTGGCAAAATCTAATTAGATTTATTTATTGTGAAAAAGTTGCAACTGAGCTAAATGTTACTCAAGTTCACAGAGTAAGTTAGTCACAAAGCTGGAAAAGGGTTCCAGACCCACATAGAACCTTTGTTGGATCAATGGAATTATTCTGCAAACAAAGAAAAAAGTCAATGAGTGGCTTAGTGCTCCCCTTTTTATGAGCATCTGATCATAAGGGCTGCTTGCTGATGAGCTAGGCATTAGTGTACACGTGTAATGATCCATTCAGGTTGCATGTGTGAAGTTAACATAAGAAAATGTGCTGGTCCTTAGATCCATCTGTCACCCTGGAATACTATTGTACACTCTTCTTTCCTTGGAGATGTTCTGAATTGATATTACTTGCTCACTACTTGTCTCTAAACACTTCATAATTTTAATTTCAATAATTTCTTTGCCTTAATTATGTGTTAGAACATTTCTAAGATATCATGAGAGAGAGAAGGAGGAGAGGAAAAGGGAGGTAACCCCATTCACTCTCTCTTTTGTAATCAGAAAAATCATTTTGCAAAAAGATTAAGAGTAGACAACTTTTCTTCAGCTGTAGTTTCCAATGGCATAGAATTAAAAGACAAAACATAAATCTACTTCAGTCACACACACACAGAGAGATACACACACACACATCATTGGCAATTCCAAAGGAAGACCACATATGGATCTTAGCACCTGATCTTTATCTTTCTGAACACCCTTCTTAAAATTGCTTTATTGCTTGTTCTCAACTTTGTTTTAAGTCACCTTTTCCTGAGTTTGTTTTTCTGATGCTACTTTTAAAGAATTGATTACCATTTCCCTAAACCTTATTTTCTTTGTTTTACTCTGTAACAGTGCTGTTTAAAGTACCATGTACTTACCTGCAATAATATCAGTTTCTGTTCACTAGAATATTATGCCAGAAAGGCAGGGTTTTTTGAATTTTTTCATTTTGTATGTACAGTGACTAATCACATGCTATGTTAAGTATCCATAATTGTTTCATGAATATTTAATTTGATGTCCATGATGGCTTGAGAAGGAGGAAACATGTCCATGAGAGGCAACATGTTCCATGAAGAGGCAACATGTCTATAATGATTTGAGAAAGAGGTGACCCTGCTAGTGGTTTTCAACCTGTGGGTTGCGACCCACAGATTGAGAGCCGCTGCTGTAGAGCCTAAGACCATCGGAAAACACAGATATTTACATTATGATTCATAAAAGTAGTAAAATTACAATTATGAAGTAGAAACAAAAATAAGTTTATGGTTGGGGGTCACCACAACATGAGGAACTGTATTAAAGGGTCATGGCATTAGAAAGGTTGAGAACCACTGATCTAAAACATTTCTTTTATTTATAAACACATGCCTGATACATAAAATTCGTGCAAGGGGCTCAGCCCTTCCAGCCCCAGCTACCTCAGCAGGCCCTCGCAGCCCCTAAGAGCCTTGGCCCACCCTTATAGCCCTGGCTTTATCAGGAAGGCGTCTGGATAGTCGCTCTGACTGTCCTTCTGCTGTTCGATCTAATTAGCACATTAACTCTTTATTATATAAGATTATGCCATTGGCTTAAACCACACTCAAAATACTATGTGAGTGTTCATTTGATTTGACTATTCATTATTCACTTATTTACCACAAGTTTATGAGATCACTGTGACCAGGCTTTTCTAAATTGTGATTCTGGGAACATCTGCAACAGAAACTTCACGTCAGACTTTCTGAAACAAACATTTTTGTAATTTGCCTTATAAAGAATTTTCAAGCAATTGCTTAAAAATCCCTTAATTCTTCTGAGAATATGACATCATGAAAAGTTCATGGAGATATGGAGATTAGTAAAAAATTATATGCAATTTATTCTTTCATGCTTACACTATTTTTTTCTTTTTCTTCTTAAATATAGCATATAAATATGTGCTTAGAAGTAACAGTACAACAATGGACTGAAATAAATTAGTGGTATGTGGAGTATGCTGTGAGAGGAACATAGAAAGGGATGAGTTCAATCTCATGTAAGACAGAGTGGATTGAGAAGTATTTCACAAAAAAACTGGCCTTGAATCTGACTCTTATAGGATAAGTAGAGTTTGAGAG
>JAAGEH010000043.1:14210661-14248981 GCA_011751065.1 Lasiurus cinereus | reverse complement strand
ATTTTCCCAATAAACCATAACTCAAATCTTGGGTTCAAATCTCTTTGCATACTGATGATAAGTTTGGGTATTCTTTATGGGTATGTCTCAAGGCAATCTGTGAAGCTCAGTTCTGGGATAAAATAAATGAGCTATACCATTGCCCCTTGAACAGGCAGCAACAGCATTCATTACCTTGGATTTTGGAAACATGGCATCACATTCTGTACCTCAGATCTACGCTATCCAAATCTGTGTCTCAGCCTAATCCTATGTGATTTGTAAATACATTAAATTTGAGCAGCTGTGCTCTCAGTGGAAACTTCCTCTTGGAATGACCTGGGCACTGGTGTGCTCTTATTGTTTATGATAGTAGACAGGATAAATATGCTTTAGACCCAGTTCCTTGAATTTACTCTGTTTTTATTGCCATCTATTTTTAAGAAATATGTCTTCCATCCCAATTTACTAAGTAAAACCATAAAGCAGGGGTCAGAATAATGGTTTCCTGTTTATGTGCTTTGGAAATGTTCAGTATGTGACTAGGCAGAGAGAGGAGTAGAATAAGAATTCTTTCATAAACATGAGTTTGTGGATCTAGTTTGTGGCCTCTGAGACGTAGGATTCTACTTTCTTCCTCTGAATTGCAACCCTGGATCCATAAACTCAGTTCTAGCAAAAGAATGAATGCTTTCTGTAGCATCTGGATTTAAAAAATTTAATACTTAATTGGAGTTATATTTTCTAATTTTTAAAAAATGTTTGGATTATTGATTTTTGTCACATTTTTGTTCTATAAGTTTTTATAGATTTTACCTAAACAATGTTTTAGCTGGAAGCTACTATTTTATAATAGTTTAGTTTGCTATATTTTCTTATCCTCTCTGTGACTTTTTCTTTAATCTATGGATTATTTAGCAGAGAGTGGTTAATGACCATACATTTGGGACTTTAAAAGAAATTTTATTGTTACATGTTTGTAAGTCCTCTAGTCAAAGACCTTGTCTTATGATTTTATTCTTGAAAATTTATTGACTAATATTTTTTCCAGCTTTATTGAGATATAATTGACATATAACATTTTTTAAGGTTATAAATGTATATATTGGAAAATGATTATTACAGTAAGGTTTCTTAAAACATCTATCATCTATAATTACATTTTTTTGTAGTAGATAATTGTATACTTGGTAAATGGGAAGGAAAGGTAGATATATCATTTTCTTTAACTCTGTTCTTTTCTCTGGGCAAATGAATCACATATTGATAAAGTAATTGTTCACTAGGTTTTAAATAATATATTACTTTCCAAGTCTTGGACCTCACACCTTGAACTAACTACATTATAATTCAATTCATTATCTTATCCAAATGATTTTTCTTACTGGGTTTTGTAATTTAACCACTTTATTCTAGGTATGAAAGTCTTAGCAAACAATAGTCATTTTGTGGAAGAGACTGCATAAAGCACAATTTCAACTGGGGTAGTCCATGAGTTATGTCATTATTTTACACCTTAAATTATTACTGACTTGATTGAAATAAATGGTGATCCATAAAGCAAAAATTCTATGAGAAACTCCTAAAGCAATCAGCTCAAAACAATTACAACCTGATGCAATTCCACTGTGTATAATCCAAGACTCTAATGACAATGAGTTGACATACATTACTATTTCCCTGGAGTTTCCCCTTGCAGTAGTAACATGATAATTATTTTTTCAGCAGGCTTTTTCAGAGATAAAAGTTCTAAATTGCAAGTGTATAAATCATTCCCAGCAACTCATTCCTTGGAGCATTAGTTTCTCTGAGAAAATCGTTCTTGGGTCAGGTAAGTATGAAAGTTCTGACTTCCATGCTTGCATTTTCTCTTTATTTATTTAATTTAAAAACTTGAGAAATTGATTTTAGAGAGAGGTAAGGAGAGAGAGAGAATGAGAAACATGAATGGGTTGCCTTCCATAAGCAATGTGATGAGAGAGTAAATCTACAACCTAGATATGCGCCCTCACCCGGAATCAAACCTACTTTTTGGTGCAGAGGACAATGCTCCAACCAACTGAGCCACCTAGATTAGACCTGTACTTTCTCTTCCTGTTTCAGTTTTGAATCTTCATGAGTAGCAGTCAGGTGACAACAAAAGCAGTTTTGAATGTTAGCACAATTTCTCAGTATGTATTATTTAGATTGGTCACTAAACAAGACAAAATTTTATTGGAATTATGTGTTTACTGTGATAATTTTACTTTATAAATAGCATTCTCTCCATTCATTCAATAATTTAGTGCACAATAAATAACTATTTTGGAGTAAGCAGTTGACAATCTAATAAATTATTTTTAGAATAATATCTATTGAAAAAAGTTCCCCCACCAAAAACAAACAAAAAACCCCCAAAAAACTTGGTAAAATAATTTTGAAGAAAGACAAATTCAAGCATAATTATACTCATTTTAGCTAAAGTAAAACTCTCATAGAACTTTATGTTATATTATTAGAGAGATAACTTTTGGGGAAAATTTAATATTTACTAAAAATTATATGACTAGTAATAAGTGTGGCCTTTGTAACTACCTAAATGAGGAGTCAGAATTTCCAAATGATGGCAATTATAGAAATTATTTAGTAGAAGTCTGATACTGAATAAATGAGGACTGTGTAGAAAGAAAGCCGCTATGTTAAGGTAAAAGGAATGTTTTCTAATATTCTTTTACTGTTGTATGATTGACTAGTATGAAGTCACAATGTACAACATGATCTATAATTTAGGTTCATATATTGTATTTAGGTAATCCATCCTGCCCTTATTTATATTTGTGAGACATTGGAATGAAAAACCAAGAGAGTGAGAAGGTGCTCGAGTTCACATGGCAGAGTGCTCTAATCTGGGACATTTATATTCACATGACATGCATGGCTCCATCACCTATATGATTCATGTATGTTTTATTTTCTACCTTAAAATATCATTTTTTTCTCAGCTATTCTTGCAAATTTAAGTCTTAATGACTTATTATAGTAGTTTCTAGACTAAATTACTAAAACTAAATGTCAATAACTCATTTCTATTTTCTATACTTCTTTCTTTGGCTTCAATAGCGAGCCCCTAGTCTCTCACTCAGACTATCTTATGGAAATACAAAAATGGTGACCTTATGTATATGAAACAGGACATCCTGCTACCTTAGACATTTGGATTTTAACTGGGGCAGGAAGAGAGCAAACTTTTCCTTAGTGAGATTTTCATAGCCCAAAGAGAGCATTTAAGACTCTTCGAACAAGTGAGTTTAGGAAAGGCAGCTTATCTTGCCCCGCTCCTGTAGATTCAAGTGCATATAGATATTTAAAAGGTTCTGAGACTTCCTGCAACCCTGAATCCAACTCCCTTTGCCCCTCCAAACTCAGCACTTTAAAATTTATTTTTACCATAGACCAGTTTTTGTTACTCGATATGCATTTGTTTTGCTGAACACAGTAATGGAAATACTAATCTAAAAACTCAAGGTGACAGAACTGTGCTCAGTGAATAGAGAATTGGCCTACTCACTGAAGGGTTCTGGGTTTGATTCTGACCAAGGATACATGCCTGGGTTGCAGCCTTAATCCTTCATTGGGGGCATTCAGGAAGCAGCTTATCAATGATTCTTTCTCATTATTGATTTTTAAAAATCTCTCCCTCTGCCTTCCACTCTGAAATCAATAAAAATATGTTTAAAAAAATAAAAACTTAGATGACAGCAAGCTTAATTTTTAGTTGTGCCCTATTTTCCTCAATCCTAATTATGCTTGTTCTATCAGTTGCAGGATTCTCCTAAAGGTAAAACAAATTAGAATAGCATAATTGCTTTGTAAAACTGAAGTGCCTGTGTGCATGAGAAAAGATACTATTACCAAAATACAGCCTTTCCTTCCATAACTGTAGAATGTGGTTGCTGAGCCTATTTACAGGAAAGGGTAGAAAATAGGCAGATTAAATTCTAACCTATTTTTTTTTTACATTTTTATTTTCTTTGTTTTTGTCTTTCTTCATTGTTTAATGTAATATGATGATCCACCAGATACTACTATTTGGCATATAGTTGTACAGATTTAAAGATTAGATGAATATCTGCATGTCACAAAAATAGAAGATTTACATTACTAAGGTGAACATTTCCCCTTGCCTTTCCTCTGAGGTTTGATGGTCTGATCGATGCTTCTCTGTCTCTGGATCTGTTTTTGTTCATGTTATTCATTATATTCTACAAATGAGCAAGATCATGTGGTATTTATCTTTTTCTGTCTTCTTAAATGTTTTATTTGATACAATAGAAAATTCATGCCTGCCTCTAGGTGGAGAATCTTTGATTTCTCTTGAAAGCCTGCTGTCTCTGTATACACCAACCTCACTAACTGAAAGTCCTCTCTACACTCGTCCTAGAAAATTCTTAGTTATCTCTAAACCCCAGATGAAGCTTATCATTCTTTGATACCTCATCTGATGCCTGAATGCAATTAGTGTTAAATGAAAAAAAAAATAAGCAAACAAAACTATGATCTAATTTTGACTACTTCTCTTTTCCTCATCTATGGCTCTCTTGCTCTTATTCATATAAACTTTTGAATGAAAATTTCTCCATCAGTAATTTATCTAGAGATTTATTTCCAATTTCAAGGGTCTTATCTTTAATCTATTCATTTGGGGATACCAAAATCTACTATATTTCATGGATAATGGAGTTAAACAGGTCCCAGGGAATTTGCTTCAAACCTCTATCATTTTAAGCTGTCTAATTCAGTAGGGAGTGGAGTACTCAGAGGTTGAACTTCTAAATATGCACAACTGCTAATGACTGAAAAACATTTTCGAACACATTACCATTTTGTCCAGAAACAAATACTGAGCTCAATGCTGAAGCCTGTGATTTTATGGTGTATTGCAAGTGGCACTTTGTGGTTCGGTCCATTTTTAGACAAACTTTGTGTCATAATCCCCACATTCCAAAACAACTTGGTGTCACAAGGGTCATTTTATTTGGGAATCAACTGAATGTTAAATATCTGGGTAATAGGGACCTTGATCTTCTTTTAAAAGTACCCATTCCTACAGTCTCAGATTCCAATGATAGCTATCTGTGAGGGTGACTGAGAGTGGAAGAAGAGAGAAGGAAAATGAGAGAAAGAAAAGAAACATATGACGGACTTCTCATTCGCTTCTTAATTTATTTTCATTCATCTAAGTGAGCAATGCTGGCACCTAAGAAAATGGTCAGAGGAAATTCTACCTTGGTGACTGAATTTATTCTTTTAGGATTAACTGATTGTCCAGAGCTTCAGCCCATCCTCTTTGTGCTGTTCCTTGTGATCTACCTGATCACTGTTGGAGGAAACCTGGGCATGTTGGTATTGATTAGGATAGATTCAAGACTCCACATTCCCATGTACTTCTTTCTTGCCAGTTTGTCCTGCTTGGATCTGTGCTACTCCACGAATGTGACTCCTAAGATGTTGGTGAACTTCTTATCAGAAAAGAAAACCATTTCTTATGCTGCATGTCTAGTCCAATGTTATTTTTTCATCGCCATGGTGATAACTGAATATTACATGCTAGCTGTAATGGCTTATGATAGGTACATGGCCATCTGTAGCCCTTTGCTTTACAGCAGCAAGATGTCCAAAGGTGTCTGTATTCGCCTGATTGCTGGTCCCTATGTCTATGGGTTCCTTAGTGGCCTGATGGAAACCATGTGGACATACCGCTTGACCTTCTGTGGCTCCAACATCATCAACCACTTCTATTGTGCTGACCCACCCCTCATCCGACTTTCTTGCTCTGACACTTTCATTAAGGAGACATCCATGTTCGTGGTAGCGGGATTTAACCTCACGAACTCCCTCCTTATTATTCTCATATCCTACATCTTCATTCTCATTGCCATCCTGAGGATACGTTCTGCTGAAGGCAGGCAGAAAGCTTTTTCCACCTGTGGGTCTCACCTGGTGGCAGTGACTGTGTTTTATGGGACCCTCTTCTGCATGTACGTTAGACCTCCCACGGACAAGTCAGTGGAGGAGTCCAAAATCATGGCCGTGTTCTATATTTTTCTAAGTCCTATGTTGAACCCCATCATTTATAGTCTGAGGAACAAGGATGTGAAACAAGCTTTGTGGAAATTGGTTAGAAGAAATGTACTTTTGAAGTAAAATCATAGTGTGTCTTTCTTTAAAAATTAAATAAAAGTTATATTTATAACAGCTGGATCTTACTTTAACTGCATTTATAGTAAAATCAATTTTAAATTGTTGATGAAAACTCTAATATAACTATAAAACATAAAAGACGTGTATAGAGGATGCATAGTTTTCTATGAGATGTGTGAATGCATTGTGTATCTAAAGAGGTGGGAGTTATATATGTATATGTGTATACTTTCTTTTCCTATATACATTTTTACATTTATAATTTTATATATTACTGTTAGATTATAAAACATCCAGAGTAAAACATCAAAACTCTAGAAGAGTATAAAATAAAACAATAAAATACATTTTTTCTCTATCCTGATCTTCTATTCTCATTTCTCAAAATCCTCACTATTAATAGTTCCTTATGTCTTAAGAAAATTTTTATATATCTACAAATCAATATATGGTATGATCATATGTATATACACACACACACACACACACACATACACATATACATATAATTTTAATACACATGTTCAATATATGAGCTAATTTTTAGTATTTTATAATTCTGTAGCATTTACAATATTGAGGTCTTAATCCCATGATTTACAGAAATGTGATCAAAATGCTGTTGAGGCTTGCTGTCATCTCTAGGAAAGAGAATTCATTATGACACCCCCATGTCCTTGCCTGACATCCATTTATTTATCTCTACTTATGAGAGTTACTTTTAATAAGACACTTCCTTCTTCTGCCACAACAGGAAACAAGAACCTCCAGACTATTATTTGTTTTAGATATAACTCCTGAAATAGGCTAAGAATGGCCTTTACAAAAATATATGGCTTGTCTTAGAACAAATTGTAATTTCTGTCACTCTAGCCTCCTGGGGCCAGGGGTTATATGTCCTCCCTCATTTCTCATATTTATCTATTTTTTAGGAGACAGCTATTTTCTATTTGTACCACTGTTCAAATTTTACCTACAATTATCCTTTGATAAGTTAATTCTTTGGCGATGTTAACATTCCAAGTGACTTTGCAACTACATAACATAAGCAATGAACGTGTACTGGGCATTTACAATAAGCCAAGTACTACTTCGAGTACCAAGGAACCTTTAGGAGTTCTAAGATTGTATAGGTTCTCAAGGTCATGAAGCTATAAAGAGAAAGATCAATACAACTTTTCAAGCACTTAATATAAAAAGGTGGAAGTGCTAATGCAAAAGAGGAAAGAAGCAATTTATTCCCAGTAAACTGAAAAGAGTCTTGTGGTTTGTGTGAGACAAAAACGTAATCATTCTTTGTGCTCCTGTTCTGACATACTCATAGCTTCCAGTAAAATGTTATGTCAGAACATGCAGGTCTGAAAAAAGTAAGTGTTAGAACCGATTGGTGATCACATGTGTGAATGTTGCTTCCAGTGACAGAAAAGTCACAGAACTGTAATGAGTCATTCTCCATTTTTTTTTCTCAGCTTATTTCAAAGTTTCTTTTCCACGTTAGAGCTTATTTTTGCTCGATATTTTCTTTAAGATAACATTTTAATGTTCATTAATTGTATATTATCTCATATAATTATTTGAAGCTCTCTATGACCAGATGCTATTTAAATAACCTTATACTGAAAGTCAGATTGTCTACAAATTATGTTAACACACATATAAACAAATAATTATTTTTGTAACTTTTAACATTCAATTGATAGTTTATTGGAGTCTACTTAAATATATACTTAGATCTATTACTATTTAAGCACACACATTCAGTTATATAAAACCAGCCCCTTTATTATTTCAAAATTTCTGACCTCACGGTCCATATCTCTATCTTTACAGCCTACCTATGCACCAAATAAAGGTTCAATAATAAAGACAGCATAAAATAATAAATGAATCTCTGTTTTGAAAGTGAACAAAATTGTCTTCATTTTCAAAAGTATAAGAAGAATGTTCTTAAATGGCCAACACTGACTCTGAGGAAATATATTAGCTAGAAGTAAAAACTGTTTAGAAATACTAATTACCCATAATGTCACAGGCATTTATGATTTATACTAGCAATATGAATACTACAGTGATGCCCACAAACACACATGTTGAAGGTAAAAGAGGTATTATACCAAGTGCTTTCATGAATTGACTAGCTGGCTGAAATTATACCATCCCCCTGGTAAGGCAGTGTTTTTTTTTTTATTTCACATTGCACTCTGCTCGGCATAGAATAAGTAAGTGACGATTAAATGTTGTTTATGTGTGTGTGTGTGTGTGTGTGTGTGTGTGTGTGTGTTAGTAAGTTATTTCAGCAGACCATGAATTTTTACCTAAAAGTTAAGGAATTACCTTATTGATGATAAAGTTTCTCCTGAAGGATTTTAGAAACAGGCTCTAAATTCTTGTTCTTCTCCTTTTAAAGTTAATTTTGATTGATTTATTTTTTTAAATTGAGCAACATGATGATAAAAAATTTACGAGAAAATAGGAAACATATTCCTTAAGGAATAATAATAATGATATTTTATATTTTTCTCCCCACTCATCTAAAAGTTTTGAATCTAACTGGTGGTTTTGTGAAGAAAACTAATCCATGTATATTTAAAAAAAATAAATAAATGTTCCAGGAGATGGTAATGCAGTAAGTACAATATTTTTATTCATATGTATTTTTCTGGGACCAGTGGATATCTGAATACTGTTTAGACTCACACTCATGCACACATGAAAGAGAGAAAAAATAATAGTAATACTTACCAAAGTTCAGGTTGTCTTACTATATGTTGTTTCACATAATGTAACTACCAATAATGATTTGGTATTATAATTCCCATTTTAAAAATTAGCAAATAGAGATTCATAGATTAATTATTAACCTAAAATCAGAAGGGAAGCCTAAATGTATCTAGCTTCAAACTTTGTTTCTGTTTTTCTCTTTTCACCTTGTTGAAGGAAAAAAGCAATATAAAGTAAGTAAAACTATTATTGTCTTTCAAAAAACATTGATCATCTGCTTGCACACTGAGTGAAATAATACAGTGAGAGAAAAAAATCCAAATTTGTTTGTTTATTGTTAATCCTCATCAGAGGATATTTTTTTCCATTGATTTTTATGTAGCAATGTAATTGCTTCATCTTCATCTATTTATGCAATATCTTTAGGAAATGGAGTTAACATACAAATAATATAAATTCTGCCTGCATCATTCATCAGAAGAGCCGTTGCTATTCTCTGTAAAGATAGCTCTTTCTCCATTGGTAAGTAGGTTTCTTTATTCTGCATATATTGATAATCATCAATTTTTACTTATTTGTGCAATCATATGCAGTATCAGAGTTTTACATATATGATTTATAGATAACTAGATGGAAAGAAGAATGCCAATTACTAGGAAAATGTAGACATTTATTATTTAGTGTACTGTTACTTATAAAAGTGATTCAGTAATGAGGATACATAATAAAGGAATTAAAATATATATTTTTAAAAAATATATTTTATTGATTTCAGAGAGAAAGGGAGAGGGAGAGATAGAAATATCAGTGACAAGAATCATTGAATAGCTGCCTCCTGCATGCCCCCTGTGCCCTTGACCTGCATTGAACCATGGACCCTTCAATCTGCAGGCCTACACTATATCCTCTGAGCAAAACTGGCCAGGACAAAGCGTTAAAATATATTGAATGGTATACTCTAAGACCCTTCACCTGATATGACTGCTAACTAACATTTATTGAGGGATTGCTATGTATTAAGCACAGTGCTATGTATACTGCATACTTTAATCCTCACAATAGCCTTTCTAATTTAGTAAAGCCATTTTGCAGTAGAAGAAACTGAAGCCTAATCTTATTAAGAAACATTCTCCTGATTCCTTGGATCAAAAGCACTGAAGCCAGTGTGAAGTTGACTCGATAGCCCCTGTTTTTATTAGTACACTCTACTGTTCATAACATTATTTCCTCTGCACTAAACTTGAGAAATACGTTACTGTTTATATTTATGGAAGACAGAATGTAATAGTAATGGGTTTGAGGGTTAAATAAATTAACATTTATAAAGCACTGAGATCAAAGATTGGAATATAAGACATGATAAAAGTGTCAAATAAGTTAATGATAAAACTGAAATTCAGAATATGAGATTTGTCCAAGTAGGACAGAATTGCATAAATGACAAATAACAGAACTCATAAATTGATTTTGTGCTATGGCTGAGGAGTTATTTTTGGTTTTATTTTTATATTTTTCTTCATTGATTAAGGTATTACATGTGTTCTTACCCCCGTTACCCCCTACCATCCACTCATGCCCTCATCCCCCTGGTGTCTGTGTCTATTAGTTAGGCTTATATGCATGCATACAAGTCTTTTGGTGGATCTCTCTCGGTTACTCCCACCCTCCCCTATCTCAATATTTCTCTGTCTCTGGATCTGTTTTTGTTCATCAGTTTATATTGTTCATTATATTTCATAAATGAATGAGGTTATGTGATATTTATCTTTCTCTGACTGGGTTATTTCATTTAATATAATGCTCTCCAGTTCCATCCATGCTGTTGCAAAGGGTAAAAATTCTTTATTTTTTACCACCACATAGTATTCCATTGTGTAGATGTACCACAGTTTTTTAATCCACTCATCTGTTGATGGGCACTTAGGCTGTTTACCAATCTTAACTATGGTAAATTGTGCTGCAATGAACATAGGGGTGCATATAGCCAGTCTGTTTGGTGTTTCTAGTTTCTTGGGATATATTCCTAGAAATGGCTTCACTGGGTCAAATGGGAGTTCCTGTTGAGAAATTAATCTGTTTGATCTAGTCCTAACTTAGACCTAAGAATTTCTCATTATAGGTCACATGGGTGTATGCATTTACTAAAACACACCAAGTGTGTGAATTTCACATACTAAAATTTATCTCAAAAGGACAGTGAACAATCAGAAGAAAAAAAGTGAAACAATTTGACATATAACAAAGGAGAAGAGTGCATCACTACTAGATTAAACAGAAATAAACTTGGTGTCATGTAAATCACTAACCTGTGGGGCAGCATTCATATTCAAAGAGTAGCTTTGAGTAGGATGTTCTCAGTGAATATAGACGAGCTTTACATAGAAAAATAATCTTGTATATTTTAGTTAACATTAGTATGATTGCTTTTTCTTTGGAAGAAACAGAAGTCAACTCTATCTCAGGCAAAAGGAAATTGTTCTAAAAGGATATGTGCTTTTTTCTAAGTCAGTGTGCGGGCAGAATGCCAGGCTCAGAGACAAAGAGCCACCCAGGGGGCTCTGGAGGTTGGGCAGCTCCAAGGTCACAGTGTCCTTTGGAAGATCAGTCTGATCCTTCGGCTCTTTCCTGCTATCAATTTGATGCAAAATATTTTGCCACCTTGAATCACTAACTTACTAACATTAATAAAGCGATAAACATCTGATGTCTGCCTCACATTTCACAGTGGGAAGAAGTGGGAAACTGAAAGGAGAGAATTTCTGTCCCTCTGCACTCTAGGCAATTCTTTCTAAAAGAATTTTAAGGGGGTGCTAATGGCCGGAGAATTTAAAGATTGGGTAATTGTAAAATGCAATTATGTATTTTTTTTCAAAAAGAAGAAGAAGAAGAAAAATTCCTCTGTCCCACCTAAAAGTCCTTATTCTATGGTGTTTGAAAGGGGAGAAAGCATTAAATTAGACCAACTTAAGTTCTAGGGATTCTCCTGCAGGGAATCAATAATGTTAAAGTTATTAAAAACATCATTTAAAGATATTGCTCTTTCATAGAAGGTCCTTTTCTCTCTCTTAACTCATTCTCTATTCTTATGATAATCATGGGTAAAGGCATTTTTTAGTTCTGAAGATTATATTTGAGGTGGGTGTACCCATAGAGTATTTTTGTGAAAAAAGCAGGGGCACAGGAAGAGAAGAAGGAAGTGAAGAGAGAGAGAGAGAGAGAGAGAGAGAGAGAGAGAGAGAGAGAGAGAGAGAGAGAGAGAGAGGAATCATTAGAAGGTAGTGAAAAGAAAGAGAAGGATAAACAAAACAAAACAAAGAAAGAATGGGGGTCCATATCACAAAAGTCAAGAGAGCTGCTTTCAGTACCCTTAGTTTGCAATGCTTGACTGACATTGAATTCACCAAGAAAAAAGTAGAAACAGGGTGAAAAAAATGCTGAGAAGAAGGAAAACCAAGATCGTTATTGTGTGGTAATAAATAATTTTTTATTTTGCTATAATCCAATATACGTGTCCATTCCCTTCTCTCACTACAGGAGACCATGAGAAGAAACTTCACCTCAGTGACTGAGTTTATTCTCCTTGGACTGACCAATCGCCTGGAATTGCAGATTGATTCTCCTCTTCCTGCTGCTTCTGGTCATTTACATGGTCACCGTGGCAGGGAATCTGGTGATGATTGTACTCATCCAGGTCAATTCCAGACTCCACACGACCATGTACTTTATCCTAAGCCACTTATCCTTTGTGGATCTGTGCTTCTCTTCCAACATAACCCCAAAGATGCTGGCGCTTTTCTTGTCAGAGAAGAAAACCATTTCCTACTCTACTTGCTGGTGCAGTGTTACCTTTATATTGCTTTGGTTCATGTGGAGCTCTATATTCTGGCTGTGATGGCCTTTGATCGATACATGGCCATCTGCAAACCTCTGTTTATGGCATCAAAATGTCCAAGAGTGTGTGCGTGACCCTCATCATGGTGCCTTCCTTATGTGTATGGAGTGCTCACCGGGCTGATGGAGACCATGTGGACCTACAGATTAGTCTTCTGTGGCCCTAATGAAATTAATCACTTCTACTGTGCTGACCCCCCACTGCTTAAACTGGCTTGTTCTGACACCAAGATAAAAGAAACGTCAATGTTGGTTGGTGCTGGAAGTAACCTTACCTTTTCTCTCCTCATCATCCTGGTTTCCTACCTTTATATTTTTTCTGCTATCCCGAGGATGCATTCCACAGGCAGGTGCAAAGCATTCTCTATCTGTTGCTCTCATCTGACAAATGTCACCATATTCTATGTAACTCTCTTCATCATGTATCTTAGACCCCCCTTCAAAGGAATCCGTGGAACAGAGGAAAAAAGTTGCTGTATTTTATACCACAGTAATTCCATGTTGAACCTCATGATTTATAGCCTTAGAAATAAAGATGTGAAAGAAGCATTAACCAGAGAGCTGTTCAGGAAAATAATATTTTCCTAAAATATATCACTACTAGAGGCCCGGTGCATAAATTCATACACAGGTGGGGTCCCTCAGGGTGGCCTTTGAGGATCGGGCCCCAGCTCGTGGCCCCTGCCTGACACTTCACCATGGCCTGGTGCCACCCGCTCACCTGTTCCACCATCCCACCACAGTCCAGCTCTCGTCAGGGCCCATTGGGGCCTGCAGCACCTCCACTGCTGCCCACTGCCAGCACTGCATCGCTGATGCCCACCATGTCCTGCACAGCCCCTTGGTGGTCAGTATACATCATAGCGAGCATTCAAACTCCCAGGACAATTTGCATATTAGGCTTTTATCATACAGGATTCTTTTGGTTCTAAAACATCTTCTAGACCTTTTTCCTAAGTTATGATAAAATAAGAAATATGGTATACCAATGGAAAACACTGCATTTTGAAAAAGTTTAATGGTTTTTTTTAAAACCAAAACATAGTAAATAAAGTTTTTATTACAAAAGTTTACATTTTTATAATTGTCAGTCATTTTGTTCACCAGTTACTTAAATTTCTTTGCCTTTTAAGCACGTGATAGAATTATGTTTCTCTTTTGGGTTTAGGTGTAAGTGTGTTACTATTTCTGGACAATGAATTAGATTAGAGTTCATATGTATCAATTATCAGTTCAGCATAAGGTGGGATGAATACCATATAGAAATTAAACACCACAACCTTCCCCCCCAAAAAAAAGCCACAACTGGAATTTTATATTCTTCCAGTCCTTTTTCTATGTTTTTACATACATGCAACATGTTTACTTAAAATCATTTATTGTAATTCTTGTTTTAATTACTAATGTAAAATATGTATATTATTTCAAAAGTCAATTAATATTATAAAACTTATATGAATCTTTGTCTCACTTCTTACTCTTGTCTTCTCATAGATGTCATCTTATTTTTTCCTTTGGTAATTAACTCATTTTAAATTATATTATTATAGGTGTAGTTGTTGACTTTTCAATCATGAACATGATTGATTGACATCTTTTTTATTAAAAAGAAAGTATTAAAATTCTTCCACAAATTTCTGCATTCCTATCCAAGAACCACCATTCTTTCTCCTCATCTTCACAATCTGGCCACATTTGAATTTTTTCTTAAATAAATATTTGTTTTTTGAAATACTATGGAGATATCATTAGTGATACCTTAATAATACTATGAGTAACACTAAGAGCATTGCTAATACTAATTACTAAGATCATTAGTAATACTATGAATGTAATTCTCTGTTTGCACAATTGTTTGACTTTCATAGAGTTGAGAGTTGTTTTTACTTTTGTTTTTATTTTTACATCTACTTTCCCCAAAACTTTCACTGAACCAGATAGGACCTTCTATAGAAACAAACTGATAGGTGACCTATAATATGCACACTTTCTCTCTGGAGGCTTCTATCTTACTCTTGGATTTTACATGGTTGCTTTCTAGGTCTATTGCTGAGCTGTTATCTGGAGACAATGATTGCCATCATTGGTTTAAAATGTTGATCACTGGACAATATATTAGAAACTGGAGATTCAACAATAAGCAAGACAAAAAAGTCCTCTATTAAACTTTAGGAGGGAGGGGAGTCAGATAGCAAACAGATAGAATATCTCATCCATAGTACTTTTAACAATAAAGAGAGATTAAAAAAGAAATATCTCAGGTATGGGTAAATGCTAAGGAGAGAGTAAGACAAGTCAATATGGAAGATGGTAACTGTCAACCTTAGAAGCGAAGGTCATGGTAATGGGTCAGCTTCAATAGCTCAAAAAGGGCTGTTGGAGAAAGGGACACCTGAACTGCAGTCTAGATAAATAGCATAAGGTAATCATAACCAAAGTCTTTGGTAATTGTAACCAGGAGAATCAAAGTTTTAGGCATGAAGCCTGGCATGTGAGAATAACAAAAAGAAAGGCCATGTGTCTGGAGCTTAATAAATGGGAGAAACAACAGGTGACATTGATGCCAGAAAACCAAATGTGGAAGGCATGGTAGAAACAACAAATTAAATATAGTCTTACTTATATTTAACATATATTTGTTGATTATTGCCTATATGAAACACTTGTTGTCATTGGTAGTTACCAGTGTCTCACTTTCTAAGTGTTTTTCTTCTGGAAATTACTCATTTGTACCTAGTATTATTTATTTAAGTATCCCATCAATGTGCGAACTTCTTTAGGGGACAGATATGTTATTCTTATTTATATTCTGGGGAGTAAACAGCATTGAACTTTTCACTGAGAACATAATAAGTTAGAGAACTTGAAATGATGAAGACAATGACTTGAATTCAGTTTCATGAGTTGTGTCCCCAAAGTATTGCACATTTGTTTTTCATTATTTCTTAAATATTGTCCTACTACTCATAGCAGACAAATGGTCTAAATGTCAATGAATTATAAATTACAGAATTAAAAAAATCTTGAATTGAGAAAGTACACTACCAATTAATATTTCTCCCCATGAGAATGCTCTCCATTAGGATTTCATTTTTAATTGTTTCTTGAAACAGCTGGGGATTCTCCTGAGATAAATGCTAATGTCAATAAATTGGGTATAAATCCTATAGCACTGGTAAGAATTTGACCTTTGTGGTCACTAAGAAGAAACTCACATTTTCACAGGTAGGAGAGGAAATGTGTTTACATATTAGTTTTAAATATCTAGCAATTTATGTATTTGCTTCACTAGATTGCATATTTTTTAGATATTGATGTGTTGAAATAGGCAATTTCACAGGAAATTTTCACAGACAATGCATATTCTATGAGAAAAAATCTATAGGGTGGTTGCTCGACTCTGTCTTTTTCTATGTTCCCAGTGTTTTTGAATCATTCTGGTAGATATGGATCTCAAACAGATGCTTCAATAAGATTAGTTTCAAATTACATTCTTTTTCTGTTTTTCATTTACCTAATTTCTGGGTATCTTCTGCCATCAATTTCCACAAGAAACAGACAATTAGAAAATTTAGAGCCATGAAGTTTATTAACAGTTTAACATTTTTCTGACTTCTCAGAATTAAAGTATATCCTCAAATAGGCATTTTCTTGTGAGTATTAAACATATGGAGAATTTAGCTTCAGTATATGCAGCTTTGAGGTTTAGACTAGAAGCTCTCTAGGTCCTTTATGGTTCTCTTATTTATAAGGTTCTGGATTCTTTTCCGATGTCCTGTTTCTGTCTAAGGTCTGTTTTTTGTTTTGTTTTGTTTTTTTAGAAGCCATACTTGTACTCTAGAGAAACATTCCACCCCCGCCCCTGCTAGATTTTTTTTCAACCAAGATACTTGAACTATGAATCAGTCTGGTAATAATAAAAAACTAAATTGGATCAAATCTTACAACAATAAGTTGATGAAGAGTATTCTGATCCTTCTTTTGCCAGATGCCATATGCAGCTATGTGACTCATCCAGCTTTCTAACTGTATATGAGTGTTTGCTGTGAGTGTTTCTTGATGCTTAGCGGCAGTCTGACAGATCTCCCATAGGCTCTATCTTTATATTAGTTGTTTCTGCCATAGCCCCACAATTCTAAAATTAAAATATGGTTAGCGATGATATTCTCTGCTAAAAAATTACGTTTGCCTATAGCCAGTGGGATCTAAGTAAAATTGCAAAGATCTGCAATAGACACAAGTCAGTATTATAATCTAGATAATGAACAGGAAAAATTGCTCATTGGGCACAGAGTTCAAAGAAGAGCTTTTGGTTTCCTTTTTGCCAATTGAATCACAATACCTAGATTCTTGGAGCAAATTTCCTCATAATTTTAAGTTAGGGCACTGATACCTTAGCTGCCTGTCTTCCTTTCTTCTCACTCTCCCATCTTTTACTTTTGTTAGAATGTCTGGTCTGTCCCTATCATCTATACCAAGAAAAGCAAGGAAGGAAGGAAAGAAGGAAGGAAGGAAGGAAGGAAGGAAGGAAGGAAGGAAGGAAGGAAGGAAAGAAGACAAGAAAGAAAGAAAGAAAGAAATAAACCAGTTCTACTCCAAGATCATATTATATTCATATTTATTTTTCCTAGTAGCTTATAGTGCAATCATTGGTGCAGAATAAGAAGCAATAAAGTTAGTTAACTTTGTATCCTCACCTGTTACCTGTAGAAGTGGGCTTCTTGCATGGAAGGATGAGTGATCTCTATTTTGTGGAATTAAACCCCTGGGTTTCCACTGTCCTATTTCCCTCTGTTCCGCCTTAGAAAAAGTTCAATCTTATCTTCAGCAGGGCAAGAATTAAGGCCATGCCCAGAGCTTCCACTCCATAATAAAGCACAGTTCAGTCCAGCATCCTGTGTGTGGAGTCTACCTGGCCCTGGGCCAAGCAGCTACTTAAGCCCACATGGCAGGCAAATGTAAAGGGCAAGGGCAGATCACAAAGCAAGGGAATGCAAGGCCAAGAACAAAACAAGAGAGAATACTTTGCCTTGGGGATTTTACCCTTCCAAGAATATGCATGCTTGCAGTGGCTCCACCCTTGTAGCCGATTCATTGTTTTCCAGACTAGACTGACAAGCAAGCACTTCCCTATGTGACCCCAATTTCCTTGTGCTTACTAGTATATCCCTCTTTGTTTGAGCCCTTGCCCCAGTGATCTGCAGGGAGCCTGAAGCTATAGCTTCCTGGTGAAGCTGCCCTGATGACCATGCTGACAATGCTGGCTTCCCCTTTGCTCTGTTCTTATTATTAATATTAAGAAATTAACTGATTTTAATGATAAAAATTGAATTTAAAATTTTTGGCAAAACTTTTTCTCTTTCCCCAAGAAGTGATGAGCTTTCCTGAGGAAGCAGCATGTTACAGAGGAAGAACATTAAACTGGGAACTATATCTCATTCCTCTCCTAGTTCTTCCATTTCTAAGCTGCGAGTCAGAATTACTTGCTATAAGCATGCATGCATGAATAGCTTACAAGGTTTTATAAAGTGTCTTAAAGTGTTCTATGAACTATAAAATTTAATGTTAATAAAATGGTTATAGTTATTGATTATAGTTATTGAAGTACCTCATAATATTTAATAGCTATGAGGATAAGATTTGAAACCAAAAGGTCCAAGAAATCATCTGTGTTTCTTGAATACAAAATAGCATGCTATAGTATCTATTTCATAGGACATTTAGATTAAAATAAAACAATAAGTGGAAAGTATTTTAATATGGTGCATGGAATATAAGAACCCAACAATTATGATTGTTGTTGCATTGTTACAACTTTAAGCAGCAAATTAATCAGATTTGTTAGTTTCACTTATATTTTAGGGCAGGTGAAAAATGAAGTATTGTCACATCAATATGCTGAGTCTGTTCAGAGAATATCAGAAGTTTTGCACAGCCTATTGACAAATTATCTGATAATTACACTTTCTAATGTCCAAATTGCCCACAGAACAGAATATTTAGAAATAATCTTCAATTTATGCAATTGCTAGCATTTAAAAATTTTGTTTGTAAATTTATACTTGGTGAGATAGATAATACATCAGTAAATCATCAAACTGGGAAATATGAGATGAAGGTCTGATGGGTTATGTCATCTCATCTCCGCACAATTCAGTTTCTCAGTGTTCAGAATGATCTCTACCTGTGTTACCTTCTAAGTGATAGCTAACCTTCCCTATATCTATGTGTAGAGATGAAAGAAGGCAGACAGGAACTCTAAGCATTTCTAAGTTTTTATTATAATATTTTCTTTGACAGAAAACTTATTTAGATTTAAAATTTTTTTCTAAGTATTGAGATACTTACGTTTATAATTTTATCTTTAGGCTCCAACTTATCTGCACAGTGTGATTACAAATACAACCTGAATGAAACCCATTCTGTTGAAAACTTTTAGACTTGCATTATCATACATCTGTTCATCTCTAATTATGGAAATGCTGCTGAGATAACATAACTAAGGCCTTTTGGATCTTTTTACAGTATTTAACCTGATAGCCCTAGCTGGCTTCGCTCAGTGGATAGAGTGTTGGCCTGCAGACCAAAGGGTCCCAGGTTTGATTTCTATCAAGGGCACAGATTTCAGTTGCAGGTTTCTTCCCAGCCTGTGTCCTGAATGGGGCACATTCAGGAGGCCACCAATTGATGTGTTTCCCTCACATTGATATTTCTCTCTGTCTTTGCCTCTCTCTTCCACTCTCTCTAAAAATAAATAGAAAAATGTCATTGGGTAAGGATTAAAAAAACAACAACAACAAATTATATTTAACCTGATACAATACTCAATGATGAAAAAATTCCTTTATATCTCTCCTTAGATAAACTAAAGCCTCTCCTATGAGACATAGAAATGTCCAGAAGAAACTACACTGTAGTGACAGAATTTATTCTCTTGGGCCTAACAACTCGCCCAGAACTGCAAGTTGCTTTTTTTGTGCTGTTCCTCATGGTCTACATAGTCACTGTGATAGGCAATGTGGGCATGATCGTTTTAATCAAAATTGATTCTCGACTCCACACTCCCATGTATTTCTTCCTCGCAAGTCTGTCTGTTCTAGATCTGTGTTTCTCCACAAATGTCACCCCCAAAATGCTAGAAAATTTCTTATCAGAGAAGAAGACCATCTCATATGCCGGCTGCTTGGTGCAGTGCTATATCGTCATTGCTGTGGTCCTCACAGAGCACTGCATGTTGGCTGTCATGGCATATGACCGCTACATGGCTATCTGTAATCCACTGCTCTACAGTAGCAGGATGTCCAAGAGTGTCTGTGTCCGCCTGGTCATTGTTCCTTACGTCTATGGTTTCCTCCTTAGCGTGATGGAGACCTTGAGGACCTACAACCTCTACTTCTGTGGCGCTAATGAAATTAATCATTTCTACTGTGCTGATCCTCCTCTTATCAAACTAGCATGTTCTGACACGTACAGCAAAGAGCTATCGATGTACATAGTCGCTGGCTACAGCAACGTCCAGTCCCTCCTGATCATTCTCACATCCTACCTGTTCATCCTGGTTGCCATTCTTAGAAGCCATTCTGCAGAAGGAAGAAAAAAAGCTTTCTCCACATGTGGCTCCCACCTGACAGTGGTCACAATCTTCTATGGAACCCTCTTCTGCATGCATCTGAGACGTCCCACAGAGGAGTCAGTGGAACAGGGCAAAATGGTGGCTGTGTTTTACACCACAGTGATCCCCATGCTGAACCCCATGATCTACGGCCTCAGGAACAAGGATGTGAAAGAGGCATTGAGAAAAGCAATCTGGAGACAAAGATTGGGGAAATAAAAGTGCTCAACTGAAATATTTAAAAATATTTCTAGACATAGCAAGATATGATATTGGGTTAGACATCTCTTGTGTCAAGTAGCTGATGAGGTTAAAATTCTCTGAACAAGTGTTTGAAAAATGGGAAAAATAAGAGGCAACATTTTGGCAATTCATACATATGCCTGTATCAGCTAGTGTAATTTCTTACAGAAAAAAAAAGAGGTTTAAAGAAATCTAAATTTTCACTTCATTTTGTTTTTCTGTCAGGTAAAAAACAAACAAACAAACAAACAAACAAACAAAAATCTGGAAGTAAGCAGTTCCAATTTGTATGCCAGCTTTATTAGATTTGGTCTCTGAGTCCTTTATAGCTTGTTTTTGTGTGTGTGTTTGTTTTAAAATGGTTTACATTCCTACAGTCACTTTAGAATGTACAATGGCTGCTCTGAAGGCAGCCCACATGTGCAAATGGTTCAGATGTTCTAAATGTTCTATGCAACATGTTTTCTCAGATCTTTGGGGCCAACTTAATCATAATCTCAAACCTCCCTGCAAGAGAATTTAGGAAACTATTATTCCAGGACACTGTATCAGGCTAAAACATAGGGTTCTACCATCTCCTCTTTGATGAATAGCAATCTACACGCCACTTTTTAAAAATAAGCTCAATTTCAAATTTTACTCATTTAAGCAATGATTACCTAACCCACTTCCAATGATTCCTAATATTTGAATTGAGTAACACTTTATTTCATAGGCGATGGGAGGATCTTAGATATCTGACAACATCTCCACAAATGTCCTTGAGTGAAATCTCTTTTAAAATATTTTGTCACATAAAACTTCTTTCTCAGTCTCAATATTACAACTAAGTAAGCTTTTGTTTTCTTTTTGCAGAATCATAAAAATGCTTTCATGGATGTGCTTTCTAAGTGCATTTGGCTGTTTTAGGAATCAAGATTTCATAAAAGATTGTTTTCTTTATGTAGGCTAATGATACTAATTAATTCAATAAACTTAGTATGTGAACATATTTAGTATCCATTAAAAATCCTATTTGTTTCTTACCTTATAATGACGATTAGAAGGTTATAACACAATCTTGTTAATGTTTTGGAATTTAGAGTGTGTTTTCATAAATATTTATTATCAAGTTATTTTTAGAAAATTTGGGGGAGATGTGGAGATATATTTACTCCTTTTCCCTCCTTTTGATAAATCAAAATCTATTTTTTGATTTATTGAGTGTGACCTTGAGTAAGGCACCACTTTCTAAGACTTGTTTTGGGTTTTTGTGTTTGTTTGTTTTTCCTATAAAAATGGCAGTAATACAATTACCTAAACAGGTAATTATGAGAATTAGATTAAATTAAATTAGCAGTGTCTGGCATGTGTTAACTTTAATAAATGCTGAAATGATACTATGATTATTTCTAATTTTCTTTGCTTATAATCTAAGTTGAAGCATATATATTTTTCCTGCTTCCAGAAGCTATAATTTGAATTATAAGGAACAATATCATTTCCTCTTTATCTGGAAAAACCAAGTGGCAAAGACTCAGACATAATATAACCTTATTCAAGTTGAGTAACACCATCACCAAATTTAGTGTGATGCAAGCCCAAAACAAATATTGTTATTTGATCCTGCACACATCCAAAATAACTTGAGTTTGAGGGGAAATAAAATTGTGCAAATCTGTTAAAAACAAACAAAACTCAACAGTCCTCTTCCTCTAGATATGTGCTTCCCCAGGGTCATTTCTAGAGAAAGTTTCTTAATTGCTTCTTATTTTTTTTTTTTTTTACTGAGGCAAAGACTTAAAGGAAATGTCTCTATGGACCTCCAGTTTCTCTTTTGCCTGGTATATACAAGTAGTTTTCCATCTCTTACACAGCATTCATTTTTCAACTCTGCGTCCTTCCTGGAGATATTGCTCTTCATTCTCAGGTTGGTATAAAAATGAATCAGCCTAGAACTGTTAGATGAAGGTTGTATATCGGATTTTTTAATTAATTAACATTAATTATTCCACATATGTTATCTGTGTGTATAGGTGTGTTATTTGTATATGTGAAAGAGACAGAGAAATGAGGGAGAGAGATAATTTTTCTATAGAGATTTGATTATTACAAACTATTCATGGAAGCTATAATTTTCAAGAGTTTATTTAATAACAATTGTCCTTTGTATATTTATTGTGTATTAATGTATAATATCTCTTTCATGCTCATAAGTACACAATGAAATGAATACTATTATTGCTGTTATATCATATTAAAGCATAGAGAAACTAAAAACAAACAAAAAGTAAAACCTTCCAAAATGCATAAAATGTCATGGAGCTAGAATTCAACCAGACAATAGATACATAATTTTTTAACATTATACTTAATATTTTTCTCATTTCTGGTCCTTTGAAGGAAAATATATATCTATTGGAAACATTTTGAAAAACAGAGTGTCACAATATAGAAAATTTGTGTATAAATTTTTCCTTTAAATGGTGAAGAAAATACTTAAATGCTTCTAAGATCCTCAAATTCTCTTTCTTTTCAGACTTTATACACCCTAAGATCAGAACTAACCACTCCATTTTTTCTATCAGTTCATCATAGCTGTTACCTGGTTAACTACCATTCAGGTTTTCATATATTTAGCTTTTGCAAAATACCAACACCACCATCTTTTTATACTTCCTTTTATGATGAATCATCTGTGGTACTGTGCAATGAGATCTTAATTTCCAAATAAAAATTTCTCTCTTTTTAAAAAATATATTTTATTGATTTTTTACAGAGAGGAAGGGGGAGATGTAGACAGTTAGAAACATCGATGAGAGAGAGACATCGATCAGCTGCCTTCTGCACAACCCCCACTGGGGATGTGCCTGCAACCAAGGTACATGCCCTTGACCAGAATCAAACCTGGGACCTTTCAGTCCACAGGCTGACGCTCTATCCACTGAGCTAAACCAGTTTTGGCAGAATTTCTCTCTTGCTAATCTTTAAAAAATGCATAAGGGTAAGCAGCTCCTTATCTTACTTATTTTTGAATCTCTAGAACATAATAGTGGATGACACCTACTAGATTATAATTACATGTTAGATATGCCAAAGAGTCCATATGCAGGGAATATGTATAATGTATGAATATGTATGAATGTGTATAAGTGATTCTCATTTTTCATGTGGTTTTGATGATGATTGTGATTAGTTGTCCCACTTCAGTTTAAGTTAAGTATAAATATGAGGTTAGATTCAAAATATATGTTTATCTGACATTTATGGATGAGTTATTTGATTAAATGGCTTTCATTTCTAATCTTGGAGAATATCCTATATAACAAAGAGCTAATATGCTAATTAGGCCAAACAGCGGAATGACCATCCAGACAACTTTCTGGACGAAGCCAGGGCTGCAAGGGCCAACTCCCTTGCATGAATTTCGTGCATCAGTCCTCTAGTAGTTATAAGAAACGATGAAATAAAATTTATTTTTTACTTGTCATTAAAAAAGAAGTATAACTCTCCATAAATATCTTAAAAATATGAAACTACCAAACATTCCAGCATTAGAAATGAAGTATATCTACAAGTAGTCTTGGAAATTTAGCTACTCACAATATTTAGTACTAGCATGTTTCAATCACAATTTTTTACATAACTGTTATGTAATGGGCCTGAGAACCTATTATTCTTAATGACCTTTAGAAAGCCTGTTACATAGCAACTGTTCATAGAATATTTTCTGAAAATAATGACAAAAGGCAGTCATAGATATGTAATAAAGAAAATAATGAAAAACAGATATGATAAAAGTATAAATTAATAAATAATCAATACCTGATTTTTAAATTTATTTCCTTTTTGTTATCACAGAGATTTGTCACTAACATTGACCTAGAACTGAGAAAATGCTCAATTTCACTGATGTGAAAGAGTTTATTCTTTTGGGACTAACCAGTCATCGGGAATGGCAAGTTCTCTTCTTCATCATTTTTCTTGTGGTCTATATTGTCACTTTAGTGGGCAATATTAGCATGATCATGTTAATTAAGATCAGTCCACAGCTCAATAGCCCCATGTACTTTTTTCTCAGTCATTTGTCATTTGTTGACGTGTGGTTTTCTTCCAATGTCACCCCTAAAATGTTGGAAAACCTGTTATCAGAGACAAAAACTATTTCTTATGCTGGTTGTCTGGTACAGTGCTTCTTCTTCATCGCCCTTGTCCACGTAGAAATTTTTATCCTTGCTGTGATGGCCTTTGACAGATACATGGCAATTGGAAAACCTCTGCTCTATGGCAGCAGAATGTCAAGGATTGTCTGTATTCGACTGATCTCTTTCCCTTACATATATGGTTTTCTGACCAGTCTGGCAGCAACATTATGGACTTATGGCTTGTACTTCTGTGGAAAAATTGAGATCAACCACTTCTACTGTGCAGACCCACCTCTTATCAAAATGGCTTGTGCTGGGACCTTCGTCAAAGAATATACCATGATCATTCTTGCAGGCATTAACTTCACCTATTCCCTGACTGTAGTGATCATTTCCTACCTATTCATTCTCATTGCCATCCTACGGATGCACTCAGCAGAAGGGAGGCGGAAGGCATTTTCCACCTGTGGGTCCCACTTGACAGTGGTCATCATATTTTATGGGACTCTTATTTTCATGTATCTCAGACGTCCCACAGAGGAGTCCGTGGAGCAGGGGAAAATGGTGGCTGTGTTTTACACCACAGTGATCCCCATGTTGAACCCCATGATCTACAGTTTGAGGAACAAGGATGTTAAAGAAGCCACGAGCAAAGTGATGAGTAGAATATGTGTAACCGAATAAAATAAAATTGAGTTAATGTTGTCTTCTATGTTTCATAAGTATTTGTCAGCAGGTAATGGCTCAGGACATAGCTAACGGCCTTTTATAAAAGCTACAGACTGTGCATTGAAAATAAAAAAAATAGAAAATGACTCAAATTAAAAAAAAATAAAGTAGATTGACCCATTCCTGTTGATCTAAGCAGAGAAGAGAACTGAAATTTTATAAATTACCTAATCAAGAATTTTGTTATTTGAACCAAAGTTCAGAAGTATACTAACTGAAATTGTTCAAATACCTGTCTAGAATGAAAAGATTTCTTCTTATTTAAAATGCAGTAGATGAATTTTGGAAATATCAATTTGCTTCCTTGGAGAGTAAATTGGGGCAGAAAAATATTTCATTTAATGTTCTAGAATGAGATCATAAAATAGTCTCACTAGAAGTTGTGAGATTGTGTGATATTTCATGCCTTTTCTTTTTTTTAAAATGTGAGGCAGGTCTGTTCAGCAACAACTACTTTGAAAATAGCAATCCTATTGCATTTAATCCCTTCTCAATTTTTGTTTTTTGTTTTGAAGAGACACAGCATGATTCCAACAACTGCTATAGTTTAACCAAAAGTTGCCAGACACCAGACTGCACTTTCATGTGCCCCTTCCAACAGTCTTCAGTCTGAATAAAGTGGATAGAATTTGTAGATGGATGTGCCATTTTGAAAGCACAATGTTCCAGATTCTTCTTAACAACTTAAAATGATATTCATGTGTAATATATAGTACTTAAATATTTAAAAATAATTTTTGTATCTGCAAGAAATAAAATATTTACGGTGGTTTCTTTCTTGTTCACAATACCATGTCCTGCCATGATAATAACATAATTTGTTATCTCTCTTGTACCTCATGTCACAAAATATAAGCATGAGGCAAAGACTTTACAAATTGACTTCCTTAAAGATTCTTTGTCTTCAGATAAACAAACAAACAAACAAACAAACAAATAACTGATGTTTTGATGTGGACAATACATAACTACAGAAATGTATGTCACAGATTTAATCTACACATTTAAGTAGCTATAAATTTATCTGCAAATATGTAAATATAAAATGAGATCCATGCAATATGAAAACAAATGTTTTTCCTTGTATGTTTCTGAGTTTTCGTATCCCTAAGCAAAATAAAAAAATGCATATGAATTCATTTCCAGATAAACACACACATTTTATAGGCAACACGTTAAAACTATTTACATATAAACAAATTGCTATTTTAGATTAAATTGTAGTATTACTGTGTCTCTAATGACACAATTTAAACTCTAAAGAATTAAAGATCTAACTTACTTATGTTACTTGGCAGTGAGATTAAACCCACTTATTGGAGAACTCTTGATAAATTATGTTATAATATATTTCATAAGATGATTTTGAAGCATTTTAATACTTTGTAATCTGTTAACATGTGGTTATGTATGAGCTTTGTAACCTCTTTTTTTCCCTCAAAGGTGAAATGCTTTGTCAATTGATTTTTGGAGAGTTACTTTTGTTTTACATAAAGATTGATGAGGCCAAGGTCAAATTATGCTCTTGATCTGAGTTTCCAAATTTTAAATTAATTTGTGGGTGACCTTTAAAAAGTCAACTCTTATTATTCCTCTAGTTAATTTTTAGTATGTAGTCTTTGGTCTCAAAGGCCTATTCTGGTTCATAATTTTCATGACTTGGCAGGACTTAATTTTGCCATTAGCTGGAAATTCAGGATATTTCTGTAAAATACTTTTTGAAATAGATTTTTATTGTTACTCTAGAGGCCTGTTGCATGAAAATTCATGCAAAAATAGGCCTTCCTTTCCCTGGTTTTGCTCCCAGCCACCCAGGAGCCTGCAAGTCTGTGCTCTGGGCCACAGCACTGCTCCTGTAGCTCTCTCTGCCACCATCTTCACCCACATAGCAGGTATCCTGCCCCACCCGGCTGCTCCATACCTGTATATGCAAATTAACCTTCCATCTTTGTTGGGTTAATTTGCATACTCACTCCTGATTGGCTGATGGGCAATGTGGAGGTATGGTCAAATTGCCTAATTCTCTTTTATTATTGTAGATATATTTCTATATCTATCCACTTCATTATATTTAATCATCTCCTACACAAAGTGTATTTGTCTCTGCCACTCTCTTTCTATAACACACACACACACACACACACACACACACACACACAAACATTTCCTTCTTTTCAAAGCTACATTTTCATGGAAGAGTGTACATTGCATCATAATAGCCTGGTGCCCAAAAATTCATCTGATGTATTTATCCATAATAAATTAGAAAGAACTCAGGAGTTCTGAGTACTTGGGCACTGAAGAATTGAGAATGAAACTTTTCCTGAGCACAATTATGTTGGTAACTGTTCAGAGGGAAAACTGCATAAATAATTAAAAAATATTTAGTGTGTCATATGAGTCAGGCATTATGCTGAGAATTATCCCTATGTCATCTGAGATCATTAATCACACTGTAATATAATAGTTACCCCATTCTACAGGTGAGTATTGAGGCTGAGAACTGTTACTTTTCCAATGTCACATAGTTAGAGTGGTTAGAGCTAAGGTTTGATTCCTGATCTAACTTCAAAGTTGATGCTCTGATTCTGAGAATAATTTAAACTCCATGAGTCAAATTGCTCTACTGTAATTGATTGCTTCACCAAGACCATTACTTGTACCCGTTCTCCCTAAATGTTTCCAAGTGATTCATCAGTTTTGATGAATCTGGCATCTATAAAAAACCATGAGACACAAGATGCTATGATCATATATCTTGATAGATGGTGTTTATTAGACATGTACACAACAGAAAAGAAAGTGACTGACCAAAATTTTATATGATGCAAACCAAGAATATTTTTCTGACATGCATAATTGCTAAGTGTGGATAAAAGATGGCAGACTATATGAGAGATTATATCATGATATCAAAAATTTTGATTTCTTAATTTAACTAAAAGAATTATTCTTCCAATTAACACCCCTTAGCTTCTTCTACTCTTGAGATGTTTCTAGAATTGGAATCATTATTCCTTTCATAATTACCTTGATAGTTCCTTGGGGAGATGCTCTCCTTGTTCCAAATTCTAGTATAAATAGTAAAAAAGTATCATCTGATGTTCTCCTCTGCTGAAGGTAGGTCTGTAAATTGTATTTTATGTAATCTAGATGAATCCAATAAAATCTATTATTTTTATCTCTGTCTTGAAGAGAAGACTAAAACCTTATTTGTAGACTTATTTGTTATTACAGTGTTTGATTTTGTGAAATTTTATTATTAGCAAATATTTTTATTTCAATTCAGATTTTATTCGTAATTTCATAAGAATGACATTGTTACGAAGGGGATTTACAATCTTTTATTGCTCATTTGAAAAATACTGGTTTTTAGAGAGAGAAAGGGAGAGGGAGTGTGAGATAGAAACCTCAATGATGAGATAGAATCATTGACCAGCTGCTTCTCTGCACGGCCCCACTAGGAATCTAGCCTGCCACCTGGGCATGTGCCCTGATGAGGAATTGAAACATGATCTCCTAGTTCATAGGTTGAACCTCAACCACTGAGCCACACCAGCCAGGCTATTCCTCACCTTTTCACCCATTCATTCTTCTCTACAAATTTCATTGATTTGCACATTCTTGTCTTAAAATATATGTAAGTGAAGTTTGAGAATATTGTGTCCTTTGAGGATGATTGGATCAGTAATTTTTCTTCATGAAAAATTCCTAAAAGGTTAATAAAAAATAAGTTGTTTTTTTATTTATAAATTGCACATTCTATACTCACAATTGTTTTTATAGACAATGCACACTTATGTAATAAGTTGACTCTATCTCCAAAGTGACTGGTCATCTGCTCCTGGGTCTATGTGATCCGTAATGATTGAAAGGTAGAGAGAAGCAGTGGTATGTCTTTGTAGCTCAGCCTGCTCTAGGGTCACACAAAGCTCTGTCCATCAAGGATTAGTTATTAAAAGGATAAATTTCTTCATGCTTGGAGGGTAATCAAACTAAATTTTAAATATGTAGAAATAGAATAATAAATTATCAAAGAGGTGGCAATATAAAGTTGTTAAGGGTACCATGCTGCCATTAAATTAATTGGTTTGTACCCCAAGTCTGTTCAATTAGCAGTTGACTGACTTATGAAGACTTTCCTAGCCTGTCAGTGGACTAGTTTCTTCATTTGTAAAGTGACAATTCTAATGTTTCATAACCTTTGCATGCAAAGGGTTTCATAAGCATTCAATAAAAGTTGATTATTCTTATTAATATTCTAAAGTTGAGATGATTGACACTAGAAAAATCTATCTTAGAGAGTTTTAATAATATTAGACTATAGTGATATATGAATCTGATTTAGAGATCAGGATGCTTTCTAAATAAATTATATATGTCAATATTTCTGAATATCTGTTCTGTATAACATCCAACCTAGGCATTTTAAAGAGTTCCAAGATGAATGAGACAAATACTATTGCCACAGAGGTAGTGATTATGTAGAGGAAGAGAAATATACACATCACACAGGGATTGGAACAAAATTAGAGAAGTAGCATTAGTTTATGATTTTAGATACTTTGATGCTTTTCCTACGTTTTATACTTAAAATAATATAGTAGTAGCGTTAACTCAAGTGAAAATCTGTTCATCAGAGAATTTGGATTCATTGAGTGGGGTCGGGAGTCTTTATATAAGAAAATCCCTGACCTTAGCTCTGTTTCCCAAACACAGCCTGCAGCTCTCATCTGGATACTTTCCTTTTTTTTTTTTAATATATTTTATTGATTTTTTACAGAGAGGAAAGGAGAGAGATAGAAAGTCAGAAACATCTATGAGAGAGAGACATCGATCAGCCGCCTCCTGCACATCCCACAGTGGAGATGTATGTGCCCACAAGCAAGGTACATGCCCCCAACTGGAATCGAACCTGGGACCTTTCAGTCTGCAAGCTGACGCTCTATCCACTGAGCCAAACCGGTCTTGGCTCATCTGAGTACTTTCATACTTAAAAGGAGCCAAACAGCTGAGCTGCAGTAGTGGAGCTCTCTAGTAAAAGGAAACTTAGATCAGAACTAAAACTGCAGTGCCTGTTATGTGCCTAATTTATTTTAAAGATGACATATTTCATTTATGTATTAAAATTTTTAGGAGTAAGAAAATAGCTCATAGAGATTAATTAACTTCTCAAATGTGTCCTGCTACTAATTGGAGGGGCCATGATCTATATATATAAAAGTGAAGTGATTCGAATGCCGGAATGACAGGTTGCTTTGTCTCGCACTGTGGCCCAGATTGGCCCCACTCATCCTGATTGGGGGCAGAGCTGGCCGGCCAATCACCCATAGCTCCTCTAAAATATTGGTTTTTGGAGAGAAAAAGAGAGAGGGAGTGTGAGATAGAAACCTGGTTGGCCCCAACCCCGATCATCCCTGCCATCCTAATTGGGGTGGGCTGGCTGGACCATACCTGTGCACGAATTAGAGCATTGGGCCTCTAGTATAATCATAAAGTTCATGCACTTTTTCATATAGAAAGGAAGACTTCTAGTGACATTCTTTTTCAACAGGCCAAGCTACTATTTCCTCTTCTGAGTTTTTTAATTTGCACTCACTTTTTCCTTCATATTTCTACACAACTGGCTACTTCTCATTGACTCAGAAGTCACTTCCCCAGAGAGGTCATTTTGATCACTCTATCTGCACTCTGCCTCCCCTTATTTCTTATTTATTAGTGTGCTGTACTTTTGTCACAGCAATTATACTCCTTAAATTATCTCATTTGCATATTTATCTATTGCTAACGTTAGTGTCATAATCTAATAAAATATAAATGTCTAATTTTAATAATATGTATTAACGATGAATGTAATTTCCTCTATTACAGATAAGAAACTGATAAGTATTGATGGTAACTACTTATAAGACCTATTAAAGAAAACAATTATGCCCATATACTCTTGGACATTGGGTAAAACCCTCATTGATTTTTAAATTATTTTAATTGACTTAAAACTTTAAAAGTAAAACAAATGCATTCATTTAAAATAATTTCTCCATAGGCCATACAGACTGGGTCTGTGTAAAGACAATGCCAAATTTCACAGATGTGACAGAATTTATCCTTCTAGGGCTGACGAGTCACCAGGATCTTCAAGTTCTCTTTTTTGGGGTGTTCCTAGTAGTTTACATAATAACTCTATTAGGAAATATTGGTATGATCGTATTGATCAGTATCATCCCCCAGCTTCAGAGCCCTATGTACTTTTTCTTGATGTGTAGTTCTCTTCCAATGTCACCCCCAAAATGCTGGAAAACTTATTATCAGAGAAAAAAACCATTTTCTATGTGGGGTGTTTGGTGCAGTGTTACTTTTTCATTGTCCTTGTCCATGTGGAAGTCTATATCTTGGCAGTGATGGCCTTTGATCGCTACATGGCCATCTGCAACCCTTTGCTTTACGGAAGTAAAATGTCCAGGACTGTCTGTGTTCGGCTCATTTCTGTGCCTTATGTCTATGGATTCTCTGTTAGTCTAATATGCACACTATGGACATACGGCTTGTACTTCTGTGGAAATTTTAAAATCAACCACTTCTATTGTGCAGACCCTCCTCTTATCAAGATTGCCTGTCATGGGGACTACATCAAAGAATATACGATGATTGTGATTTCTGGAATTAACTTCACATATTCCCTCTCAGTGGTCCTGATCTCCTATACCCTCATTGTAGTAGCTGTGCTACGCATGTGCTCTGCTGACGGGAGGAAGAAGGCCTTCTCCACATGCGGGTCCCACTTGACAGCTGTTACCATGTTTTATGGGACTCTCATATTCATGTATCTCAGGCGGCCCACTGAAGAGTCTGTGGAGCAGGGGAAAAAGGTAGCTGTGTTTTATACCACAGTGATCCCTATGCTGAACCCCATGATCTACAGCTTGAGGAACAAGGATGTGAAAGAGGCAGTCAATAAAGCAATCATCAAGGCCAACTTGGGTCAGTGAAACTACCACAGATATTTTTGTGGTGTATTGTTATCACAATAATAAAAGGCCACGAGGTGTTATGACCAAAACAACCAAACGACCAGTCACCATGAGATGCATGGAACATCTCTCAGACTCTCCTTTGCGGCCCACAGGCTCTGATCACGGCAAGGTTGGCAGCCAGTGGGTGGAGGAGTGGGGTGGCAAGAGGGTGGGCATGGCGAGGTGGGCATGGCTGCAAGCATGGATGCGAGCATGGCAGCTGGGTGGGTGGGGTGCGTGTGGGTGGGTAGAGCCTCATGATATTGTATGCTGGGCCTCTGAATGCATAATAATCTGTCCACTCAATGTATATCCTATATAATAAAGGATAATATGCAAATTGTCCCCTTGACTAGGAGTTCAACCAGTAGGCAGGCCAGCCAACCTCCCATGTCCCCTCTCCCTGCCCAGGTTGCATGAATTCATGCACTGGGCCACAAATATATATATATATATATATATATACACACACACACACACACACACACACACACACACACACACATACACATACTGAGTAGCCAGATTATTATGCATTCAGAGATCATAATAATCTGGCCACTCAGTGTATGTAAAACCCTAATATGCGAATAGATTAAATGGTGAGACATCTGAACAATTGAACAACCAGTTACTATGATGTGAACTGACCACCAGGGGTCACAGGCAGCAGAGTGTGGAACATGGCAGGCATTGGCTATGGCAGAATGGTGGAGCAGGTGAGTGAAGGTGCCAGACCTAGGTGGGGTGTTGGTCACTGTCATTGGGTCAAGCCTCTGTGGTTACTGAAAAATCTTTGCTCCTTTGTGCCGCAGTTCTACCTGGTGCTTGCACCTGCTGCCAGCACTGACCCTGCTCACAATCACCACTGGCACCAGAGCCACCACCCACATCTGCTGCCAGTGCCTGGCACTGGCCCCAATCACTTGGTTATGTCAACAGGTGGACCCAATTACCTCTGAGGGCTTCTCCATATCCCCCTGCCCCTGAGGGGCAATTGGGGCAGCAGCTGCTGCTCATATCTGTTGACAGTGCCAGCCCTGCTTGCACCAGCTGCTGGTGCTGGCCCCAATTGCTTGGCACCATCAGTGGGTGCAAGCAGGGCCAGTGCCATCAGCAGGTGGGAGCAATGGTGGCAGGAGCAGGGCTGCTGGCAGACTGGGGACTAGGGCCATGGCAGGAGGAGCCAGGCAGGGGAGCAAGAATGGGCCAAGACCCACCCCTGTGCCCCCTGCAGCCTTGTAGCCCACAATTCCTTCCAAGGTGCACAAATTCATGCACTGGGCCCCTAGTCTATTATAAATGTTCAGGCATAAAAGTCTTAGCTCAGAAAAGATATTCTGGTGACAACTCTTACATACAATGTGATGCTTTATCCTATGAATGCCCTCTAAGATAAAACCTGCTTTATCCTATATATGCAACCATATTATTGAATCTGAAATATTAGTGTCATTCACAGTATATATAAAATTGTGCTAAGTGTAGTCACTGGAAGAACTCAAGAATAAGTTTAGAATAAGTTTTGATAGATACATGTTAGTTTGTAGGTGCCCTCGTTGAAATCAAACATGATTTCCTAGGATATATTTTATATACAAATACTCCTCCCTTGGTTTCAAGTGAAATATATAATTTTTAGAGAAAAAATAAGTAAGAATTCATCTTATTTCTATGACTACAAGATGTTGATGGACCCTGATTTACCAAAAAGTATTCTATAGTGTTTATGTTCAGATGGATTAAAAAAAATGAAGTTTTATTTGGAATCTTCAACTAATATCGCAATATAATCTTAAGATTTGTCCTCAATATGCATTGTTTCATAGTTAACATTATCTGTATTTCAATAATCCATTTAATTACTCTTACTCCTTGCTTTGGATTGTAGTATAAATTTGGTTTTAAAGAGGTTAATTATTTGTGGCCCTTTAAATAATTATTTAAAAGGGTTATTATTTATAAAAGTTTTTCTACTCTCCTCATAATAAAAAAAAATAAACCAGTATGAATTTTCTGATTCTTAAATCTGACTTTGTCCTATTAAACCTTTGATTGATATGATTTTTAAAATATCACTTGAGTCAACTTCTTCCTACTAATATTACAAATTTTGGTTCTGTATCTTGCAGTTTAAATCAAGCTTTTAGTGCCTAGAGTGAATCAACCAGATAAGAAGCACTGTTCAATTAAATTATATTGCTCTGGGTATGAATTCATATTTAAGTAATACAGGTCAAAATGATATCCCATTGAGTCTGGTTAAAAATCTTCAAAAGCTCGCTGCTTAATTTATCTAGATTGGAGCATATATAGCCCACTTTATCTACATTCCATTCTTGCTAAATGTAGAATATAAATTTGCCTACTTTGATGACTGTTGAAGTGATGGTCAATTTGCATATTACTCTTTTATTAAATAGGATGAACTGAAGGCTATACAATGAATAGCCAGGTCTCAGCAAGCTACAACTCATCAGACCTGGCTATGGGGTGGAAATCAACACTTCTTCTCCATCATGTTAAAATTTTCCTGTTTTATTTTCTTTCTGATTAATGTAAATAAACAGATTTTGTTTTCACCCATTTGTTATTATAACCCATGAAAACTTGTAAGGCTTTGTGTTTGTAAGGCAACAGAATGTGGTACATGTTTGATAATGAGACCAACCAAGATTTTTTAGAAGCATGAATCTCTGTGGAGCTTCCAGATTTATTTAAATAAATTATGAGTTAACTTAAAATAATACATTAAGCAAAAAAAATAAATGTAATATTCACACACACACACACACACACACACACACACAATCTGCCTATCATATCTATACTAAGAAAAGGGTAATGTGCTAATTAGACTGGGAGACCTTCTGGACGACCTTCTGGATGTCCTTCTGGACAAAGACATGGTGGTGGAGCCAAGGTAAAGGTGGTAAGGGGCAATCAGACCAGGAGGGGAAGGCAGTTGGGGGTGAGCAGGCTGGCAGGGAGCACCTATTGGGGGCAAGCAGGTCAGCAGGGGGGAAGTTGGGGGTGAGCAGGCCAGTGGGGGGCAGTTAGGGGTGAGCAAGCCAACAGGGGATAGCAGTTGGGGGAGAGCAGGCCAACAGAGGGGGTCAGCCTGGGGCAAGCAGGCCAGTGGGGGACAGGTGGGGGTGAGCAGGCTGGCAGGGTGGGACAATTAAGGGCAAGCAAGCCAGTGGATGAGGAGGCTGGCAGGGGCTCATTTGAGGGTGAGCAGGCTGACAGGGGTTGGCTGTTGGGGGTGAGCAGACCATCAGGGGGGAAGTTGGAAACAAGCAAGCCAACAGAGGGGGAGCAGTTTGGGGCGAGCAGCCAGTGGGGGGAAGTTGGGGGTGAGTAGGTCAGCAGGGAGGGCAGTTGGGGGAGAGCAGTCTGGCAGGGTGTGGCAGTTGCGGATGAGTAGGGCGACAGAGGGGGGAAGTCTGGGGTGAGCAGGCCCATGGAGGAGACAGTTAGGGGTGAGCAGGCCAACAGAGGGGGCAATTGGGGGTGAGCAGGTTGGCAGGGGGTGGCTGTTGAAGGTGAGCAGGCCAGTAGGGGGTACCTGTTGAGAGCAAGCAGGCAGGCAGGGGGCAGCTGTTGGGGGCAAGCAGGCCAGCAGGGGGACACAGTTGTGGGTGATCAGACCAGCATGGGAGGCAGTTAGGGGCAAGCAGGCCTACAGGTGAGGGCAGTTGGTGGCAGTCAGGCTGGCTGGGGTGGGGGCAGTTGGGGGTAATCAGACCAGGAGGGGAGGCAGTTGGGGATGCTCAGGCTGGCAGACATAGTGGTTAGGGGTGATCAGACAGGCAGGCAGGTGAGTGATTAGGAGCCAGTGTGGCAGTTGGGGGCAAGCAGGCCGACAGGGGTGGTTGTTTGGGGTCCCAGATTGCAGGAGGGATGTCTGACTGCCAGTTTAGGCCTGATCCCATCCCCTGAAGTGGGGATTAGAGAAGGTGCAAGCCAGGCTGAGGGACACTCCTTCCCCCACTACCCCCACCACACACAAATTTCATGCACCAGGCCACTAGTATATACATAAATAGTTTATGTGGTTACTGTATATATTACACAATGTTATATAGGTACAGTGACTCTGAATATCAGGCACTACTTCCAATGGGTTTTACATATACCTTACTACTCTAATTTTTAAGTTCAATAATTTCTGGAACGTTTAAAACTATGAAGTGGTTCTAGAGAGACAGAATCCAGTAAGTCTACTGTGAAAGTCTCTGTTGTTATAGCATTGGTTGCTTTTAGTCATATAATACTGAAAACAGAATTGGAGGAAACTTGGATATCCAAGTGCTTCCCACACTGTTTAATGAAATGTAAATTGAGGACAGAGCCAGCTTTGCATTCCTGAGCTTTATAAGCACCACTTACTCAAAACTCAATAACGTTAAAGCAACTTTTCATCTTTTCTTACCACTAAGACTTCGTTTTGAGGAGCCTGTTTGATAGAAGCCAGAGATGTTATCCAGTGTCAGTGAGCTAGAAGTGGTAAAAATTAGGTTTGAACTCAAGACCACAAGATTCCAAGAACAAACTTCCTATTTTACTGAGATGCTATAGCTCAAATGCAGAAAGATTTTGATTCCTGTTCATGCTTGGTTTTAAATCATGAGCCTTTGGAGAGACAAAAGCAGGATGACAGAATAAAAAGTGGACTAGATTTCTTTTTAGATATCTCACTCCCTCAGCCCTGGACCCCTTCACAGAGGTGACCTGTGAGAACACAGGAGCTAGATCATCTGGGCCCATGTTCTGACTCTGCCATTTTGTGCCTTCACAGTACTTGGTCACCTAACATCCAGTGTCTTGTTTCCATGATCCTTAAAACAAAAATAGGCAGAGTAACTGCCTCAAGTGCTTCTTTGAAAATTAAATGAATTGAAGTGTGCAAAGATCTGGAGTCATGACTGGACTATCATAAGTGCTATCAAGCATTAATTACTGTCATTACTGCCTCCTTTTTTTGATTTCCTCTTTTTCTACTCAGTATCATTTACATTTATATTTTATTGGCTTAGTTAGTTTGTTGTCTCTGCAATTATGTGGGCAGGGGTTTTGGTCTCTTTATAGCAGCTTTATCTGTTGACAATCTGGACACGAATTGGGGCCTCTGTAAATCATTGTTGAGTAAAAAATGAATATTTCAAAAAGCTTTTGGTAATTTTACTTCAAACAGTGCTGCATGAGCTTTCATTTTTCTGCACTAACTTTAATAATTATATATATTTTACTTGCCTAGCTCATTCTTTAAAATTGGTATTTTCTTTTATATGCATACTAGAGGCCTAGTGCATGAAAACTCGTGCACTCAAGGGGGGGGTGTCTCTCAGCCTGGCCTGCACCCTCTTGTAGTCTGGGACCCCTTGGGGGATGTCCACCTGCCAGCTTAGGCCAGCTCCTGAGAGCCTTCAGGGGATGTCCACCTGCCAGCTTGGGGAGCAGTCTTAAGCTGTTAGTCTGTCGGACATCCTTAGTGCTGCCACAGAGGCTGCACTGGCCAGCCATGAGCCAGCTTCTGGCTAAGCGGTTCTCCCCCTGTGGAAGTTCACTGACCATCAGGGAGCAGCTCCTGCATTGAGCATCTGCCTCCTGGTGGACAGTGCATGTCATCGCAACCAGTCATTCTGGTCATTCTGGTTGTTCTGCTGTTAGGGTCAATTTGCTTATTACTCTTTTATTATATAGGATTTATATAGTCATTAGTAAAATGTATATTTACTATTGATTAAAATATAAATAAATTTATGTATATATATACTTGCATGTAATATATATATATATATATATATATATATATATATATATAT
>JAAGEH010000043.1:14111708-14210561 GCA_011751065.1 Lasiurus cinereus | reverse complement strand
ATATATATATATATATGCAATTTACATGCATAAAAGAGAAAACCATTCTAAAATAAATAACTTGGTACTGTTGGGAGTCAAATTGCCAAAAGTGAGATTCATTTATTGTTCAATAATGATTTGCTGAGTCCCTAGTTTGTGTCAGGAACCACACACAGATAAAGTGGCTAAAAAGAAACTTCTATTTAGTTATTTTTTCTTTTATTTTGCAGTTCAGGCTTTTTTTTCTTTATTTAATTTTTGGTGTTTAACTCCTATGTCTATGAATGAAAAATGCTCTGCATGTATGCCTTCTTTTGTATTCCTTTAAATACACACATATACCCAATTATTTTCTTGATACTTTTAAATTGTAAATTTGATTTATTCCTTCAAGCATTTATTTTATTTGTTTTTCATGGAGTGAATTAAGTTGACATCTTTTAATATAATTTTGTATTGTGATGAGATTTTTGTGTTCTATCCTATTTTTAGAAAATGAGCAAACCACAGTCAGAAGCATTTTATCATAGTTCAATTCATAATCTGAATTCTGAAAGTTTGCAAAACCAATACTTTGCCTAATTATTGCAAATCACAAACCATCACCTCCATGAAAACTGTACACCTGCTACCTTTTATTGTTAGGGTGCATAACTGGCACTTGATATTTCTATCCTATTTGCATTTGAGTAGGACTTATACCTAGTTGATTCCTTAGAATTTATATGTTCAGGGAAGAATTAAAAATGCATTAGCATTTTAGCAAGGTTTTAGAGTCATAGCATATGTGAAAACTAGCAGTTTAATACTGTATTAGTGTTTGTATTCCCCAAGTATTTAGTACTAGGTCATATGCAGTCTCTTGTTACAGAATTTAGAAGTTCCTGCCAACTGCTTTTCCATACTATATAATAATATGAAAGCCATTATATCACTGTTTCCCTTCCTAGTCAGGCTACAAAGTTGAATATCTGGGAAAGTTAAGAAAACTGTTATTTCCAGTAGCCACCATTCTTCCTCTGATGATTTTAATTAAATCAAATGCTGATCATTAAGTAAAGAGAAAATGAAGTCAGAGTTTTCTAAGTATTGATAATGAAACTGTCTCTCTGGGTCTTATTACAAAACTCTGCATTGGAAGCAAACAAAATTCCCTACTGTAATTGCTAAAAGTAGGTTTACTTGCTAATCAGTTTCAAGGGGCCTTATTAAACTGACATTTCTCAGTTTCATCATGGGGACATATTAACTGAAACCAATTTCAACAGACATAAAGTTTCAACTTAAGATTAATGAATTTGTACTTTAGTTTGAGTATATTGAGATAATTATCTGATTCCTGAGGGATGGCGGTTTCCACTGCGTTGAAGCATCTTCCTTTGGGAGACAAGATAGTGTAGTGTGAAGAGAAGAAGTTTTGAAGTCAGATCTAGGTTTGTACTTTGACTCTTCTACCATCCACCCATGTCTTCCTTGGAAAGTCATAAACTCTGAGCCCCAATCAATAAATACAAATACTACTTTCAGCCCAAGGCAACTTTGAGTAAATGTATAATTCCTATCACATCACTTTGCAAACTGAAAATTGTTGATACTGTAATGCTTATGAGTAAAATAATAATGAAAACAATAATAATAATAACAGTAACTCAAATTTATTGGGTGGTTATTATGAGCCAGGCAAGATACTAAAAAGGTCTATGTACCTAAGATCATTATTCTTTACAAAACACTATGGTGTAAAATAATTGTTCTCACAGAGAATTTAAATAATTTGCCTCAAGTCACACCTGATAAATGTGCTAGCTACAATGGAGATTCAAGGAGAATCTATATGTAAGAAATGATGTATATGTATTTGAATACAAGAAATGATATTGAGATTGGAGGGTGGCAGCAGAGATTTAAAGAAAAGCAAGAAAAATGACAATATCTAAAATATAAAACAGATACAAAACTTGGAAATGAATATAAAAAGATTAAGGATGAATATTATTATTTGACCTATATAGTAAAAAGGATACTAGTAATATTCACGAAGATAAAGCACACAGAATGAAAATCAGATTTGAGAATCTGGTCTTTGGCATGCAGAAATTGAGGCGCTTTAAGACATCCAGCTTAAATCAATTATAAACATTTGGATCTAAAACTCAAGCTTTAAGGAGATGTCTAAGATAGAAAAATAAAGTTGAAGTTCCTTGATAACTGATGCTGTGAGCATGAGAAAGGGTTTAATAGAAGAGGAACTAGAAGAAATAACAGCAGAAAAGTAGAGGCAAGAAGTGAAATTAGTGTGGTAGGAGAAAAACAAAGAAAATGTGATCTCTACCAAAATCCCAATGGCATTTTTTGCAATCTTAAAATTCACGTGGAATCATGAAAGACTCCAAATGGCTAAAGAAGTCTTGAGAAAGAATAAAGCTCAAGGCATCAAAATTCTTCATTTCAAAATTTATTACGAAGATTTAGTAATTAAAATAGTATAGTATTGGCATAAAAAACTGACATAAAGATCAATAAAACAATAGAACACTCAGAAGTCAACCCATAAACATACAGTCAAGTGATTTTAGACAAGGATGTCTAGATAGATAATAAGAAAGGGATAGTATCTTTAACAAATGGTGCTGGGAAAACTGGATATTCACATGCAAAAGAATGAAATTGAATCCTTATCTAACACCATACACAGACATCAACTCAACATGAATTAAATGTAAATATTGGAACTGTACCCTGGAAAAGTATACAGAGGGAAATCATGGTTTTGGATTTGGCATTTATTTCTTGAATATGGTACCAGAAACAAAAGGAGGTTAGACACATGGAACTACACTAAACTACAAAGCTTCTGCATGCAAAATAAGCTATCAACAGAGTGAAAGATAACCTACAGAATGGAAGACTATATTTTTAAACTATACATCTGGTACATGGTTAACATCCAAAATACTAGTGTATGAGACTCCTATAACTGAGCAATAAAAGAACCCCTATAAACAATTAAAGACATTTCTCCAAAGACTGCAAAGGGCAATTAGTTATATGAAAATATGGCCAATATCGCCAATTATGAGGGAAATGCGAGTCAAAACCACAGTGAGAGATCACCTTACACCAGTTAGTGTGGCTGTTATAAAAAAATGTTAAATGATAGGATGTGGAGAAATTTAAATTTTTTAAAAAATATATTTTATTGATTTCTTACAGAGTGAAAGAGAGAGGGATAGAGAGTTGGAAACATCGATGAGAGAGAGACATCGATCAGCTGCCTCCTGCACGCTCCCTACTGGGGACGTGCCCGCAACCAGGATACATGCCCTTGACCGGAATCGAACCTGGGACCTTCCAGTCCACAGGCCAACGCTCTATCCACTGAGCCAAACCGGTTTTGGCAAAATTTAAATTCTTGTACAGTGTCAGTGGGACTATAAAATTGGCACAGCCACTATGGAAAAGAGTATGGAGGTTTCTCAAAACATTAAAAAAATAGAACTATCATATTATTCATTGTTCTACTATCCACTTCTGAATACATATCCAAAGAACTGAAATCAGGATCTAAAAGAGATATCTGCACTCCCATGTTCATTGCATCATTATTCAACACAGCCACGATGTGGAAACAACTTAAATGTCTATGGATAGGTGACACAGATTAGAATGGTGGTTGTTAGGGACTGCGGGAGGGGAAAGTGAGAGTTGTTCAATGGACAAAAAGAGTCAGTTATACAAGACGAATTGGTTCTAGAGATCTGCTATACAACATGTTGTCAATACTTTATTGTGTACTTAACATTTTGTTAAGAGGCCATATCTCATGTTAAAAGTTCTTACCACCATTAAAAAACAACAACGAAGGAAATTTAATAGCACAACAGGGGAGACAAGGTGCATTTCCAAATTTCAGAGGAAATACAAAAATTAAAAAAATATATATATTTGTATTGATATTAGAAAGGAAGGGAGAGGAAGAGAGAGGTAGAAGCACCAATGATGAGATGGAATCATTAATTGGCTGCCTCCTGCATGATCCTTACTGGGAAATGAGCTTGCAACCCAGGCATGTGCCCTGTCTAGGAATCAAACTGTGACTTCCTAGTTCATCTGTTGAGGCCCAACCACTGAACCACATTAGCCAGGCTAAAATTTTTTAAATGTTCATTGTATTTATCAATAGGGTAATAGTCAGACAAACTATACCAAACTGGAGGGAAAAGCAGGATTGGAAAGAGCAAAAGATTGTGAAATATTGGAAGCAGTAGACAATTTTTTTAAAATGTTGGTTATTGCTATGAATTTTGTTCAATACACATATATCTACTTTATGTGCTATATGTTATATTTTAGTCTGAAATTTGATGAGAAACTGAATTTTACCATTGATAACACACAGGTTATTTTTTATATAGTTCACCCAGAGTCTGAAACTGTGGTAGAAGCAGGTTTATTTTTCAGGTATATTTTTGGAGTACCCTGGCTTTATTTATGTTTCTGATTTAGCTTACTTTTAAAAGCAAATGTGTATCTTTTGAACACTTACTATATACCGTGGAGTTTACAGAGTTCTTCACATCTACTAATTCATTCAATATTCACAAAAACCATAAAAGACGCACCATTTTTACTTGATTTTTACAGTTGAGGAAATTGAGGCTTTAACAGTGTGGGTGCTGCCATAAGTAAGTTGCTCAGGATTTAAGTGCTAATCTTATTCTTTCACAAAACTCGAGTTTTTATTTAAATGAATGTGGCCTTTTTTTAATGTTGTTTTCACTAGTATAGTTTACCTTTGCCTTCATTAAAATAGTATGGTTCCTTCATAAATACAGATAATTAAAAGATGTTTTTTAAGTTCTCAATATAATTTGTCTACCTCATCAAACTTGGAGAAAAACAGGAAAGAAAACATTACAGCTTTCAGCTATCTCTAGAGGTTCAATTTTAGACCCAAAGGAATCTAGGAACTAATATATCACCCAAACAACTACAGCATGAACTCACAGGTAGCCAGAATCATGGCGAAGCAGGTGAGTCTAAGCAGTTTGCCTGCAACGTTTGTACACTGAATGAATTGCCAGCTTTCCACCTTATCCTAGCTGAACTGTGGTATTAAATGGAATTAGTCTGCTTTAGAGATAATACCACTAATATTTAACTGTTTTTTTTCACTTTGATACTCTCTATTTTTAGTACTTTATAAAGGATATCTATTTGTAGATACATCATCAATCTTCAGTTCTCTCAATTTCTGATGAACTGTGTTAGCTTATAGACCCTAAAGTACTTAATCTATATAAGTGGGAATGGGATATAGGAAAATGAATAAGTCATACTAGATTATTTTGATGTATTTTAAAGCTGTGGCCGAGACAGGTTTGGCTCAGTGGATAGAGCATCAGCCTGCTGACTGAAAGGTCCTGGGTTTGATTCTGGTAGGGAGCATGTACCTTGCTTGTGGGCACAACTCCAGTAGGGGACGTGCAGGAGGCGGCTGATAGATGTTTCTCACTCATCGATGTTTCTGACTTTCTATCCCTTTCCCTTCCTCTCTGTAAAAAAATCAAATATATATATATGCATTCTGTGAAACATGCACAAAATTGAAACATAAGGAAATAATCTATTTTCCTTTATGAATTACACATTTTTGTGCTGCCATATTTATATATGCATAAAAAAGATACTGGCAACAAAAATGCTGAAGTAGTGTTAGTTGCCTCAAGATATTTTTTTTTCAGATAATATTTAACTTTTAATCAACACCCTACCTTACTTTTTAAACTTATAAAGCAAAAGAAAGAGCTGTTAAGAAGACTTATTTTGAGAGTAAAAGATTCCTCTACCTGGGGCAAGTATTGTGTGTCATTAGAGAGCTAAGGTGTACCTTTTGCCCACAAGATGACATGATTCACGGTGAGAAAACATCAGTGATCACTTTTCCCCAACAAAAGTGTCATTTTTATTCTTCAACTTGCAACAAAACCTGCCAGAATAATGGCTGAAGTTAACATCAGTCATATTACTGAATTCATTCTTAAGGGAATTACAGACCGGCCAGAGCTTCAGGCCCTATGCTTTGTGGTGTTTTTAGTCATCTATCTGGTCACAGTGCTGGGTAACCTTGGATTGATCATCTTAATCAGGGCTGATGCTCGACTCCACACACCTATGTATTATTTCCTCAGTCACTTGGCCTTTGTTGACCTTTGTTACTCCTCTGCTATCACGCCGAAGATGATGGTGAACTTCGTTGTGGAATATAACACGATTCCTTTCCACGCCTGTGCAATACAACTGGGTTGTTTTCTCACCTTCATGATCACCGAGTGTTTCCTTTTAGCTTCCATGGCCTATGATCGCTACGTAGCCATCTGTAGTCCCCTGCATTATTCGACTGTGATGTCAAAAAGAGTCTGCGTTCAACTGGTGGCAGTTCCATACATTTACAGCTTTCTGGTTGCTCTGTTCCATACCATTGTCACCTTCCGGCTAACTTACTGTGGCCCCAATGTCATTAACCATTTCTACTGTGATGACATCCCCCTCTTGGCTCTGTCCTGCTCAGACACACACGTGAAGGAGATTCTGATCTTCGCCTTTGCTGGCTTTGACATGATCTGTTCTTCTTCCATTGTCCTCACCTCCTACATCTTTATCGTCATCGCCATCCTAAGGATCCGCTCTACCCAGGGACAACGCAAGGCTATTTCTACCTGTGGCTCCCACATGGTGGCTGTTACTATTTTCTATGGCACCCTCATCTTTATGTACCTGCAGCCCAAATCAAACCACTCCCTGGACACAGACAAAATGGCTTCGGTATTTTACACAGTGGTGATCCCCATGTTGAACCCCCTCATTTATAGTCTAAGGAACAAAGAGGTGAAAGATGCCTCCAAAAGAGTCTTGGAAAAAGGTTGTGAAACCTTAAAGATATTAAAATTAAGGAAATGATACTACTAAATGCTTTACTAAGTACAAAAAGGGAAATAAATCAAGGTTTCTTTGCTGATATTTCATGGAATTCTTTCCCAATCAACTGAAAATGGCACTATTTATTACTTCAACAGACCTTGACATTGTATGTAAGGACCTGGGCCAGTCCTGGAGAGTCGGAGGACCATTCAGCCTTTAGAGACCACTGAAATTATCTTCAAATACAAACACACTAGCAAAGACACAGACGTGGGTCCCAGGCAAAAGCAGCAGCCTCCTTTTGTTAGAACGGCTCTGGAACCAAGATTCTCTGAGTTTGTATTCTATCTCCTCCTTTTATTAGCTGTGCAATCTTGGACAATTGGCTTGAACTCTGTGACTCTGGTCACAATTTTAGAAAATAATAGGACCCTACTCATTGGCTTCTTTTGAAGACTAAACAAGTTAATATTTACAAGATGCTTAGAAAAATATCCTGTGTTAATAAGTGCTAAATAAATGCTTGTTATATAAATGCTTGTTATATGTAATTAAAGATTAATTCATTGAGCACTCAAAAACTTATTGGTTTTTTAAATTTTTCTTTTATTGTTTAAAGTATTACATATATTAGTACATATATCTCCTTTTTTCCCCATTGACCTCCCCCCAGCCTCTCCTACCTCCTGTCACATGCTCTCACAGGTTTCTACTACTCACCAGGCACCTAATCAAGTAGTCTCGCTTAATAAAATTAAACAAATCTAGAAGTGTGTGAGGTTTCACCTCTGGGCCTTGATTATTTATAAATTACCTAAGGTCACATAACTAGTTATATGAAAATTCTAAATGAAAATTCAAGACTACCTGAATTTTTTTTCCTAACATTATGTGTGTTAAGAATAAGGTGTATTATAATATAATTATCTAGATTTAAATCTTATAATCAATATCAGATTTTAAAATATAATTTGAAGAACATGGTTTATAATAAATTATACTTTTAAATGAATAAATTCAATGTATTTGCATTTTTTTTCAAATAGAAATAATTTTAGAAGTCTACTGTTTCTTCAGTTACCCTTATAGGATCATGACATGAAATTTAAAAATCAATGATTTTCTCTAGCCGGTTTGGCTCAGTGGATAGAGCGTCAGCAAGCAGAATGAAAGGTCCCAGGTTCGATTCTGGTCAAGGGCATGTACCTTGGTTGCAAGCATATCCCCAGTGGTGGGTGTGCAGGAGGCAACTAATTGATGTTTCTCTCTCATTGATGTTTCTAACTCTCTTTCCCTCTCCCTTCCTCTCTGTAAAAAAACAACAAAATACATATTTTAAAAATCAATGATTTGATGTACTTTTATTTTGATGTTTAGTGATTTAATATTATTTTACCATTGTAGAAGGAAATGGCAAGAGTTGCAGTCATTGGATAGAAGGCAGTTTGAGGTTTGTGGCACTAGCTAATTATTTCCTCTTCTGTGCTTACTTTGTAAATAACTCAAATGTGCTGCCAGAAAGTACTTTTAGAACCATGAGAAGTGAATAAATTCTCTGGTTTTAAATCAATTTTGACAGAAAAACATGATGTTTCTATTCACCACAGTTTGTCTTCTGATTATATATTTATATAGACTAATAAACATGTCTATTATCACCTATTACATATGAGACAAATAGAGGCAACATAGACAGTCTCTCTCTTTTTACAGGTAAAGAAATTCACATCTGTAGAATCTTGGTGCCTTGTCTGAAAAACACAGGCGTTCTGGAATTTCTCTGCACCTTGCTGCTTCATGAAATGCTTAATAATAGCAATGCTCAGAGACTAATTAAACAAGTTTTCATGTCTTTACCCAATTTTAAATCCTTACTATGCGCAATCATTTCTAAGGTAAACATGGCTTTTCTTTTTCTCAAGAAATTCCAGTGTACTTGATAGACATGTTATTCATTCTTCCTGGGCTGGGGCACACAGTTTTGAGCAGCCTCCAGGATTGGACTCCAGCCATTGTTTCAGGTGGTGGGGCTCATCTCTTGAGACACGGGTCCCTTCCTCAAAATATCAAAAGCAATATTCTTCCTTTTGTATCTAGGTACATTGAAATAAATGTTTGTATTTTTATCCCTCTTTCTGTGATCTCCATAATGTTTTTGTGTCTGGATATGGAATCAATAAACTGATAAAAAAAATAGTAGGAAATGGATTCATCATTGGCAGTGTCCAAGATTAGTGAAGAACATGATGGATTTCAGAAAGTTTGCCCCAAAGTTGAGTTTGCTCTTCCTGGTTTTATGGCATATAAAGCTCCAATTACTTGTAAAAGAGGAAATAATCAGCTAGTGCCACAAACTTCTCCTTCTATAATTGTAAAATAATAAAAAATATTAAATCACTAATATAATTATTTTTATGAAACAACAAAATAAAAATACATCAAACCATTGATTTTTAAAAAAATGCATACAATTAAAATTCCTTGAAATTATCTAGATTTCTAGATTTCTAATTTAATTTAAAAATCAATACTCCTCACAAACTGGTGTATAAACATTTAGGTAGAAATATATGTAAGGACGAAGACACAATCAACCTACTATAAGGTTGGTGAATCTCAGCTTTGTTATCACTATTGTCAGTGACATGGATCATCTTGAAGACATTTTTCTGTAAATAAAATGTACCTACAACTAATCTGTGGTCTACTTTGAATAGAAATCCAAGCACTTATTCTTACATGTTGATACTAATAGCTTTAGACTTTATATTATATTTTCATTTATTTAGTTTCTCTTCAATTCTTGTCATCTTTTTGAGTGAAGACTGAATTGTTATTAAAAGAACAGGACCCTTTCTGTGTAACTTGTTTTTAAATATTTTATTTGAATAAAAGACCAAAACCCAAGCAGGCTGGAAGAGGTTAATGGGGGAAAGGAAGATCTATGTAATTCTTTCAACAATAAAGATTAAAAAAAAAAAGACCATCAGCCAATACTAAAATGTCTGCACTACTGTTAACAATAAGGGAAAGAAGAAAAGTAGATGAGATTTATTGAGTATTTGCTATTGTTTGGCCTAATTGTAAATTTTTAGCATTTATTAACTCATTTAGTCCTCATCAGTACTAACAAATAAGTCCCACACATCAAGTTTAATATATGAAAATCAGGATTTACAAGATGGATAAATTAAATGGTCTTTACATTATTTGCCTTTAAAAAAGGCTAATTTAAAAAATGCATACAATTAAAATTCCTTGAAACCATGCTTTAATTTAATTTAAAAATCAATTGTTTTAGAAATATGAGATTTAAAAAAATATCTAGAATATAAGTATTCTAATACATTTAATTTATACTTTTGTATGCCTACTTATAATTCCATCATATTCTCTCAGTTACATTTCTCATGTATTAGTTCAGAGAAGCCCATATTTTTCCTACATATTTTGACCTTATCAAGTAAATTGGGGTGTAATCTGTGAAGAATCACTAATGATTATATATAGAGACCTCTTTTTTTCTCTCTCAGACTTTCTTGGTAAGAAGTTGTGAATAAAACACAACTCAAAATCCTCTGATCTCTCCTTGTCCAATAATATTTCAGTTATTTAATAGCCAAGCACCACTTTTCTTTAATTCTTTTCAACGAGATTTTTTTTTTTAACCTCCTGGTTTCTCAAGCTATAGATAAATGGGTTTAACATGGGAATCACTACTACATAAAACACCAAAAAAATTTATGTATCCACAGAATGGCGTGACCTGGGAAGTAGGTACATAAAAATGATTGTTTCTTGAAATATTGTGATGGAGATCAGATGGGAATTACAGGTAGGAAAAGTTTTCTGTCTTCCTTCAGCAGAATGGAACCTTATTATGGCAACGGTGATGAAGAAATAAGAAATAATGGCAATCAGTAACGAGCAAAGGGCATTGAACCCAGAAATGATTCCCAAAAGCAGCTCTTAGACTTGAGTATCAAACAGGCCAGAGCCATCAAGGGAACATCATCACAGTAGAAGTGGTTGACCATGTTGAAGTCACAAAAGGACAGCTGGAATGTTGCCACTGTCTGCATAAGACCTACAGTGAATCCATAAATGTATATGCTAGCAATGATTCAATTATCAGCTCTGGCACCATGCCAGGCCTTTAGGTGTGGTCTCACAGCCCCCAACCCCACACATGAGCCTTTTTGCAAAGCTGGCAAAAGGTCTGGAAGTCCATCCATATTTGGGGCACGAAGAAATGAAAGGTTATAAAGGGAGAGCTTCCTCTATATTGACTCACTCAGGATTTGGAGGACTGACCCCTGAGTCACTGTACATGTGAAACCACTGAAAATAAATGATTTTTTCCTGTATCTCTGAGTACTCCTGCATATTTCCTGTCACCTAGTAAATTCTTTAATATCCCACTACATACTGCCTTTGAATAATCCACAACACATCCATAGTCCAATACATTCAGTAGGATAGGGCCATAATGGGCAGTCAGACATTCCTCTCACAATCCAGGACTGCTGGCTCCCAATTGCTTGCCTGCCTGCCTTCCTGATTTCCCCTAACTGCTTCTGCCTACCAGCCTGATCATCCCCTAACCACTTTTCTGCCAGCCTGATTGATGCCTAACTGCTCCTCTGCCAGCCTGTTTGCCCCCAACTGCCCTTTCCTGCAGGCCTAGTTGCCCCCAACTTTCCTCCTCTGCCAGCCTGGTACCTCCCAAATGCCCTCCCCTGATGGCCTGATCACCCACAACTGCCCTCCCTTGCAGACCTGGTCCCTCCCAACTGCCCTACCCTGCTGGCCATCTTGTGTCCACATGGGGGCAGGATCTTTGACCCCTTGGGGGCAGCCATCTTATGTGTTGGAGTGATAGTCAGTTTGCATATTACTCTGTCATTAGATAGGATAGAGACCTGGTGCACAGTTGGGGGGAGCTGGTTTGCCCTGAAGGGTGTCTCACATCAGGGTGAGGGTTCCCTTGAGGTATTGGGAGTCCTGGGTGAGGGGCCTGTGGTGGTTTGCAGGCTGGCCATGCTTCCTGGCAATCCAAGAGGAGGCCCTAGTATCTGGGACATATTTATCTTCAATAACTGAAACTTTGTAGCCTTGAGCAGAGCCAAGCCTCCTGCTTGCTCCATGGGGGCAGCCATTTCAGATGGGATTTATTTGTCTTCTTTAAAAATTTTTAAAAAATATATTTTATTTTTTTTTTTTTTTTACAGAGAGGAAGGGAGAGGGATAGAGAGTTAGAAACATCAATGAGAGAGAGACATTGGTCAGCTGCCTCCTACAGGCCTCCTACTGGAGATGTGCCAGCAACCAAGGTACATGCCCTTGACCTGAATCGAACCTGGGACACTTCAGTTCACAGGCTGATGCTCTATCCACTGAGCAAAACCAGTTTTGGCTATTTATCTTCTATAATTGAAACTTTGTAGCCTTGAGTGGAGGCCTGGGCTGGCCAGGGTGTGGGGAAAGCTTGGCTTCCTCCATTGCCAGGGAAACCCAAGCCTTCTGCTCTCTCAGTGGCCACAGCTATCTTGATTGGGTTAATTTGTTTACTCACTCCTGATTGACTGGTGGGTGTGGCTTTTGGGTATAGCAGAGTGATGGTTACTTTGCATATTACTCTTTTATTAGACAGGATTGTATGTTTTGTACTATTTGTTGTCTCCTTTAGAACATTTTCCTGGTATTAGACCACTTTGAAAATGTCTGAACAAAAAAATAAATAAACATGCAATGACATCTTACAAACATGGGCATTTATGTTATGGTTAATCTTTTGGAATCCAATTTGCTTAACAGATAAGGAACATTCACTTGAAATTTTACATCTGTGTACTGAATACAAGCATAGTAAAGAATTGATAATTAAAAACAAAGATTGTTTTAACACACGTGAAACAACTTACAAAATGTTTATATGATTTAGTTTGAAGGTCATTAAATTTTGGATTTTAGTAAGAGGTCACAGTATGTATGCATTATATTGAAGTGAGTTAACTTGCTGTTGTGTTTTGCAGCCTACAAGTAATGATTTAGATGGCACCAAAACCTTAGGTGTGGCTCAGCAGTTGAGCATAGATCTGTGAACCAAGTGGTCGCTGACTTGATTCCTGTTCTGGGCAAATGCCTGGGTTACAGGCTCAATATCTCCCCAGTAGGGAGCATGTAGGAGGCAGCTGATTGATATTTCTCATTGATGTTTTTATCTCTTTATCACTCTCTCTCTCAAATCAATAAAAATATATTTAAAAAAAGATCTGCCTTATCTGGTTTTACTCAATGGATAGAGCGTTGATCCATAGACTGAAGGATCCCAGGTTCAATTCCGGCCAAGGGCACATACCTTGATTGCAGGCTCCTTACCAGCCAGGGCCCAGATTGGAGCTTGTGCAGGAGAGGAGTAAAGCAATCAGAGTGTTTCTCTCACATTGATATTTCTCTCTGTTTTTCCCCCTCTCTCCCACTCTCTCTAAAAATCAATTGAAAAATATCCTCGGATGAGGATGAAAAACAAATATCAGTGGTTACCAGGGCTGGAGTTAGTAGGGGAGAGATGAATAAACATAACACAGAGGATTTTTAGGGCAGTAAAAATACTCTGTATAATATTACAGTGATGGATATAAGTAATTATACTTTTTTCCCCACATAGAATGTATGACATGAGTGAACACTTAGGTAAACTGGGTGATTATGACGTGTAGATATAGGTTTATCAATTGCAACAAATATAGCATATTCTGGCTAACAATGTTGATAATGGGGAAACTATGCATGTGTGGCAACAGAGGTTTATGACACATCTCTGTACCTCCCCCTCAATTTTGCTGGAAACCAAAGCAACTCTAAAAAGTAAAGTCTTTAAAAATGTTCAACCCTATCAATAGGGACATTGTAGAGTAAAAAGTAAGGTCACTTTTCTGGCATTTTAAAATCAAAACTCTCACCCAAACAGCTTGTTGTTTTTTCCCCTGTTCAACTATGGAAGGAAATCTTACCTGCATAGTTTATGTCTTTCAAGACAACCTAAAATTCTCAATACCACAGAAAAAGTTATGATTTCAAGATGCTTAGTTCTTCCTCTTTATTGTTGAAACATCTCATGTTCAAAAAGAGCAGATACTTGTTATTTCTTTTTTACAATTCAACAATTCAGCAATGCAATTCAACATACAAACATTGATGAAATATCTACTATGTGTAAGCAAAGCCAATAAAATACTAATTTTCATGAAGATAAAGATCAGGAAACTAAAGCCCAGAAGACAAAGGCTCCTGTGCTTCATGGCACTGTACCACTGCATAAGCCTTGATTTAAAATGTCCGTACTCCCTACCCAGTACTTCTTTAGTAACAGCACAATTCATTATTAATTGCTTAAATATACCTTTTCAATAATTTTTTTCAAAGCGTTTTTTACCTCCTGATTCCTCAAGCTGTAGATCAATGGGTTTAGCATGGGAATCACTACTGCATAGAATACTGAAGCAAATTTGTCTTTGTCTAGCGAGTGGCTTGACTTGGGCTGAAGGTACATAAAACTGAGGGTCCCATAATACATAGTAATAGAAAACAGGTGAGAAGCACAGGTAGAAAGGGCTTTCTGTCGTCCTGCAGCAGAACGGATCCTTAAGATGGTACAGACAATGAATACGTAGGATAACAGAACAATGATGAGAGAGCAAAACACATTGAACCCGGCAATGATTAACAACATCAGCTCTTTGACTTGGGTATCAGAGCAGGCCAGGGCAATCAAGGGAACATCATCACAGTAAAACTGATTGACCACATTAGAGTCACAGAAAGACATGCGGAATGTTGCCACTGCTTGTATGAGTCCCACTGTGAACCCGTAAATATAAGAGCTCGTGACCAGTTGAATGCAGAGTTTCCTAGGCATGAGAACTACATAGAGTAGAGGGTTGCAGATGGCCACATACCGGTCATATGCCATGACAGAGAGCATTAATAATTCCCAAACGGAAAATGTGATAAAGCAACACACTTGAGTGGCACATGCATAAAATGACATACTTTTAATTTCAAGAAACGAATTCACGAGAGTGTTTGGTGTGATGGTGGAGGTACCATAGAAATCAACAAAAGCCAGATGACAGAGGAAAAAATACATAGGTATGTGAAGTTGAGGACTGACCTGAATTAGCACAATCAAACCCAGATTACCCAAGGCAGTAACTAAGTAAATCACTAGGAATACACAAAAGATAATGGCTTGAAACTGTGGATTATCTGTGAGGCCCAAGAGGATGAACTCAGTGACTGCTGAATGATTGCCTTTTGCCATGAAATAAACAATTCTGCAATGACCTCCCCCAGAGCACACGCTCTGAATAATCTTGACTTGTGAGATAAAATCAATTAAATGTGAGAAGATGCGCTGAATCACCAGGAGGTTATGTTAAGTTCATTCTACCAGTAAGTAGACCTCTGATAGAAATTATGAGTAGGTTTTACTTATGCTTTCACTGTGAAAGGGTTTGGTCCAGGCAGAAAGTCTAACATAGAAAATCCCCTATAAAAAAAAGAAAAAAGTACTTTGATTAAAGTTTTACTTGGTTTAATAGGAAAAGAAAATAAGTTATACTTGGTTAAGTTATAAATATTATTTAGAAACTGAGGGTAAATGTCTGTTCTGAGATGTTTGGTTCAAATTAATACTAGTACAATTGCAAAGTCTGTGTTGTAGTTTTCCTGAAATATAAAGGAAATAAGAAACATTAAAATTGTAAGTGATTTTGACAGCCTATAAAAGAGTGATTTCTTAAATTGAACGTTTATCTCATAAAATTATCATTTCATCATTTCATAAGAACATTAAAAGTTACCAAAAAAGGTGTGAAAGATATAAAAGTCATGACAAACAGCTCCAACAAGGAGTAAATATCCAAAATATATAAAGAATTCTTATAACACAACACTAAACAAGAAAACAATCCAGTTAAAAAATGAGGAGAGGACCTAAACAGACACTTCTCCCAAAAAAGACACATGAATGAGCAACAGATATATGAAAAGATGCCTGACTTTACTAGCTACTAGGAAAGGCAAATGAAAACTACAATGAGTTATGACCTCACACCTATAAGAGAGACAACAAGTGCTGGAGAGGTTGTGGAGAAAAAGGAACCCTCATTCACTGCTGGTGGGAATGCAAACAGCTTACAGCCACTATGGAAAACATTGTGGAGGAGGTTCCTCAAAAAGTTAAAAATCAAGTTACTATATCAACTAGTACCCCCTCTTCCAAAAACTTTGAAAACATTTATTTGCCAAGATAAATGCACCCTTTTGTTAATAGTAGCATTACCCATAGTGGCCAAGACATGAGAACAACAGAAGTGTCCTTTGATAGATGACTAGATAAAGAAGATATGGTACATATTCAATGGAATACTACGCAGCCATAAGAAAGGATGGAATACGACCATTGTGACAACATGGATGGATCTTGAAAAATGTCATGTTAAAAGAAACAAGTCAGACAGAAAAAGTAAAAAACCTGTATGATTTCACTTATATGTGGGATATGAAACTGAAAGAAACAAATGAACAAACAAGAAAGATAAATAAATAAAAACTATAGACACAGACAACAGTATGATGGTTGCCAGAGGAAAAACAGGATTGTGAATTTTCTGGCTATGTCTTTTGGAAGAATACACAGCAGTGAGCAAATTTTAGATTGTAAAACAGCTTTTAATTATTAAAAGACACCATTTTAGTATCTATCTCCAAGTCAGTAAATGGTCAAAAGTGAATAACATTAGGGCAATATTTAAAAGAATTAAATTTCACAGGGCATTTTTATAAACTCAAGCTGTATTATGAATGCTTAAAAGCTAGTGGAATTGAAATTATGCTTCCCTTTCCTAAACAGAGCAGAAGATAAGTTAACTTGATTTTCCTTTATCACTACATTGTCTCAGGTAACCTCACAAGCACCTTGTACATGGTTTAGATAGATTAAACATAATCCTATATAATAAAAGGGTAATATGCAAATTGACTCTAATGGTGGAATGACCAATCACTATGAGGAACACTAACCACTTCTTGGTCCCTTTCCCCAGCTGGCAGGTTCCGATCGCCCAATGGTGAATAGGGAACTGGGGGTGGGTGGTGGCGGGGGGTGGGGCTGGCTGCTGGAAGCCAGGGAAGATGAACCTGATTGCAGGACAGGCTTAGGGACCACACCAGCACACAAATTTCATGCACCACGCCTCTAGTAAAATATAAAAAGCATCACCCTTAACTTTTTTTTCTCCTTGGAAACTTTATTTTGATCACTGCTTTATCTAATTTTTCCCTTTCACCACTTTTGAACCAAACATCTCAGAATAGACATCTACCCTCAGTTTATAAATAATATTTATAACTTAACGAAGTATAACGTACTTTCTTTTTCTATTAAACCAAGAAATACCCTCACCAAGTTTACTATCACTTATTTATTCCAAAATTTAATAAAGCCTTTTTCTTTAGCAGTTCTTCAACACTGAACTCTATTGAATATAACTTTAATTTCTAGAACAAAGCAGTCTCTGAGTTTATTACTTGGCCATTTAATTCTTTACATTGAAGGCTCTGCTTTTATTATCCATGCATTAGACATGTTCTTCAAACTCTTTCCAAAGCCCCCACTGTTTCTTCCTTACACCTTTAGGTTCAATTAACTTATCTAATCCCATGTCCTCTGTAGGCATCTATATGCTGAATATATATATATAACTATATACATAGATATATAGATATATAGATATATAGATATATAGATATATAGATATATAGATATATAGATATATAGATATATAGATATATATATACTAGAGGCCTGATACATGAAGATTTGTGCAAGAATAGGCCTTCTTTTCCTTGGCTGCTGGTACTGGTGTCCCTCCAGTACCTGGGACTCGGGCCTTCACTCTGGCAGCTGCCTTCTGACTTCACTCCAGCCCTCCTGCCCTCCTGTAGCTCCCTCCACCTCTGTCCCTCCCCCATAGCAGGCATCCCACCCAGCTCTGGCTGATCTACTCCTGCAAACGTGTGGTGCCCAGAGGCTTGGAGCAGGCGGGGTGGGGCAGAACTCCATCTTTGTCATGTCAATTTGCATATTCCCTTCTTATTGTCTGTGGGTGCCACCATCTTTGTCTAGAAGTGATGGTCAATTTGCATATTCCATCTTTATTAGGATATATGTAGTGTCAGCAATAAAAAAAACCCACAAAGTTGTTTTATAATCACAAAAAATAAGAGAAAGAAATACTTGTCTAATGGAAAACAAATATTCTCAAAAAGAGTCAAAACCAATTTATAAAATCATCATCAAGTTTTAAGTAAAAATCATGACAATTTTTTTCTGCTATATTAATAGTTACATAGCAAGTCTTCAGTTTTAACCTGAAATTTTTGAACATTATTTTTTCCAAATGTTCAACATTTTAAGATTAGGTATAATAAATATAAAAAATATCAATTTAAAAATTATTTTACTCTTTTTATCCATTGTCTGTTTTGATCCTATGATAATTTATCAGCCAACACTGTTTTCACCTTTATATTGCTATGGGGACTGAGGCATGCATAAACACAATAAACTGTCTGAGATCTTTTGCTGTAGCAAATGTTAGACCCAGCATTCACATTAAGATTAAATTCCCAGGAATCCACACTCCAATAGAACAGCTGTGACACAGTCAATGTACCAGCCTGAGAGGAGGTTGTGAATTCTCTTGATTTAATGATAAGGTTTTGGTACATAGAATACAGACTCAAAATCTGCTATAGGAGCTTTGTGAGCAAATGGGGAGCCACTGAAATCTTCAAATGGGAGGTAAATGTGTCTAGAAGATGAGGAAAGAAACATTGAGAACTGTAGATTAGACTAATCTTATATCTCTATGATCTATCAAATTATGTAAATAAATCAAATTTGAATGTAATCTCTCTCCAGGCATTAATGCATATTTCTAGTACTTGGTCATTAGCATTCAAATTACTCTAAGATAAAAAATTATTAAATGATATGAATGATTAGCAAATTCAAATCTACTTTCTGTATACTTGAAATCTGTAAAATTATCATTGCACTTATTTGAAAAATATACTAGAATACTATGGCTATAACTTTACCTATATTACAAGGTATTGTAATTCTCATTTATCAATTGCTCTTTCAAGTTCATTAGGAGAGTTGGTATGATAGTTTAGGTATTTAGGCTCATAGAAAGAAAAAAATGATATGCAAGTGCTCACAATTTACTATTGCCCCTTTTCACTCTGTTTAATCTTTTTAAAAAAGACTCCAAATTTAGTAACATTATTATTTAATTGGTAAAGTTGTGAGAGTTTCACATACAACATAGCCATTCTTTAACAATAAGCATGATCTTTGACTAACCCACATTGCCTGCTATGTTCATTGTGTTATAAGCTAAAACATAATCAATAGTAACCAACTTACCCAAGGTTTACCTGGTACAACTGCATGTGATCCTTGTTATTTAAGTTTCAATTATTTTGAATATATTTGTTTAGAATGTCTGATGCCCCTCTGGGATTCTATCCATGAATTAGATTATTATTATGTTTTAAAATAACTGAAAAAAATATAATGAGGTCTCATAGGCATAACAAAAAAGCAGTTCTTTCAAAGAGTCTTTTGAAACCAAAACAGACTTCCAGGTAAGTGGAAAGCCTTGTTAAAATAATGATATAAATAAAATTAGGATGCAGTACTATTATATTTAATAAAGACAACTTGTGAAATACATAAAAATGAAAATGTTTTACATTTTCTCAAAATTTCTCAAGATATTAGCAAATCAGGGAACAATTATTTAAACTATGCATCTTTGCTTTTAAATGTGGCATATTGTCAATGCACCAGAGAATCTTGAACTAGGGATTTTGGGGGGATAAAGAATCTGAACTTTAGTCTCTGTTCTACTTGTAACTAGTTATATATTCAAGTATTAGCTTTTGATGCATTCTTTTATGAGAAATGAGGAATAGGTATTCATTCTTATGAACCAAACAATTAATCATTTTATTATTTTTTTCTATTTGAAAAATGAGATAATGGTGGTTAATTCTTACTTTTACTTTCAGAAGTTGGATTCTAAATGAACATCTTTAGAGAAATGTATTATTCATTGAATAAATATATAGAAATCCCATATTGAGACAAGCATAGACATGGAAATAACTCAAGTGCCCTTTGATAGATGGACAAAAAAGATGTTGTATGCATGTATAAAATAATACTACTCAGCAGCAGAAAAGAAATACTGACATTTGCAACAACATGGATGGATCTTGAGAATATCATGCTAAGCAAAATTTTTCAGACAGAAAAAGTCAAGAACCATATGATTTCACTCATATGTGGGATATAAAACTGAAAGCAACAAATGAACAAACAAGAAAAACAAGTAAAAACTCATAGACACATGCCGGAAGCCAGTTCCAGCATGTTCGCAGGGCTGAATCATCTGGGATGGCTAAAAAGCATCTTCCCCAAACCTGAACAGGATTGCTGGCTGCCACAAAGCTCAGAGCATCTTAATTTGCATGTTATTGCCTCCTGTTGGCCAAACACTTGAACAGCTGTAGGCTATTCCCCAAACTGATAATGTTTCTGTAAACCCTACCCTTTCAAGTGTATTATCTTCATATTGCCTCAAGACAAATTGTGTTAATAAAAACAGGATTCTGAATCAAGGAGGTAGTCTTCAGTTCCTTTAGCTGAAGCTTCTCTGACCCCCAATGCCTTTCAAAATTATCTTTCATCATTGGACTCCTTATTGAATCTACACAAAGCTCCTTTCTGCAGAATGCTGAACTCTTCGTATTGCTGGGACAAGAACCCAGGCAGTCACAGACAGCAGTATGTTGGCTACCAGAGGGAAGGAGTTGAGGAAAAGTAAAGTGTAAAGAGTATCAAATATATGGTGACAGAAGATTTAACTTTAGGTCGTGGGCACACAATGCAATATATTGATCATGTATCATAGAATTGTACAATTGGAACCTTTATAATCTTATTGATAAATGTTACCTTCCTATTAAAAAAAAAGACTAGGCATTCTGATAGTTTTTAATAGGAAGGCAAATCAGACCATATAGAAGAGACTTTTTTTTATTTGCTTAAGTCACTTTCTTAATTTAATGAACAAAAAAGTGTGGTTTCTGTTGACTATGACTTCTTCAGGGTGTCTTTCACCGCCTTGTTCCTAAGACTGTAGATCAAGGGGTTCAACATGGGAATGATCACTGTGTAGAAGACAGAGGCAATGCTATCTGTGTCAAGGGAATGGTTGTAGCTTGGCTGTAGGTACATAAAGATCAGGGTCCCATAGAATATGGTGACTGCCAGCATGTGAGAGCCACCTGTGGAGAAAGCCTTGCGTCTTCCCTCAGCTGAGCGCATCCTCAGGATTATAGAAATAATGTATACTTAGAAGACAAAGACAACCAGAAGGGGAGTTATGAACATGATACCAGCACAGGCAAAGATCCATAGCTGTTTGGAGTGTGTGTCTGAGTAAGTTAGCCTGAGGAGAGGCATGTCATCACAAGAGAAATGATTGGTGACATTAGAGTGGCAATAGAAGAGGCAAAAGGTGAGGATGGTATGAAACAGTGCCATGAGAAGGCCATAGCTGTATGGGACAGCCACAAGTTGAATGCAGATTCCTGGGGACATCACAACCATATAGAGGAGAAGGCTACACATGGCCACATATCAATCATAGGCCATGGAAGTCAGTAGCAAATACCATGAAAGTTAGGAAATAGCCTAACTGAGCAGCACATGCATTGAAGGAGATAACATTTTGTTTCTATAAGAAATTCCCGAGCATTTTGGCATCCAATTGCCTCCCCTGCCAGCCCAATCACCCTCAACTGCTCTCCCCTGCAGGCCCAGTTGCCCCCAACTGCCCTCTCCTGCTGGTCTGGTCACCACCTACTGCCTTCTTCAGAAAGCCCAGTTGCCCTAACTGTCCTCCCCTGCTGGCCTGATTGCCCCTAACTGCCCTCCCCTGCCATCCCGGTTGCCCCTATCTGCCCACTTCTGCAGGCCTAGACCCCCCCAACTGCCACCCTACCCTGCAGGCCTGGTTTTCCCTAACTGCCTTCCCCTCTTGCCTGATTGCCCACAACTACCCTGCCCTGCCAGCTATCGTGTGGTATCCATCTTTGACACATGAGGGCGGCCATTTCATGGGGCGGGGGTGTGAGGATCAATTTGCATATTACCTCTTTATTAATAGGATACTTGTTTCTATAACAATCATTTAGGAAAGACTTTCTCAACCTTGGCACTTACGATTTTGGGATGGATAGTTTTTGTGTAAGAGACTCTCCTGTACTTTGTAGCTAATTCAGCACATCTCTATCCTTAACACTCTAGACAGCAATATTATTTCTTTACAGCCACTTGTCATGATGAAAATCAATAATATTTGCAGATATTAACAAATCACCCCTGGGAAAGTATATCATGCCTGATTGACACCACTAGTTTTCAGTGGTCTCTTGGTAATTTGAAATATATTATTAAAGCACTCATAAGTATGTTAAAACAGTCTTATAATCCTTAACTGGGTATTCAGAGTGCCTTCACTTTTGTTTATTTTCGGTCAGTGATTAGTTATGTAACTAGCAAATGAAACAATAGAATTTCAAATATGCATATTTTTTCATTTCAGAAATAACACAATGTAAATTCTTACAGTAGGTGCTACACATTAAATATAATTTTAAGCCAAACTTGCAAATAAAGAATTGAGAGGATGATTTCATTTTACAGTGAACAAATCTTTATTTAGAATCAACTAATATCAAGACACTCAACTAGTTTTATTATTAGAGGAGTAAAAAGATCAGTAAGGACAGGTCATTTTTGTGTAGTCAAATCATTTTTTCACTTCAGGAAACCGGAAGCCTGTTTTTTATTGATAGTGAATTTCTTCAAGGCGTCTTTCACATCCTTGTTCCTGAGACTGTAGATCAAGGGGTTCAGCATAGGAATGATCACTGTGTAGAAGACAGAGGCCATCTTATCTGTGTCAAGGGAATGTTTAGAGCTTGGCTGTAAGTACATAAAGATCAGGGTCCCATAGAATATGGTGACTGCCACCATATGGGAGCCACATGTGGAGAAAGCTTTGCGTCTTCCCTCAGCTGAGCGCATCCTCACGATGGCAAAAATAATAAACATGTAGGAGACAAAGACAATGAGAACAGAGGAAATGAATGTAATACCAGCACAGGCAAAGATCCATAGCTGTTTGGAGTGTGTGTCTGAGTAAGTTAGCCTGAGAAGAGGCATGTCATCACAATAGAAATGATTGATGACATTAGAGTGGCAATAGAAGAGGCGAAAGGTGAAGATGGTATGAAACAGTGCCATGAGGAAGCTATAGCTGTAGGGGACAGCCACAAGCTGAATGCAGATTCCTGGGGACATCACAACCATATAGAGGAGAGGATTACAAATGGCCACATAACGGTCATAGGCCATGGAAGCGAGTAGCAAACACTCAGAAACCATGGAAGTGAGGAAAAAGCCTAACTGAGCAGCACATGCATTGAAGGAGATAACATTTTGTTTGTATAAGAAATTCCCGAGCATTTTGGGTGTAATGACAGAAGCATAACAGAAATCCACAAAAGCCAGGTTGCTAAGGAAGAAGTACATTGGTGTGTTGAGTCTTGCATCTGTCTTAATGACTAAGATCAAACCCAGGTTGCCTACTACTGTGAAGAGGTAGATGGATAAGAAAACCACAAAGAGAGGCATCTTTAAATCTTGACGATCTGTGAGGCCCACGAGAATAAACTCCTTTACCTGGGTACAATTGATCTGGGCCATGTACCTTCAGTGTGTCTGGATGGAGAGAGGAGAATTAAACCCATATTAATTAAAGTAACCTTAAAACACTAAAATGTGTTTTTATTACTTAACATTCTGAAAGTCAGTTTTAATGTTAATATGAAAGCATTAATATTAGTGGTATACTTGGAATCTGGATGGGACGAAGAATAAAAGTAAGTATTTTGGAAGAAAGACTTATTTCTTTCACCCAAATCAGTTGCATTATAAAGTTAAGAACTATATGGTAGTAACATCACTCTGAGAAACTTGTTACTAAATTTATAATGTCATGTGCCATATTTCTTTCTCTTTCACTTTGTCATTCAAAAATTAAAAACAAATTTGAGGAAGCTAATAAATTGCTTTGTTCACAGTCACATGACTTGGTATATTGGACAGATATAGTTACTGATATTTTCTGTCTTTTCAATGACTAATGGCTTTTATATACTACACCTCTTGCTCAGGAAATTTCAATAAGTTTTCATGCAATCTACTGAATGAGAGAAAATATTTGTAAATAATATTATAATAAGGAGTTGATATCCAAAATAGATAAAGAATCCATACAACTCAATAGCAAGGAAACACACACAAAAACACTCAGAAAAACCCACAAAATATAAACAATTAGAGTAAAAACTGGCAGAAGATCTAAATACTAAATATTTTCCCAAGGAAAATATACAGATAGCCAATAGGCACATTAATCGATGCTCAATCTCATTATTCACCAGAAAAATGCAAATAAAAACCACAATGTGATATCACCCCTACTTGTTATATAAAACACACACACACACACACACACACACACACACACACACATACAAAACCATGAGAAATAACAAGGATTGGCAAGAATGTGGAAAAAAAGAAACCCATGTACACCTTAGATGAAAATATAAATTTGTACAGACATTGTGGAAAACATTATGGAGGTTCATCAAAAATTAAAAACTGAACTATCATAAGACCTGGCAAACCCACTTCTGAGTATTTATCTGAAGAAAATGAATAGACTAAAGATTACTACAGCCAAATCACCATCATGATATGGGTAAGGTATTAAAGTCGTAAAATCCTAGTCTGTGGCCCCATGAATATATAAAATCCATTTTGAAACAAATAAGCAACTTTGGATTGGAAATTTGGTTTTCAAGTCCAAAAAACCAGCTTTGTCTTCACTGTTTGGTACCAATAAGACCTTCAGTATGTCATCTCATCTTATCTTGATACATATATATATACAAATATATTTGAAAACACATTTTATATGACCTTTTACCATGGAACCAAAATAATTATAATCTTTTAAAAATTTTAAAATATTGAATATAATATATCATATTTAAATTATACTCACATCTGTTCTGTCACAACCAACACTTAGTAATCTAATCAGAACATTTGTTTTGATGTCTTTAATTACTAAATTCCCTTGCGTGCTTCTCTACTCTCATATATGATTTTTTCTATGCTTATCTCTGCCAGGTTTATTGAGAATAAAGAGTTGAAGGGAAAACTTCTAATTATCTTTCAAAACCTACCAAGATCTTACCTCTTCTATTAAGACTGTTTTATTTCTAATTCTCATACTCTGGTACCCAAGTTTCCCTCTTTATAATGGTGACACATTTTACACCCAGTTCATTTATATAACATTTTAAATTTATAGTCATCTTCTTCCACTTTTCTTCTCTTGGTAAATTATGGACTTCATGCATGATTTTTCATACATTTCCTATTCTAGTCCCTTTTAGATGCTTGGTGTGGAGAATTAAAGATTAACTTTCGTGCCTGGCTAGCATGGCTCAGTGGTTGAGGCTTGAACTATTACCAAGCAGGTCACAGTTCAATTCCCAGTCAGGGCACATGCTCTAGTTGCAGACATGATCCCCAGTACAGGGTATGCAGGAGGCAGCCATTCAATAATTTGTTTCATCATTTATGTTTCTATCTCTCTCAATAAAAAGTTAGGTTTAAAAAGATTGTTTTTTGTAATAATATTTCAATATTCATTCCCCTTGCTCATAATATATCATTCTGTACATTATGAGACAATTTGATGACTTGATTTGAATACTTTCACTTCTTGACATAGGTAGAATTATTAGCTTTTGAAATGAGTTTTGCCATAGATTACAGTCTAGCCAGTTAAGTGCCTGACTTATTCAAATAGTACAATTGATTCTATTTTGGAGATCTCAAATTTTATTTTCATTTCAAACTAATGAGAACTATAACATATAATATCAAATACATATAGAAATAAAATTAGAGAGACCACACTTCTCTATTTTCAGAAAATGCTTACCTAAATTTTCTTTTTATTTTAAGAAAATTCTATTCTCTTCTAGTTAATTAAAAAATTTCTTCTTAATCCCGATTTTAAAATGGAGGCTTTGAATCTACCTGAGTAGATGGCATTCCTATTTCTTCTGCAAGTGGTTTTGGGCAGCAACAAACTGCTGGGTTTTGTCAGTGACTCTAACCCAAGGGATCTTATGTAAGAGTATGATGCAAGTAAGATCCTCTGAAAAATTACAGTCCAAATTCCATAGGGAACCCAAAGCAGGCTGAAGATCAATTACCATTACCTTTGGTTTTGAAGGAACACCCCTCTATTGTTCTCCCTTTAGTCTGACATTATTACCCTAACTTGAGGCCCAGTGCATGAAATTCATGCACTGGGGGTGGAGGGTGTCCCTTAGCCCAGCCTGCACCCTCTCCAATCTGGGACCCCTCAAGGGATGTCCGACTGTCAGTTTAGGTCCGATCCTCTAAACTGACAGTCGGACATCTCTCTCACAATCTGGGACTGCTGGAGCCCAACTGCTCACCTGCCTGCTAGCCTGATCACCCCCTAATCACTCCCTGCCAGCATTATTAACGCCTAACTGCTCTCCTGCTGGCCCAATTCCACCGAACTGCCCTCCCCTGCCAGCCTGGTCATCCCTAACTGTTCCCCTGTTGGCCTGGTCCTCACTAACTATCCTCCCCTGCAGGCCTGGTTGCCCCCAACTGCCACCCTCCCTTGCCAGCTATCTTATGGTGGTCGTCTTTGAAAAATGAGGTGGCCATCTTGTGGAAGGGTGTGAGGATCAATTTTCATATTACCTCTTTATTAATAGGATACTTGTTTCTATAACAATCGTTTAGGAAAGACCTTCTCAACCTTTGCACTTAAGATTTTGGGATGGATATTTTTTGTATGAGAGACTCTCCTGTGCTTTGTAGCTAATTCAGTTTATCCTCATCCTTAACACTCTAGACAGCAATATTATTCCTTTATACACCCTTGTCATAATGAAAATCAATAATATTTGCAGACATTGACAAATCTCTCCTGGGGAAAGAAAATCAGGCCTGATTGACACCACTAGTTTTCAGTGGTGTCTTGGTACTTACTTTGAAATATATTATTAAAGTACTCATAAGTAAGTTAAAATGCTCTTATAATCCTAAATAAACTGGGTATTTAGAGTGCCTTCACTTTTGTTTATTTTTGGCCAATAATTAATTATGTAACTAGCAAATGAGATAATAGAATTTCAAATATACATACTTTTTTTTCATTTCAGAAAAAACACAACGTAAATTCTTACAGTAAGTTGCTACACATAAAATATAATTTTAAGCCAAACTTGCATATAAAGAATTGAGAGGATGATTTCATTTTACAGTGAACAAATCTTTATTTAGAACCAACTAATATCAAGACACTCAACTAGTTTTATTATTAGAGGAGAAAAAAGATCAGTAAGGACAGGTCACTTTTGTATAGTCAAATCATTTTCCAATTTCAGGAACCTAGAAGCCTGGTTTCTATTGATGGTGACTTTCTTCAAAGCGTCTTTCACATCCTTATCCCTGAGACCATAGATCAAGGGGTTCAGCATAGGAATGATCACTGTGTAGAAGACAGAGGCCATCTTATCTGTGTCAAGGGAATGACAGAAGCATAACAGAAAACAACAAAAGCCAGGTTGCTAAGTAAGAAGTACATTGGTGTGTTGTTTCACTTCTTTTTAATAACTATGATCAAGTCTAGATTGCCTACTACTGTATAGAGGTAGATGGTTAAGAAAACCTTGAAAAGAGGCATCTTCCACTCCTTTTGATTCATGAGGCCCACAAACATAAACTTCTGTACTTGGGTGTAATTAATATGCGTTATATCTCTTCAAGGCATTTGTATGATGAAGTAGAGAATAGAGGGAAGTTCAAGTTGCCATTCCACATGTGGTATTTTATACTTCAGTGTTTTGTAAAGAGGTTTTGTTGCTAATAGAGATTGCTGGCATATTGGTATAGTGGGAACAGGATGGATGGCAGATAAGCATATGTCTCCTCTCACAAACCATTATATATACAAAGATGGGTGCTATGCAATAGTCCATCTTGCCTTGGTTTCTATTCAAAGGTCTTATCCATTAAGCTATTTAAAACTATAAGCTGCCTTGTTATAACTTATTTTTATTGAAAATATGCTAACATAAATAGCATAAAAGTAAACAAATCTGCAGTGACACTACTGCGACAGATGTCGTTGTACCTGTGCAGATACAACTCCACGTTGTCCCAACACTGTCAGAAACATTATATATATAGTAATAATTTATCAATTTAAGGTTACTACAGTTTGCAAAATAATCTTTATAGTTATGCTAATAATGCAAATACTAAAATGGGTAACTACAGAAGGTGTAATAAGGTAATTATTTACATCATTTCATGTCACTGAACTTTAAGTCGAAACCACATTATTATGCCAATAATAACGATGAGGAAGAGGAGACTGGAAAAGAAACACCCAAAATAAAATCAAATGGCTGCTGTAAGTACGATTAGTTGGGTTTCAAATCCATATGTTTCTGACTCAAAAGTGTACACCTCATTATTATACTGTCAATATTGCACATCTTATTTATTGTTATTAGAAACTTAAATTATTTCTAGATTTTTATTGCTATAGTATTGAACAAATATCTTTATTTCTAAAAGATAAACTTGCATGATCAGAGAATAAATCCTTATGTGTTTTTATGATATATTGTAATTTAGAATAAAATTGTTGTTTTCTTTCTAAGAAATTCAGAAATGTATGTCTCTTTAAAAGCTGATTTATAACTGTCTTGTGGTCTGTGGCAAAAACAGAGTCTGAAAGCACAGAGCTAATGATACATCCATAATAATATTCTCCTTACCTGGAATGCACTTATCTTGCATGTTCTTGCAGATTGCAATCTGCTCTATTTTATTTATATCAAATAATTCTCATCAAGATTCTAAAAATGGCCAAAACCGGTTTGGCTCAATGGATAGAGCATCGGCCTGCAAACTGAAGGGTCCCAGATTCGATTCCTGTCAAGGGCATTTACCTTGGTTGCGGGCACATCCCCACTAGGGGGCATGCAGGAGGCAGCTGATCGATGTTTCTCTCTCATGGATGTTTCTAGCTTTCTATCCCTTTCCCTTCTTCTCTGTGAAAAAACAATAAAATATATCAAAAAAATTAAAAAAACAATTCTAAAAATTGAGTTTATGATCTACTAGTAGTGACAAACACCATTTCAAAAGCTATACTTTATCAACAGAACACCATCACCATTTTCACCAACATAAAAGTATATTCACAATTTATCTATAAACAGCTCCTAGAGACACTTCCCACCCTGATCTGCATATTCTGTCTTTATCCTATGTCTTGATGATGTCTAATTTTCACTTTATTTTGTCTCTATTTCAATCCACTCATTCCCTCATTTAATAATATATGTTGGGAACTATTAATTTCCAGACACTAGAGTCTCAATATAGAGCATTGAAAAAAAAGACAATATAGTAGACTACAAAGAATGAAAGCTTTGTCCAAATTTTCTTTATTTTTTTGGTCTTTTTTCTTTCCTCTCATTTGTGTTTTCCCCCTCCTTTCAGAACTAAATCAATCAATCAATCAATCTCTGCCATTTGTACAGACAAGCCATTTTCCTTCATAAAAAATAAAATATGAATTACGTTCGAAAGCATATGTGACTTTTTAGGGGCAATTTTGTCCCTAAAACATTTTATAATCCCAACTCCACTCAACTGTTCCAACATTCATGATATTATCTATTAGTATCATTAATATAATTAATCTCCATTTATTAATAAAAATTTTCTCTCCATGCTTCTCTACTTCTTTCCTTGATATTTCTAGTCCCTTCCCTACAAACAAACAAAAAGGATAGTTGAGGGAAAATTCTATTTACCCTTCAAAACCTGTACGAGTATCGCCTCTTCATTGAAGAGCCACTTCTCATGTTGAGTCATCAAATTTCACATTTGACCCCAGTTTAGAAATTGTTTCAACTTTGTTTTTTTGTGGTTCATAATCTTATTCTTTTTTTTTAATTGAATTTACTGGAGTTACATTGGTTCACAAAACTATACAGGTTTCAAGTGTATAACTCAATAAATCATCATCTGCACACCGTAAGGTGCCTCAATCTCTCCAAGCAAAGTTTCTTTCCTTCCACGTTTCCCCCAACTTTTGTTCAGTTTCACCAACACCCCTAAGCTCCCTTTCCCTCTGGCTATCACACACTGTTCCATATATATATATATATATATATATATATATATATTTATATTTATATTTATATATATAGTTTATTTGTTTAATCCCTTCACCTTATTTCATCCAGCCATGCCCAAGCCCCCTCCACTCTGACAAATGTCACTCTGTTACATGTATTCATGCCTCTGTTTCTCTTTTGTTCATTGGTTTATTTTGTTCATTATATTCCACATATAAATGAGATCACATGGTATTTGCCTTTCTCTGAATGGTTTATTTCACTTAGTATAATAATCTCCAGGTCCATACACTCACTAGTGGTCTATATTTCTTTATTCAAATGATATTAAAAAAGAGTTAAGAAGTTTTATGTTAGATATACTTACTAGTTTAATTTTGTTAATTTAGTTATTACAAGGATTTTGGCCATCTTTAATTACAGTTCTTCAAGATGAAACAATTTGCTATATCCAACAATATCCAGGAATTTTTAAAAAAAGCAAAATAATAAGAAAGATTGAATGACTTACTTCTCTAACCCACATTTTATTGCTCAGTTTTAACTTACTTAGTTATTATCTTATTTTTCTCCTGACTCCCAGAAATATTTATTTCAATTTACATATCTGCACAACCCTTAGCAAAATTTGTGACTAATGCCTAGCTTCTATATTAACCACATAACTACAAGACCTTCAGTATATTTTTTAATTCCCAAATCTTGGCCTCTTTTAATTCCAAGGATTGCTTGGAAACCTGTGAGTCAGCCACCTGAACTTTACTTTCTCTGACACAGTAGCAGCCTATCTTACCCATCTCTTCACTCACCTACGAGTTCTAAAATCACATTGATTTAAAAGAACAGAATACATTTGTCAGCAATCTCTTTGACGCAGCCTTCACGTCCTTATTTCTCAGGCTATAGATCATGGGATTCAGCATGGGGATCACAAGTGTGTAAAACACAGAAGCCATTTTATCAGTATCCAGTGAAAGGCTAGTTCGAGGCTGCAAATACATGGATAGTAGTGTCCCATAGAAAATTACGATGGCTGTCATATGGGAAGCACATGTGGAAAAGGCTTTTTTCCTTCCTTCTGATGAAGGTATCCTTAAAATGGATAGAACAATGTTAAAATATGACACTAGAACTATAGTCATGGAACAAACCAAATTCGTAGCTGCAGATACAAAAATGACTGTTTCTGGGAAGTAAGTATCAGAGCAGGACAAGGCTAACAGAGGGACAGAATCACAGTAAAAATGATTGATCACATTGGAAGAGCAGTAAGACATAGAGAACACAGAAGATGATGTCACAATAGCTGTGGAAAGGCTATAGGCATAAGTGAGTGATACTAGCAGAAGGCAGATCTGGCGAGATAAAATCACCATGTAGAGCAGGGGATTACAAATGGCCACATAGCGGTCATAGGCCATCACAGCTAACATGGAAACCTCAGCTATAATGAAAACCAAAAACCCTCCCAGTTGGGTGGCACATTCATAGTAGGATATACTTTTCTTTGAAACCAGGAAATTAACCAGCATTTTAGGGGCAATGACAGTAGAGTTGCCAAGGTTGATGATAGCCAAGTGCCGGAGGAAAAAGTACATGGGGGTCTGAAGTCGAGAGTCAACACTGGTGAGAGTGATGATGCTCAGGTTCCCAGCCACAGTCAGCCCATAGATGGCCAGGAAAACAAAGAAGAGGGGAATCTGGAGATCTGGACTGCCCGAGACACCTATGAGAATAAACTCAGTGACCCAGGTGAAGTTTTCAAGAGCCATGAGTGAGTATGGAAATTCATCTGTTTGGGGGAAAAAGGGAGACGTGGTTAGAAAGTTTAAGAGACGGCCATTAGATGGCAAAGGTAATTTCTTAGGTGACATATCCTGGCATCATGTGTAATTCTAACTCAGTTATTACAGTTTCTAGATCTAATAAATAAACCTTTCAATCATTTGAGAGAGAGAAAAAGTACATCCATTTAAACAGATGATCCAGCATTCTGAATGTTGAGGATTTATTTCCTACAAATTAGGAGGATGTTATTACTTTGGAAATAAACATTTGAAGCCCGGATTCATCTGATGTCTCTTGTATTGAATGGAAGAAAGGCTAGAGAAATAAGTGAAAATGTCTTTTTCTGATTGCTTTATCCAAGACTTCTTCTAGTCACTATTCTGCCACATTTTTTTATTCTATCTTCTATAACTTCTAATAGCTGGCCCGTTGAACTTGCATATTTTGCCATCTATACCTGTTAACTGCTTTTCTTATTTCTCATCTTAATAACTCAGTCAGAAACATATAAAGGTATGTCCACAGATCTATTTTTCAGGTTTACTAATTACCTTTTTAGTTTAAAAAGATTACCTCTGTAAAAATGTTATGGGTTTTGTAATTTAATCCACTTAGCTTTGCTGGACACAATTTCCTTTTTTTTTCTCTTTCATCACTTTTCCTTTTGCTTCCTCAAGTTTATGCAAATCCTCATATTCTTTCCACTGTTTTACTATAACCTGTAATTTTATTGATACAATTTTGTAACATTATCTTAAAATTTTATAAAACATATCCCACCTAAATTTTTAGTTAATCTTTTTCTTTATTTTTTAACATTCTCTTTTAGGTCAGTAGAGTTGAGGGCAACGCTGTAAATGAACATTTTCTTCCTTGGTTTTATTTTCTCCTTGAGAATATTATAAAGTTTCTCTCCTATCAAACCAGGACTCAAGCCTTGCTCCTGCTTCTGCAGTGTCTCTCCTCAAATAGGAGCCCTTCTTTTTGAGGTCTCCTCAACTAAAACCTCTGCAGACTTATTTTACTATCAGACAGATGGCTTATCACTGCATTGGTGACATATTATGCTTCTGTACATGTTACCAGATTTCACAGAAACATTTTTGAGAGAATTTGTGTTGGATGGTTATAGTCTCAAAAAGGATTATCATTTGGAGTTTAGGTAGTTGTATATCCAGTTTTCTCTCACATCCTATGAAACATGCTGTTTTGACTTCAGCTAATAATGCAGAAACAAAAATCATCTCAGTGAGCAAAGTTCCATTGCTTCAGTAGTGATATAACTTAAGTACATAAGATGTAATAATGTCAGCTTTCGTTTGGAAACATACATAGCTGGATGATATTTAAAGCCTTGTATTCTAAACATGTTATGAATATTGGAAACAAGCCTTACTTTTAATATTGCATTATTTGATTATATACAATATCCAGTTCTTTCAAAAACGAAAGTTGAGTTGCTCAGTTTGAGGAAGAGTTGGGATCTTTTAAAGGTCGTTATGGAAAAATAAGATACATATTTTCTACCCACCTGTAATGGAGCGTCTGTGTTAGCTTCAAGTGAGAATCTCTGTGTGGCCGTGGCAAGTAGGAGTTTATGGGCTCTATAAACCTTTGAGATCCCAACTCTGAGGCATTGATGACTCTAGGATCCCCAAGTTGCCTTTTACAACCTTGGAGAAGATGCCACCTGGGACCGGTTCCTTAACTGGATCTTCCGCTAGGACTTAATCAGATACTCCTTGAATGTCCTCTGTGGCAGTCTGGACCTACTTTAATGAACTTACTCATGTATTATTGCCATTTTGAAAGTTTATCATCAAAAAATGAAAATGATGTCATTTCTTGGAAAATTGAAAAAAAAAATACTACATGAAAAAAAGGTTTCAATGCTTAGCCTTTTCTCACTATTTTTTTCCAAATTACTATGCACATACATAAAACATTTATTAGGATGTGAAAAACCCCTATTGTTCATTTTAGAAATGAAAAGCAATACCATATCCTGTTATATGTAGAAAGCTACTCATTACAGCATTATTTTTAGAATGGCAAAAGAAATAAAAACATACAAACAAAAAAATTTCTAACAAAGAATGGCCAAATGCAATGTGGCTGACCTACACTCCACAATAGTATGCTGATATTAAAAACTAAAACAATAAAATAATGCTTATTGGCCAAGAAATATGCTGATGATGAATCCTCAAGTAAGAAAGTTGCAGGGAACATGATGCATTATAATTTTTTTTTTCTGAATCACATAATTTAATTTGCTTGCTGTTACCAATTTTGTTCAAATCTGGCCCTCTTGCTTCCAGAGAGAGCATGAATGCAGAACTTGAGTTCCTCAGTTACACTGGATAATTGTCTAAATCCATGTGCATTTAAATCTTGAATCAAGCAGTCATGGGATATTTAGTACAAAATAATCCAAATGCCATTCAGTTTTGTGAATTTTGCCAAAATGAGAAATATTGCAGTATCTCATTTTACCCCAAGTTTAAAGGTGTATTTTTTTCCCCAGTGAAATCACACAATACTTGTCCTGTTGTGCCTGGCTTAATACACTTAGACTAATATCCTACAGGTTAATTCATCTTGTAGCGCGTGTCAGAATTTCTTTTTCTTTTCAAGGCTGAATAATATCCTATAGTATGTATGCACCACATTTTATCCATTTATCCATCAATAGACATAAGATGCTTCCACCTTTTGGCTACTATGAATAATGTTGCCATGACTATGAATGTGCAAATATCTTGGGAATTCTTGCCTTCAATTCATTTGGGTAAAACACCCAGAAATTGAATTTTGGGTCATATAATAAATATATTTTTAATTCTTTTTGAGGAATAGCCATTCTGTTTCACAGAAGCTGCACCATTTTATACTCCCACCAACAGTGCACAAGGGTTCCAATTCTTCCTCATTCTAGCCAATACTAGTTCTTTACTATTTTAATGATAATAGACATCTTGATGGGTGTGAAGTGCTATCTCATTGTGATTTGGATTTATATTTTTGTATTAATTAGTGATATTGAGCTTCTTTCATGTACTAATTGGTATATGTCCATCTTCTTCAGAGAAATGTCTATTCAAGTCCTTTGTCCATTTTTTTTTAAATTGGAGTGTTTCTTCTCTGTTACTGAGTTGTTAGATTTATTTAAATACTCTGGATGTTATAATCCCTCATCAAATACATAATTTACAATTTTTTTCCTATTCTGTGGGTTGCCTTTTCACTCTGTTGGTAGTGTTTTTTGATGTGCAACAGTTTTAAATTTTAATAAAGTCCAATTCATTTCTTATTTATTGCTTCTGCATATGGTTTCATATCCAGAAGTCATTGCCAAATCCATTGTCATGAAATGTTTTCCTATATTATCTTCTAAGAGTTTTGTAATTTTAGCTTTTATATTTAGGCTTTGACTCCCTTTGAATTAATTTTTGTAAATGGTTTAAGTTAGTAGTACAACTTCATACTTTTGCAGGTGGACATCCAGTTTCCCCACTATCCTTGCTGAAAATACTGTCCTTTCCTATACTGTCTTGGCATCCTTGTTGAAAATCATTTGACTATATATGTGAGGGTTTACTTCTGGGTTCTGGGTTCTATTTTTTTTATGGTTTAAAGTATTACAAATAGTAGTACATATGTCTCCTTTTTCCCCCTCTTGACCTCCTTAGTCTTCCCCACCCCCACTTGCAAATGTCCTCACCCTCCTAGTGTCTGTGTCCCTTGGCTATGGTTATATACATGCATACAAGTCCTGTGGTTGATCTCTTACCCTCCCCAACCTTCTCCTGCCTTCCTACTGAAGTTTGACAGTCTATTCGATGCTTCTTTGTCTCTGTATCTATTTTTGTTCATCAATTTATGAAGTTCATTATATTCCACAAAATAAGACTGGCTTCTTTTGCTTATGTCGCAAATAGTAAAATTCCTTCTTTTTTACAACAGCATAGTATTCCATTGTGTAGATGTACCACAGGTTTTTAATCCACTCATCTGCTGATGGGAATCTTCGGCTGTTTCCAAATCTTAACTATTGTAAATTGTGCTGCTATGAAGATAAGAGTGCATATATCCTTTCTGATTGGTATTTCTGTTTTCTTGGGATATACTCCTAGTAGTCCTAGAAGTGAGATTACTGGGTCAAATGGAAGTTCCATTTTTAATTTTTTGAGGAAATGCCATACTGTTTTCCTCAGTGGCTGCACCAGTCTGCATTCCCACCAGCAGTGCAAGAGGGTCCCCTTTTCTCCACATCCTCTCCAGCACTTGCCGTTTGTTGATTTGTTGATGATTGACATTCTGACAGGTGTGAGATGATATCTCGTTGTTGTTTTGATCTGGGTTCTATTTCATTGGTCTATATGTTTTTCTTTATGCCAGAACCACACCATTTTGATTATTATACTTTTTAGCAAGTTTTGAAATCAGGCAGGGTGAGACTTCTAACTTTGTTCTTTTTCACCGTTGTTTTTAGTATTCAGGGGTTTCCTGAATCTCAATATAAATGTTAAAGTGGATTTTACTGCTTCTGAAAAAAAATTACTGGGATCCTAATAGAGATTACATTTAATGTGTAGATTGATTTGGGTGGTATGCACATTTTAATAGTAAGTCTTCCACTTAATGGAAAGGAATGTCTTTTCACTTATTTGTGTCTCCTTCAATTTTCTTCAAGAAATATTTTATAGTTTTCAATGTACAAGTCTTCCACCTGCTTGGTTAAGTTTACTCTCAAGTATTTTATTCTTTTTGATGCTTTATAGAGAGAACTGTTTGGTTGTGTTTTTGTGAGCTTTTTTTTTTTAGCTTTTTTCATATTGTTTATTGTTATATATAGAAACGTTCTGATTTCTGAGTGTTGGCTTTGTATCCTTCAACTTTACAGAATTTGCTTATTAATTCTAACAGGTTTTTTTATATAACACAGTTAACTTTCTATTTAAGAACACATTTTAAATACCATTTTAAAATTATATAATAAATATATTTTCATTGATACAAATTCAAGCAAGCCAGAAGAATATAGATTAAAAAGTAAATGTGCGTCCTTGACCTCCACTATTCCTCCCTCCCAACCAATTGCTCTCCAAAGGTAACTGCCATTAACAGTTTGGTTTTTGCTCTTTCATGTTTAGTTCTTTAGTGTTACATTTTAAAAATTCTGTCCTATATGGCTAATACTGGAGAATGTTATTAATATTATTTAACCTTGCTCATAGATTGTGTACTAATAAAGCAATGAAAGCAATAGAATTTGAAAAAAAAATATATGTGACCAAGTTTTTGAAGTATAGTATAGAAATGTTGGTCAATAAAATAAAATTTATTCATAACAACAAATGTACTTAGGGACAGGATCTGAAGCTAACATGGTAAATACAATTGATATGATTAGATAATGCAATTTAAAAAAAAATATTTCTTTTAATTTGTTCCATTTCATTTTTCATTTTGAAAAATTGAAAAATTCAAGTTTCACTGAGATCACAATTATATTTATTTGGGGTGTACATGTAATATTTTGATATGCATATATATATTATGAAATGATTACAACAATCAAGCTCATTATCATACTCATCATCCAAAATTGTATTTCATATATTTTGTGTCACGAACACTTAAGATCAACTCTTAATAAAATAAGTTTCAGTACATTCAAAAAAGGGGAAAAGTAAATACAATGCATGGATCTGAAATAAAGAGACCTTGGTTCATGTACTGGTTAATGCCCTCACAACTATTACTGGAAAAATGACGATAGATTGAAACAAGCATGGTTGAGGTGATGTGTATATTTTTAAAAAATCTAAAGAATGCCTTTTGGACAACAAGGAGAATACGAAGATGTGAGGAATCTATACATTAGCTGAGTGGGACACAATGTGAATGAAGCATTGTGTTACCTGAGTCCATGGCAAATATTGTCTCTGCGCACACAAGCTCCTGAAGAAGACAAATAGACATGACTGAAAATACATTTCCCCTCGGGTTCTACCAGTTATCTTTCATCTTTGTTGCTACTGCTATAGATGGTTCAAAATATGGATGGCATTCCAGCAGATGGCCAGTTAATTCATTTATCTCGAGTCTTCTGATTCAAAGTGAGCTTGTGTACCAGGAAGCTCAATACGCCAAAGTTAGCCACAGTGTGAGGACCTGTCAAAGGTGATTTTTTTTTCTTTTTTGTGGTTCCTAGTGAAAAAAATCTTCCCATACGTCCACTTTATCCTTGAGATAAAAATTATTAATTCAATCTGATTTGAAAATTTTATTCTAAGGTGGCATGCTTTATATCCTATATAGCCTAGATTCTTTTAAAAATTGAAGTTATTGTGGTGACAATCGTTAATAAACCTAGATTCCTGAAACAGTTTGTTCATGCTGTATAATCATTATTTATGCATTTACTTACTTTCTTGCCTCCTATCTTCACTGCACATTCTTCTTGGTTTAGTCATATTTATCTTTAATATGCAGTGACTGCTATAAAATATATATTACTGATTTTCTGGTTAATTTTACACCATTTTACATTTTTAAGATTTTTTAATGTTTACCTTTGCAAATCTAAATTCAAACAAAAATTTTATGTGATTTTCCTTATTTCTGAATAATTTCAACTCTGACCTTGAAAAAATAACTCAGAACTTAGATTATCTGGCTATAATATTTATCTGATTGAAGTGAAGAAGAAAGACTACAGGGAGATATCAGAGAAAATTACTCTTCCAGAAGAAGAAGAAAACGTAGCCTGGTAAAACATTTCTAACTTTTGATGCCGTAACTGGACTGACAGAACATTAAACAAAGACCCACCTTTGCCACTGAATATTCAGATTTTAAGTAGGGATTTTGCACTGATTAGTTAAAGTTCTTTTCAGTGCATCTTTTACCTCTTTGTTCCTTAGGCTGTAGATCAATGGATTCAGCATAGGAATCACCAGGGTGTAAAACACAGAGGCCATTTTATCAATATCAAAGGTATGGCTGGATTTGGGTTGCAGGTAAATAAACAATAGGGTCCCATAGAACACGACCACCACTGTCAGATGGGAGCTGCAGGTGGAGAATGCTTTGTACCTCCCCTCGGTTGACTTCATTCGGAGAATAGCCACAAGAATAAACACGTAGGATACAAGAACAATCAAGAGGGAGGAGAGCAAATTACAGCCTGAAAAGATCAAAATGATCAGTTCCAGTTCATGTGTGTCAGAACATAGGAGGGATATTAGAGGGAGAGAGTCACAGTAAAAATACCTGATGATGTTAGAGCCACAGAAGGACAGGCTAAATAACTTAATTGTGAGCAATAGCGACACAAATGTACTGTAGAGATAGGGAATAAGTACCAGCACCCATCGCACTTTCTCTGCCATGATGACCACATAGAGAAGAGGTTTGCAGATGGCCACATAGCGATCATAGGCCATTGCCGATAGAATAAACAGTTCAGTGATAATGAAAATCTCAAACAGTGCCAGCTGGGTGGCACACCAATGGTAGGAAATTGTATTTTTGTGCACCACAAAGTTTGCCATCATTTTTGGGCCAATGACAGTGGAGTAACCAAGATCAGTAATGGACAAATGTCTAAGAAAAAAGTACATGGGAGTATGTAGCTTGGAGTCCAAATGGGTCAAGATAACCATACCCATATTGCCAAACACTGTGATCAAATATATGACCAGGAAGATTCCAAAGAGAGGTGCCTGCAGCCCAGGGCTGTCTGTGATCCCCATGAGAACAAATTCATTCACCTTGCTTACTGCAGTATGATTGTGTTTCACCATGTGGTTCTTCTAGGTAACCTGTGTAAGGTATAAAAGCAATAGTTTTATTTGAGATGCTATCTTCTATGAGAATTCAATAATACTGTATGATATTCGAAGACATTTTCTGGTCTTAAATTATAAATAGAGACTCCTCTCCCCATCTGGCCAAAGCTATACATATCTACATTCATATTGATAATTAGCTTTCTTGAATGTACCATAAGTTTCTGACAATAACTTTTTGATTGATAAGATATCCATTTCAATGGCATCCATCTTGAATAAATGTATTGCAGCTGCATGAGTAGAGAAAGAGACAGGCTGCCTCACCTCTAAAGTTCCCATTTACAAAACTCTGGGTGACCTAGATAATTTACTGCTTGAATAACCCCGATTTTGCCTTCTTGCAATTTGTCTCAATGTTGGCTCTGGTAGGAAATACCTGAGGCTTGCCCGAATAGTAAGGCCCAGTGTGTGCCTTCAAACATTCCTAGATGATAACAACACTATTGATAGTCAGAGACTGATATGAGACAGTCATTGAAACTTTGGTAAAGTATGCTTTAAGGGGGCAAGATATTTTGAAGTGGTTGTTTTGAGATAGATATTATGACCTCCTTTTTTGATCCAAAGTCTTCTGAAATATGTCAAAAGACCTACCTACTCTATTTCAGCTTTTTCAATAATTGAAGTAATTTGTAGAAAAACATAGGCGCCTAAACCATATACCATATACCTTACATTATTGACAATTGCCATGTCTCTTTAAAGTAACAAGACAAAAGACTTTCTAAACGGTTGGCGGAGTGATTGAGAAAAATCTGAATACACACACACACACACACACACACACACACACACACACACACTTTTCACTATAAGTTCAGCTTATTTACCTAATACAAAATCTAAGACCATGATATGTAAATTTTAGGATTTTGTTATTGATATCTTAGTCCTTATTTGGCACATCTGTTGCTTCTGCTTATAGAATCACTTTTTCTAATGATTTTCCAACCATATATTCCTCTGTGCATAAAAATGACTTGGTCATTCTGATTATTCATAAACGCTTTTTTTAAAAATATATTTTTATTGATTTTTTTACACAGAGGAAGGAAAAGGGATAGAGAGTTAGAAACATCGATGAGAGAGAGACATCGATCAGCCGCCTCCTGCATATACCCTACTGGGCATGTGCCCGCAACCAGGATACATGCCCTTGACTGGAATCGAACCTGGGACCCCTCAGTCCACAGGCCCACGCTCTATCCGCTGAGCCAAACTATTCATAAACTCTTAGTGAAGAGGCATGGAAATAAGAATATAAATGACTATCAAGCGCCAATAAAGAACACATTGTGTGCTAAGCACTTTTCTGAGCACTTTACATATATTAACTCATATGGGCCACACAATAACTGTAGGAAGTATACAGTATAACATATCAATTTGAGAATCAAGGAAAATGAAGCACAGGGAGTGAAATAAATTAACCCCGGTCACTCAGATAATAGAAGATGAAGTTAGGATTCAAATTAAGTCAGTATGCCTTTGGAATATATTTTTATAAACATAATGTTTTCTTTGTATTATGGTCATCTGGAACAGATAGGAAATGAAAAATGGGACAGTAAGGACACTTCATAAATAAAAATAGACAAAAACCCTTGTTACTACAGATGACTAAAGCAGTAAATTCACTGGAAAACTAAGATGGTGTAAATGTATAGGGCAGAGTGTCAGGTCTGTCCTACCCATTACTCCTATTGATGACAGATAGGTATATACAAAGGAAGAAAGACAGTTTTCCAGAACATAATGTTCTTCAAGATCTTTGGTGATAATTCAGTTTAAGCTGTTTGCTTAAATTTTCAAACTACTGTTTTCTACTCACCTGAGTGGAGATTCTTCTTTGACTTCCTACTGTTTTAATCACCAGCTGTTGGAGAACGTATTTAAGTGTTTTTCTACCCTCCTGACACTCATTTTGTTAAAGTTTTAATCTAGTAAAAGGATTGCAAGTAAATACCCGAGGGAGATAGCACCCTGGATTTCTGTTAATTATTCTCAGAATACCCCATTAGGAAAAGTAAAAAATATTTCTTACCTAGGTCTAACTTAAAAAAATAAATACGCAATATCACTAAACACCATAATTATAAGTATGCTTTTGTCAGTATCTAGTACAATATACAATCATACATACAATGTGTGAGTAATTGCAATTGACTTCTTAAGAAAATGATGCAACATTTGATGGACATGAAACAATGTCTTTTTATTGCATCTGCCAATAAATCAGTAATAAATCTTTTCTTCATCTGATTAAAAATCTTTACCTATTTTTAAGGATATTTCTTTATCACTGCTTTTCAAAAAAGTTTAATTGTGATGTGCTTGCGTTTAATTTCCTTTTTGTTTATATTGCTTAGAGTTGTCTTAACTCCTTACATCTTTAGCAGTCTAGTTTTTTTTAATGAAAATAAATGTGATTGATCAACCAAAGGACTTGTATGCATGCATATAAGCCTAACCAATGGACACTGACAACAGTGGGGGTGAGGATATGAGTGGAGAGAATGGGGGGGTAATGGAGGAATAAGGACACATATGTAGCACTTTAATCAATAAAGAAATTAAAAAATAATAATAAAATAAAAAGAAAGTAAATTTAGAAGATATTTTTTTCCAAATATATTTTTATTATTTCTGAGAGGAATGGAGAGAAAGAGAAAGAGACAGAAACATCAGTACTGAGAGAGAATCCTTGATAAGCTGCTTCCTGCTCTTATTACAGAAGACAAAGCTACACTCAGAGAAATGGAGTTACACTTTATATTATTACATGCAGGCCTAGAAAAAAAAAAGTCTTTCAAATTCTGAGCAACTGCATGGAGGAAGCTGTCCCTTTTTACATCTTTTCCAGTCCTTTGCTTCCCATATATGTAGTCTTCCAGTCCTCTTTGCAAGTTCTTAAAGAGCCCCATGTGCTGGAGCTTTGAGACCTCAACCAAAGGCCTGGACTGGTGCTAGCACTGATAACGTTGTCTGGGGATGGTTGATAGCCTCTCTAAAATGAGAGTAAACAGTTCTTGCAGGACCAGACAATTAAGGGTGCAGTGACTAGATTCAGATTGCTAGCCCCCAAAAATGTCTCTTTTTCTCCCATCACTCTCTCCCTATGGAGTTTGATCCCACAACCAGGGCATGTTTACTGATCTGGAATTGAACTGTGGCCCCCTGGTTCATAGGTTGATATTCAACCACTGAGCCACACCAACTGGCTGGAAGAAATTTTGGCCACTTTTATTCCAATAGTTTATCTGCCCTATGTCGTTCATTTTTATCAACTTAGACCAACATTTAAATGTATAGTATGTAGCTTGTCATTGTTCTACAGATCACTGAGACTGTTTTCATGGTGTTTATTTATCATTTTGCTTCATTTTGGGTAGTGTATATTGTAGTGTTTAAGTATAGTTATCATCTCTTTTTCAGTGTATAATCTGCTATTATTCTCATTCAATAAATATTTGTTCTAGTGAGAAGTTCCATTTGATTATTTTTTAATATTTTATCTGTCTTTTCAAAAGGTTATGTTATTGTTAATTCATTTAATTATATTCGACCTTGTTTTGTACTGGTCTCAGCCTACCAATAGTCAACGTTTGGATAGAGGTGCCCTTTGGCAATAACCATCAGGAAACTTTAAAGATATGCAGGTTTATTAATTATAGGACCTGGAAATTACATAGCACATCTAGGCCAAACATCAAGAAGCCTCATTGAGGGGATGCAGCCTGGCTATTTATCTAATTGTGTGGCAGGCAATGTGTTTCTTCAAGAGAGAAGTCTTTTTACCCAGCCCCTCAAACCTCCTCCCATCTGGCAACTATCGGTTTGATCTCTCTATCTATGAGCCTGTTTCTATTTTGTTTGTTCATTTATTTTGCTATTTAAATTCTACATACAAGTCAATAATATGGTGTTTGTCTTTGTCTGACTTATTTTATTTAGCATGATACCCTCCAGGTCTATCTTGCTGTTGTAAATGGTCAGATTTTATTCTTTTTTTATGGCTGAGTGGTATTCCATCTATATATAGTGGTATCCCAGTGACCAGAACGACATAACAACTGGAATGACTGGTTGCTATGATGCCCTCTGCAGCCAGTGAACTCACCTGACCAATCTCCTGCCTTCTTCTCCTACTAACAGGCTCGACCCCAATCTGCCTATTGGGGCCAGGCTGGCTGGACCCCACCCATGCACAAATTCATTCACTGGGCCTCTAGTATGTATGTGTATAAAAGGCTAATATGCTAAGTGTCCCTCCTACTATCCAAACAGCCACTATGATGTGCACTGACCACCAGGGGAAAGATGCTCAACACAGGAGCTGCCGGGCTGCAGTGACTTGGCTGTGGGAAGCCATCCATCATCAATGCTATCATGAGAGTGCATCAAGGAACATGGAAGGCTGATGAACCTTGAGCTTTAGCAGGGCTAAAAACTATGCACCAATTCTGTTGAGATAATGATGGCTTGAAGAAATTTCTTGACTTAATAGCCTCAAAATAAATCTTTACTGATTTTTTTACTGACCTTTCAGATAGTCTTTCTGCTACCTGTTTGCTGAGGGCAAGATGTGTATCTAAAACTGAATAAAAGCTGACAGATCCAGGGTTTCAATGAGCTTCTCCTGTAGAGAGAGGTTTCCACCTGGCCCCCCATGCTTTCTAAATTCATATTTCTTGTCTAGTGTTTTCATTTGTGGTTGGCCCCTTCTTCAGATCCTGAACCCTAGCCATGTTGGATGTGGCACTTGGCAGTGGCAGTTCTTGGGTGACATACCCCGAAACTAGAAAGTAAGGAGCCTGACTCCTCACTAGGCCACGTGATTCTACCTTTGGCCATGGGCTATGTTGTTGCTGGGGCACTATCAGCCTCAAATCTGGTATACTGTACACTTTCGTATGCATTCTGTACCCTGTACAACAGCAACTTTGCACACTCAGACTCCGGGACCCCTCAGGGGATATTGGAAAGCAGGTTTCGGCCTGATCTCCGCAGGTCCGCCCAAGGGACCCACCTGCCAGAGAGACCCTGCTCACTCTGGAGATGCCCTTTGAGCCACAGCACCACCCTAGGTGCAGCCGGCTTGGATGGGACCATGGGAGATTGGCTCCAGGGTATATCTAGTCTCGCCCAGTCCTGCCCTACTGGTAATCTTCTAAATAATTTCCTTTCAATGTTCACAAATCTGTGCACTGGGTCACTAGTTGTATATATGCACTACTTCATTTTTATTCCCTCATCTATTGATGGACATTTGGGTGGCTTCCATAGCTTGGTTATTGTAAGTAACCATGCAATGAACATCAAGGTGCATATATATTTTTTTGAATTTGTATTTTGTATACACACACACACACACACACACACACACACACACACACCCAGAAGTGGAATTGATGGTTCATAAGGCAGTTCCAGTTTTACATTTTTGAGGAACCTCAATAGTGTTTTCCATAGTGATAGGCTTTAAAGTGGATGCCTCTTTGAGATTGATATCTGGGCATCCAAAACCTAAGTCAGTAACTTGCAGAACAAAAATAAGATTGAAAACAAACACAAATATCAGGGCTTACACTATAAACATATACATGTGTTAAAGTCTTTGCCTGATAATCCCATCATCACTGTTATTTTAAGATCTACATTTATCATCTCCTGAGTGAGATGAAGTGTTCCTGCTTTCACATATGTTCTAGTATTTGTGATTGGGTAGCAACCTCTGTGAATTTTATGTTAATGAGTGCTGTAATGTTTTTGTCTTCCTAAAAAACTTCAGTGTTTTAAACATGTACCAGATAGCTCTTTTTGAAGCTTATTTTCAAACTATGAGTAGCAGTCTTAAGTAACTTTTATTTCTGAGATCTTTACATATATTATTAATTCTATGTTATAATAAATAACATTATTTCACTTGTATGTAGAATCTAAAGAGCAAAAGAGATGAAAAAATAAAAATAAATACAGGTTCATAAATAGATTAGACTGATGGTTGCCAGGAAGGATGAGGTTGGGGGGCTGGTTAAGAAGATTGCTCTCTTGAATGAACATATTACCAGACGCACAATTAATAAATAGCCAGGTTGTGTCTCCTTATTGAGGCTTCCTACATGTGTGACCTCTAGAATTTTTCAGCTTACACGTCCCTGATCATTCTTTTAACAGCCTTATGGACTTTCACTGTAGGCATGCCCAATATAGGTTTATCCACAAACTCAAAATCTTGTAATGGAGGAAAGGACAATTAACAAGAGAAAGAGATGATGTATGGGAAACAAAGAGCAACATGCCAGAAGTATAAGATCATTATCTGTAGTTACTTTAAATGTAAATGAGCTAAATTCTCCAAAGGAGAAGTTTAAAAAAATCACTATCCATCTATATGTTGTGTGCAAGAAACTTATTTACACTATTATAGTAGGTTAAGAAAACAAAATAAAAACAAAATTGAAAAGACCCCTAACTGAAAAAATAATGACAATAAAAAAACAGAAAAAAACACATGGTTTACTGAGGTAGAAGTTAGTAGGTGATTCAACTAAGAGAAATGTCAACTTCTATGGGATTACTAAAAGAAACCTTAAATCACAAGCAAGAACCAGGCTGGTCTGGCTGAGTGGTTGAGCTTCATCCTACCACTGTGATTGTATAGATGATGAGGAAGGCAATGAAAAGTGAAACTTGCAGCTCAGGCTACTTTGTGACTCCCATGAGAATGAATTCAGTCAGTGATGTTAGATTCTTTTGGCTCATTGTGTCCTGACAGCTCTGCAAAGAAACAAAGAGGTTATTAGCTTTCAGGGAGTGTCACCTAAACATAATTATAATCTTTGCAGGCAGATTAAATAAATCCCATATAATAAAAGCCTAATATGCTAAGTGTCCAACCATTCCTTCAACTGTTTGGCCAGTTGCTATGACATGTGCTGACCATCAAGGGGCAGACACTCTGAGCAGTAGGTTATCTTGCTGCTGGGGTCTGGCTGCTCTGGACTGAGTGAACTGGGCCAGACATACCCTGGAATCCTCCCTTGGTCCCTCCCCAACCCCAATCATGCACCGGTGGGGTCCCTCAATCTGGCTGCACCCTCTCACAATCTGGAACTTCTTAGAGGATGTCAGGAAGCTGGTTTCAGCCTGATTCTGTGGGCCTCGCCCAGGAACCTCACTGGTGCATGAATTTGTGCACTGGGTCTCTAGTTTTTCATAGTAGGAGATAGAAAATAATTCCCACATCTAGTTTTAAAATTAAGCTAAGTAATAGAATCTTTTACTTCCTTAGCGAAGTGACACACATGAAACATTACTGTTATGACAGATTAAACTCTGAGTCAACATTGTTTGGAACATATCCATTGATTTTTTTAAAGCTATACACATATTAGAAATATTTATTTCATCTATACAATGACATCACAATTTTTCTTTAGTACACTTACATTTCTGTCTGAGAATTTCTTGTGGAATTTTGATTTTCTAAAAGAGACAGAGATAATGTGAAGTTAATGAAGTTTAAGATTTTGGGTTCCTCATTTGCATTTTTGAAGTTCTAGGTGGGGCCTTAACAATACACTCACAAAATGATATATTTGCAACTTTGTAAAAAGCTGCAAATGTAAGATATTTTAACCTGAATCAAGCACATTTTCTCTTTCCACTCCAACTTTTACTCCATCATATTCAACTAATATCATAGTTCATTGGCTAGTGCACAAATATTTGTGGGGTCTAACTAAGGAGAGATTGAGTTAATAATACCATATTTGATATTTAGTGGGCATATTTATGAAAGCCAAATTTATCATTAGTAATGCTATTTATTCTGGTATTGGAATGGCTTCTAAGAACTCTCTTACCACCTAATATGCTGAGATATGTCTAAAATTTCACAAATAAAACTACATTTATAATTTTATGTTTGTGAGTACTTGTTCATTGACAACTGAAATTTAAAAATAAATGTCCATTCTAAATAAATATTCACATTAATGCCTTAATTTACATGTGTAACCTTTTTTATTATTTATTTATTTATTTATTTATTTATTTATTTATTTATTTTTAAATATATTTTATTGATTTTCCACAGAGAGGAAGGGAAAGGGATAGAAAGTCAGAAACATTGATGAGAGAGAGACATCGATCAGCTGCCTCCTGCACTCCCCACACTGGATATGTGCCCGCAACCAAGGTACATGCCCCCGACCGGAATCGAACCTGGGACCCTTCAGTCCGCAGGGCAACGCTCTATCCACTGAGCCAAACTGGTCTCGGCACCTTTTTTCTTTTTTAAAAAAGAAAATCTTCAAACATGTATAAGCTTCAAGAAGCATAAGATCTGGATCCATTTCTGCTAAAATAGCAGTTAATAATATTTAGGTATCTTAAATATTTAATTTTATATGCTTTCTTTCTGCTAATATGCTATTCAAATGCATTAATTTATTCCTCCATTGTGAATATGATAAAGCATATAAAGCATTTAAAATATTTATATGAGTACTTATTAAACCTCATATTACCGTCACTTTATATCTTGAGTTATACAATGGAATACTGTGATTTTCAAATATTTCAATGGGAAGTCCTGTCCTCTTCATTTCATAAAATTTACATGGGAAGTCAGGAAAACAAATTAGAACTATTCTGTTTGAAGACAGTGAAGCTGCTTTAGTTCAATCCACTTGTGTTTACTTCCTCTCACTCTGAATTTCTCTTCAGGGAAAAGCTGGAACTCTGCAAGCATGATTTACAATTGGAGTTCAAAATATTCAGCCAGTTAAATTACAAAAAAGAATTATATAACGTAACGCTCAGCTTTAGACTGGGTCCAAACCAATAGTTAAGAGCAGCTGAGTTGGGAGCCAGCCTGTGGCCTTTGGCAGAATTCTAGGAATCTATAGTTTTTTTGGTATCCATTTAGCCAGTCTCATCCAAAGATTAGTGCATGGGATGGGCAGGGAGAGGCAAATATGGAAATTCGTGAGCTACTTTTATTCCATTTCCCTAGATCAGGTTGTCTGCTGTTCCCTCATTGATCTCACTCTGCTTTCAGGTTCTTTCCTCTTTCACAAATAAGCACATTTTTTGCAGGGCCTGCTTTTGTGGGTTTTCCTATAGAATAGGAGATGCAGTGGATTCAGCAAAGGAATTCAGAATTCCAGTACCAATCCCCTCATGTTGAAGTCTTCAATACTTTGTTAAAAATTATTCTGGTGTTACTAGAGTTCACCTCCATTGTTAGTGTCAGTCATTCTTCCATCAGAAGACATCTAGATTCTTTCACCTGCTCATTTTTTTGACATTTATGTTTTAATTTTATGGTGATAAGGATACTTAATATGAAATATACCCTGTTAAAAATAAAACAGTCAGTGTGTAAAGCCTATTCCGAAAAAACAAACTAAGTAGTAGGCAGCCAGTAGAGGAAAAAAACAAACAACTCAATAAATACACAAGTTTATCATGAGAGTTTCTCCTTACATATCATATATATATATATATATATACATATATATATATATATGTATTATTATTATAGTAAAATTATTTGTAGTATATAAAGTATTGCATGGGTAATACATGTATTAAAATACATTTTCCCAAAATTACATTGAATAATTTTTTTTTAAATATATGTTATTGATTTTTCACAGAGAGGAAGGGAGAGGGATAGAAAGTCAGAAACATCGATGAGCCGCCTCCTGCACACCCCACACTGGAGTTGTGCCCGCAAGCAAGATACATGCCCCTGACTGGAATCGAACCCGGGGCCTTTTAGTCCGCAGGCCGACACTCTATCCACTGAGCCAAACCGGTCTCAACTGAATATTTTTATATAAAATAAATATCAAATATTATATAACATTAAAATTATTTGTTATTTATCTGTAATGCAAATGTAATAGGGAATCCTATATTTTATCTGGAAAGTTTAACTTCTTTACTTAAATATCTAAATTCCACTATCGACTTTCACAAATCAAATGGATCTGTGATATCTAGTTAAGTCATAGGATTTAATGCCCTAAAAATACTATTCTATGCCAGGGAACCCCAGCTAACAAAGGAGATAATGAGTTTTTGTGATATTTTAGAATCAGCTGTCAGTAACCATAAGTGTATCCATACTTAGAAACCAAGAATAATGGGAAATTACCAACACCATGGTCATAATTAAAGCACAATTCCAATCCAGTCACCTCAAATGAAGAATTGGTTTTCTGTCTCCTAAATTCCTCTGACCTTTTAAATAGGGAGAATTTAGGTTTGTCCTTTTTTGAGATGTTTCCTGAAGAAGTCACATGTGATTTATGCTAAAATAATCTGAGAGACTTTTAAAATACTGCCTCATGGTACCTGCTAATGACCCAGGGCACCCTGTACATTCCCTAGTGAAAAAATGTGAGGGGCAATGCCAGGGAAGAAACTAAAAACAACAGTGATTACCTAAACAGTCCCTGAGGTCTGCATGATGTAAAGGTACCCACTCACAGAGTCAATGATTAAAGTAACTATGGAAAATACTTTCACATAACTTTATCCCAGTAAAACCAGCACTGTTCCAAAAATCATGATAAACTTATAAATGACATTGTGTAAGATTTTTCTTTGAATTAGTTAATGAAATAAAAATATGGGGTAACTATTAGGTTAAAAATATATCACTGATATATTCTGGGGACATCAAGCTTGACAAACCATGTAATTTGCTTCTAAGTCACATGATTGATAACTAGTAGATGTGAAATGAATGCCTTATCTTTAAATGAGTGATATATATGCCTTGTTCTTCCATATGACAAACCTGTAACAATGATTGTAATGCAATGTATTACTATAATGATTGCCTCGACTGTCGTGTTCCCTGAATTGAGATCTCAGTACTCTTGGATAATTGTCAGTATAACCTCACTGAGAGCAAAATGAATATAAGATAGTATAATGCATCACTCATAAATATCACTCATGCCCTCTTCCTCTCTGACTTCCATATGTGTAAGAATTGAGGAGAACTTGCATACAGTTAAACATATATCCAAATTGTAGGAACATCTGGGTTCTTAATATATCCTCAGTGTTCTATGGTTTCTTAGCTGTGACCTTGCTGCCTTTATAGACGTCATAGTGATCAATGGTCAGTTGCATCTCCTATGAATCTAATAGCACCTATTCAGGTGACCATGGAACTATGGAAAAGCTTTTATTGAATTTTCTTTTTGCATATATTTTCTTTTTTTTCCTCCCCCTTCTTTTTAGGTTTCATTTTTAAAAATTTTGCTAATAACAGCAACTTTTTCTGTAAGAGGCAGAAACTGAGTTGACCAGGCATGATGTCAAAATCAGGGGTGATAAAGTCTTATATAATAGTCCTATATAATAAAGAGGTAATATACAAATTGACCCTCAAGCCCTTGCACAAGATGGCCGCCCCCATGTGGTTAAAGATGGCCACCACAAAATGGCTGGCAGGGGAGGGTAGTTGGGGGCAGCCAGGTCACAGGGAGGGCAGTTAGGGGTGACTGGGCCTGCAGGGGAGAGCAGTTGGGGGCAATCGGACCTGCAGGGGAGCAGTTAGGCATCAATCAGACTGGCAGGGGAATGGTTAGAGGGTGATCAGGCAGGCGAGCAATTGGGAGCCAGCAGTTCTGGATTGTGAGAGGGATGTCCAACTGCCCGTTTAAGCCCAATCCCATGGAGATTGGAGAGAGTAAAGGCTGGGCTGAGGGACAACCCCCTCTCCCAGTGTACAAATTTCGTGCATCAAGCCTCTAGTAGATCATAATACTACCAGGAGAACTGGGGAAGACAGGAGAGAAATAAACAAGTAAACATTGTTATTGAACCCCAGTTTGTATAACAAATGCTATGTGAAGCTAACTAACAAAGCATTGAATATGCAGAGAGGCAAGAGTTTATTTAATGAGGCAGACAAACAGGAGCCGGGAAGGAAACCCATATAAGCCTCCCTGAACAAGGCTTGAAGCAAATTTAAAGAGGAAGATGAGGAGGGGCTACATATTCATTAATCCTAATTCAGGGGTCTGATTGGATAGCCTTGGGACTAAGCTATCTAGAAGTAAGGGATACAAAAAAGGGAACAAAGTAATTTCAGTCTAACAGAGTTTGATTGGTCAGTCCTACATGTTTTCACATTTGGTCTGAGTATCTGGTCTTTCATATTGGTGGACCTCTCACTTTCTGGTAGGCTCAGATGGCAAAGAGTGGCACCTCTTGTTACTTGAGGTCCATGGTTCCACTCTGCTCAGGAGATCTGTTTAGGTTCATTTGGCTGCTAACTGCACAGACTCAGTTCCACAGGTATTTGTTGGTGTTGGGTACTTGAAGAGGGATGGACAGCTGCTTCCTGTTTTCTGTAGGTACTGAAAAAAACTGTTAGTGGCTGGTTTCAACATGTCTTCCTCAAACTGGTTACTTATTATGACTGAAACCTCCTGCCACCACAGGCTACATTTGTTTCCCACAGGAAAACACAATTTCTTTTTGACAGGTATACATATTCATTCATTCATTTATTCATTCATTCATTCATACATTCATTCATTCTTCCTGATCCCTTGCTTAGACCATTGTCAATAAATCAGCCTATACCCTTGTCTTTTTGGTAAAGGGTTCATCCATTTTTCCCCCTTTTTGACTTTTATTTTAAAAAACATTTTAAATGTATTTATTGCTTTCTATAGTTTTTATTATGGAGACATTCTTTCTCATTGTGTTTTACAATTGGACAGTAAGTTCATCTTTAGCAGGACCTTTTCCGTGACAGTCCTGAAAGGTCACTCTGGTAGCCATAGTGTGACCAACTCAGACCACTCTATGTAAATATATATATATATATATATTTAATTTTTAAAAAATTTAATTCAAAGAGGGAGAGAAAGATAGAAACATCATTGATTATCTGACTCATGAATGCCCCACACTGGGGATTGAGCCCACAAACGAGCATGTGCCTGACCAGGAATTGAACCTCAACCTCTTGGTTCAACCACAAGCCATGCTGGCCAGGCAATGTATGTAAATGTTTCAGCTTAAAGCTTCCTCACTTGTGCAGATAGCAAACTCCAAAGTTCAACCTACATGAGGAAAGGTTGGGTTTACTGATTCCCAGATGAGACTTCTTTTTTTTTCCATTCTTTTTCCCCCCTTAATAAGATGTCAGATCTTGTTGAGCAAGTTAATTTATAATGTTTGCTCATAAGCAGATTTATTTAGTTAAGTTTTATTTTTTTTTAAGTCCTTACCCATGGATATGTTTTATTGACTCTTTAAAGAGAGAGGAAGGGAGAGAAGGGGAAGGAGATTAAGAGAGAGAGAAAAACATTGATCAGTGACCTGGAATAGAACCCCTAACCTAGGTACGTGCTCTGACTGGGCAAATTCTTTCGAAGTACTAGATTTATATGTGAATTTTAGTGGAATTCTGTGTTGCTCTTGGACCTAAAAGCTAAGCATTTTTTAAAAATAATTTGAAATTCAGTAATAAAATTTGCAAATGCCCCTAGGAGAGCCATGGTGTTAGTGCCCATGTTTTTTATTTATTTTTTTTCTTTTGAGAACAATAACAATTTTATTAACAATTTTATTTTTTTTATTTATGTATTACAATTTCTATAGTATGTTTTGCTGTTATATTCAGTATTTCAATGTATTTTTTTAATCCACACTCGAGGATATGATTTCCATTGATTTTTAGAGAGTGGAAGGATGAGAGAGAGATAGACAGAGAGAGAGAGAAGTGAGGGAGACCCATGATCAATTGATTGCCTCCCACATGTGTCCAGAAAGAGCCAGAGATCCAGCCTGCAATCGAGGTATGTGCCCTTAACAGGGAATGAAACTGGAGATCCTTCATTCCACAGGCCACAGCTCTATCCACTGAGCAAAACAGTCAGTGTTTGTTTTTGAAATCCTTTTTCCAGTGCAGAACACAATGTCTAGCTTGTCTTTATTCTCTAAGAAGTATTCATTAAATGAATGAGAATATTAGAGTTAAACATAATAGCTGATAAGAGTAACATGTGGCCATTCTACCAGTTAGATAGAATGCAGAATTGCAATCTAAATAGAAGTGTATAGATAAGAGTCGTAGGGTGTTACTCCCCATGTTTTTAGAAATAATAGCCATTGTCAAGTTGGATTCCACTAAACCAGCGGTTCTCAGCCTGTGGGTCGCGACCCCTTTGGGGGTCGAACGACGCTTTCACAGGGGTCGCCTAAGACTATTGGAAAACACTTATTTCCCATGGTCTTAGGAACCAACACACCGCTCCTCGGTGTAGCAAAGTGTAGCAATGTAGTTTACTGTTGTCATGTTAAGACTGTTACCCATGCTACACCACGATTGAAGACAAAATTTCATTTATGTGTAATTAGAAATAAATATTTCACAATATATAATTACATATTGTTTTTGTGATTAATCACTATGCTTTACTTATGTTCAATTTGTAACAATGAAAATACATCCTGCATATCAGATATTTACATTACAGTTCATAACAGTAGCAAAATGACAGTTATGAAGTAGCAACGAAAATAATTTTATGGTTGAGGGTCACCACAACATGAGGAATTGTATTAAAGGGTCGCGGCATTAGGAAGGTTGAGAACCACTGCACTAAATGTTTTTTTTTGTTGTTTTTTTTTGCCTTATAAGCTCAGGTTCAGTTTATATGATATCTTAATAAAATACTTTCCAATTTATATAAATTATTTACAATCAATATTTCTACTCTTTTCTCATCCTTGTCTGTATATTGCCATTTTTTTTGAAACAATTTTTTTATTATGTTATAGATCTTAGGGAAACAAGTTCCACTGAGATACTTTAAGAGAGTCTCTTGAGAAACGAGGAAGCAATCCAGAGTGTAATTTTTGCCATTGTTGTTGTTTTAGTGTAATTAGTGTCTGAACCACAGGAATTCTGGTCTCATTAGAATAAAATATATATACTTGTTTCTTCTTTCATTTTTGTTCTCATTGAAGAAATAATTATAGATGTAACACCATTGTTACATTGATTATTTTTATAAATTATGTTTGTTTTGTATTGTTTTATTTGATATATATATGTATATCTTGAGTGGTTTAGTTATCTGCCATTAAAATATTGATTATCCTGAATATCAGAAAATATATTAACTAATTTCATTTCTAAGACAAGAGTAAGAAAACTAGGTGATGGATATGAGCATTCTAAATAAACTAATATCCTAAATTTTAAAGTATCTCTGGTAAGTTAAATTCATTCATTTTAATGTCTTTCTACTTATTTTAATTTTATATTTATCATTCATTCATCAAAAAATTGAAAATTTTAAGTTTGATAGAATCTTATCAGTGTTTTGATTCTTAAAGTTCATGTAATTTAAGTTTATATATTTTTATACAATTCAGTTTACAATGTTGCCATTAAATTTAGTTGGTAAAGTTACTAGTTTTATATTTTGGTAGTTAATTTAATTTGTAATACCTTTTAAACATGCTATTTCCTTAATTATAGTTTACAATAAAATTCATATCTATAAGTGATTTTTTATTAACTGAAAAGTTTCAGTTAAGTCTTTAAGAGTAGTAGAAGAAAGAGCATTTGTTAGATCTATGAATAAAAGACACAATTTTGAATATTATGGCATATGTTCTTCCATATTGTCAAATATGTTGGTAATCTTTAAATAGCATGTAAGATATCATGAAGAAATATAAATTTTTAAAAATCTGACATTTAACAAGGTTAGATTGTAGTTGTAATTTGAGATATCTATTTGATAACAAAAATAAACAAAAAAATAAAAATAAATAGTGCTTATGTATTGAGGAAATGCTCCAGAAAAAAAGAAAGAATTCAATTACAATGGTTTAAAAGTATGAAACTGATCACCTTGTACCAAAAGATATCACACACTAAATATATATCCATGTTCTAAATATATAGCTATTTAATATAGTTATGCAACTTTCTATCTAGTTTGTTAAGTAATGAATTTTTACTCAAAGAACAGTAAATCTTTAATGGGAGTTGTTATCTGCAATCCTCTCAGAAATTTTGGAGAAGAAAATATAATTATAATCTGGATCTGGGAAGTTAAATAACTTGTTTAATGAAATAAAACCAGTTGTTATCCACAATGGGATTTGATGCAGGATTAATGAATTTCTAACCTGTTGTCACTGTGGCAATTGAAATATTTTAATTAAAATAGATAAATGGTATAAATTATAGCTATACCAATATTATCACCATTTGTTTATTATAATTTCTAAAGTGACTGTCCAACTTAATAGAGAAACAAATTCTGAAACAAATATGAATAGCTTTGAATATAAGATATAGGTATCCAATCATCCAATGAAAATTGCAATTTAGAAAGACAAATTGTTTAAACTATGTATGACAGGATGAAAAATAGGACAAAGTATCACAGAAAATTTTGTGATATATATATATCTATACATAGTCATATTTTCAATTAGTGTGCTTTTAAATTTTTTCTAAAATTACTTGAGATCTCAGGAAAAGCCTCCATATGCTCCAGATAAGTAAGATGTGGGATTCTGCATCCTGGGTCTGAGTCAGTGACCTTCCAGGGCTGTTTTTTTATGAGGACCATGGGAAAATTGTTCTGGAGCAAAAATCCTGGATCCTTTCAGTAGGCATGGCTTTTGTTTCATGTGTTTCAGAATGAGGTGTTGGCCCCCAATATCTCCTATGGTCACAAAAGCCAGAATCCTTGGCATTTTAAATGTTATCACTCTAGGTACTGAGCCTCTTATTTCCTGAGGTGGCTGTTCAAGATAATGACCCTGTACATCAACGCCATATATAACTTCAAAATAAATATGATTTTACGGGCCCTTCTTATTAAATAATTTTATACTTAAAAACAAACAAATAACTCAGAAGAGAATATCATAGGATAATTATCTATCTAATGGTATATATTATACATGCTATTAATTTCTATCATCATTAGTGTCTGCTTAGTGGACATTTTAGAAAGAAACTGAAGCTATTTTGAGAATATGAACGGATCATAACAGATATTTATATATATAAATATATATTATAATTACATATATATACATATATACATACATATATGTATCTATATATATATAATTTCCCTAATAAGTTATATTCTCTGTATCTTTTTTCATAACAGATCTTGTGAAAAGAAACAAATGACTGAAAAGAATTTTACAGTTGTGACAGAGTTTATTCTTTTGGGATTAACGGACCACGCTCAACTGAAAATTATACTTTTTGTGTTGTTTCTGGTGGTTTATATCATTACCTTGGTGGGGAACCTAGGCATGATCTTCTTAATCCGAATCACTCCCAAACTCCGCAAACCTATGTACTTTTTCCTCAGCTGCCTTTCCTTTGTAGATGCCTGCTATGCATCTGCCATTGCGCCCAAAATGCTGATAAGCCTACTGGTTGTGAAGGCAACCATCTCATTTTTTGCCTGCATGGTACAGCATTTGTGTTTTGGGGTGTTTGTTACCACAGAAGGTTGCTTGCTATCAGTAATGGCCTATGATCGTTATGTGGCTATTGCGAAACCTTTACTTTACTCTGTGGTCATGTCTAAGAGGAAGCGTGTAGGGCTGGTCACCGGGTCATGTATGTGTGGAATAATTAACTCATTAATACACACAATAAGCTTGGGCAGACTGTCCTTCTGTAGGTTGAATGTTGTCAGCCACTTCTTCTGTGATATTCCCTCACTCCTAAAGCTGTCGTGTTCTGAAACCTCCATGAATGAGTTGTTGCTCTTAACCTTCTCTGGTGTCATTGCCATGGTCACCTTCCTGGTTGTGCTGATCTCCTATATGTTCATTATTCTTGCTATCTTGAGGATCCGCTCAGCAGCGAGCAGACAGAAAGCCTTCTCCACTTGTGCCTCTCACCTGACTGCTGTCACCATATTCTACGGAACCTTAAGCTTTAGTTATATTCAGCCAAGCTCCCAGTATTCTGTAGAACAGGAGAAGGTAGTTTCTGTGTTCTACACCCTAGTGATTCCCATGTTAAACCCACTGATTTACAGTCTGAGGAACAAAGAGGTAAAGGATGCTGTGAAAAGGGCCTTAGAAATGAAACTTTACTCCTGTTAGGTTTAAGTCATTGTAAATCTTACCAGTCGGCTCTCACTTTCAATATTTCAGTGAATGTAAAGCTTCTAAAGATGTACAGAGGTGTTTCTTTTTCTTTTCTTTAAATTTTTTGTCAACCACAGTTTACATTCAATACCATTCCACACCAGTTTTAAATGTACAGCAAAGTATCTGGAAAACCATTCAATCTACACTCTGGTCCCCCAGCTGCCCCAAGCATCCACCTTAAGAATTTTTTCATTCTATATACTGATTTGTCATGTAAGGAGGTGGCCAGAAAGGAAAAGTTGCTTAATTCATAGAGCTACATCACAAAACAACAGCCTATTGCATATGTCTTCCGATATTCTAGGTTGCTATTCTCTAAATCAATAACAAAATTCACCATTACATTTATATTTTTTCTGTTATTTAGAGAAAGCAGTTGCATAATAATACTTGCACTTAAGGACATAAAACAGGGTATTTACAAAGAAAAAAGTAACTGGTTATCAGATTTCCAAGAATACAGATATTTTATTGAACATGCTTTCATTGACTTATGCTTTAGTCTAAAGACTGGTTATGATATTGCAATTTATAATAAGAAACAGATATTTGGTCTTAATTCTGATTTGTGGCATAGCTCCTAAAACCCTTTTATCACCCAAAATGCTTAGAAAGCTCCTGATGTGAAGGGAAACATCACTTTTGTCTTTCTGTCTGTCTTTCTTTATTTGTTTGCATGGTTTAGCATTTGTGTTTTGGGGTGTTTATTTCCACAGAGGCTTCTTGCTGTCAGTAATGGCCTATGATTATTATGTTGCTACTGAAACTCCTTTGCTTCACAATTTGGCATATCTAAGAGGAAGTGTATAGAAATGGTCATCGAGTCACATATCTGTGGAATAATTAATACACACAACAAACTTGGGTAGACTTTCCTGATTGTTGATTCATTTTTTTTGATATCCTTTATAATAAACTGGTAACCCAGTGAATAAACTTTTTAAAAATTCATATCATGATTTTTTTTTGTTTTAGAGTAATAAACTATATCCTGTATAATAAAAGCATAATATGCTAATTATACTGGATGTCCTTCCAGATGACCTTCTGGGCAAAGCTGGGCTGCAAGGGAAGCCTGGGTCGTGGGTGCCTGCTGGCAGCTAGAGGGAAGCTTGGGTCCCAGGTGCCAGAGGGAAGCCAGTAGCGGCAGCTTGAGGAAGAAAGACCTACTCTTGCACAAATTGTGTGCATCTGGCCTCTAGTATTTATATAAATTTTCAAATGTATATTGCTTATATATTGAAATGCAATGGAATTCTGTGTGTTGGCTGTGCATACTGTGACATCTTATATATAGTTATTAGTTACTAGAGGCCTGGTGCACAAAAATTCATGCATGGGGGTGGAAGGGTCCCTCAGCCCAACCTGCTCTTCCTCACAGTCCAGGACCCCTCAGGGGCAGGAGACGACCCAGCAAGCAGGGGAAGGTGACGCTCCATCACACCTCTGCCTAAGCTACAGTCTGGCCTCCCTTTGTGGGAGGTGATCAGCCGATCAGGTACATAGATTCTTTCTGGAGGCAGCATGAACTTCTTTATTTCTTTCCTCTGTGGTTGGAGTACAGGGAACTGAAAGATGGAGACTGTGGCCTGGCCTGGGGCTTTTGTAGGCAGTGAAAAGAGGGAGAGGGCTTGGGAAAGTACAGTGGTTCTCAACGTTTCTAATGCCGTGACTCTTTAATACAGTTCCTCATGTTGTGGTGACCCCCAATCTTAAAGTTATTTTATTTTATTTATTTTTATATATTTTTATTGATCTTTTTACAGAGAGGAAGGGAGAGAGATAGAAAGTCAGAAACATCGATGAGAGAGAGACATCGATCAGCCGCCTCCTACACGCCCCACTGTGGAGATGTGCCCGTAAGCAAGGTGCATGCCCCCAACCGGAATCAAACCCGGGATCTTTCAGTCCACAAGCCGACGCTCTATTCACTGAGTCAAACCGGTCTTGGCTTAAAGTTATTTTTGTTGCTACTTCATAACTGTAATTTTGCCACTGTTAAGGAATCATAATGCAAATATCTGTGTTTTCTGATGGTCTTAGGCTCTACAGCAGTGATTCTCAACCTGTGGGTCACCTAAGATCATCTGAAAACTCAGATATTTACATTATAATTCATAAGAATAGCAAAATTACAGTTATGAAGTAGCAACAAAAATAATTTTATGGTTGGGGGTCACCACAGCATGTATTAAAGGGTCGTGGCATTAGGAAGGCTGAGAACCACTGGTCTAGACACATTTTCATGGATTGTCCTCCCTTCCTTTGGGTCCCCGTCCCCATCCCCTAGCTCCTGTGTCTGTGCAACCCATTGGCTGTTTGTGATTTGGACACCCTAACAGACAAATTAGCATATTACCTCTTTATTATATAGTACTAGAGGCCTTGTGCATGAAATTAATGCACAAAGAGGGGGATCCCCCTCAGCCCAGCCTGCACTCTCTCCAATCCAGGACTCCTAGGGCCTAAACCGGCAGTCGGATGTCCCTCTCACAATCTGGGACCACTGTTTCCTAACTGCTCACCTGCCTGCCAGCCTGGTCACCCCTTACTGCCTCCCCTGCCAGCCTGGTGGCCCCCAAATCCTCCCCCCCCCCTCGCCGGGGGGCGCCCCACTGTCCCGCACACCCGCCCCCCCCCCCCCCGCGGCTGGCCTGGTTTTCTCCAACTGCCACCTCCCCCCAATCCAGTGAGCCTGGTCATCCCATGCAGCCTGCTGTTTGGTCATTTGACCAGTTCTCACTAAACCTCCTGCCGGCCTGGTCACCCCATGCAGCCTGTTCAGTCATTTATTCAGTTACAATGATCACTTAGGTTTTTAAATATATAGAAATTTTTGCAGATTCATTTTCTACATATCCAATCAGGTCATCTTCAAACAGACACTATTTTATTTATTTTAAAATTTTTACATCTTTTATTTATTCCTCTGATCTCATTGCAAAGGCTGGGATCACCGTTATGATATACTAGAGGCCCAGTGCATGAAATTTGTGCACAGGAAGGAACCCTATGCCTGGCCAGTGATCAGAACCTACCAGGGCTGACTCTTCCAGTTCTGATTGGGGCCACGCCAGCTGGAGCCTGCTGGCTGCCAGCCAGAGCCTGCTGAATGGGGCTTGCTAGATGGGGGGAGGGAAAGAGGGAGAGACTGCAGGAGATTTGCTGATGGGGGAGGGAAGCAGGGACCGGGGGAGGTTGACTGGCTGTGGGTGGTTGGATGTGGAAGTGCACTGATCACCAGAGAGCAACTCCTGCATTGAGCATCTGCCCCCTGGTGGTCAGTGCGTGTCATAGGAACTGGTCGTTTTGGTTCCAGTCGTTTGGTTGTAAGAGTCACTTAGGCTTTTATATATCTATGATAGCTGAGGTCAGAAAACAGTCTTCTCCTTGTCCAGTGTTAGTGAGAAGACAGTCATCCTTTCATGATTATATATGGAGTTTTATGCAAGTTTTATTATACATGTTTTTTAAACAATTTTTAGGAAGTTTCTATTTTTAGATTGCTGAGAGTTTAATTTTATGCTATGAATGGATACAGAATTTCATTTGATGCTCTTTCTATATCAATTGAGAAATTCATAGTTTTCCTTTTTAATTCTATTGATATGATAAATTACATTAACATATTTCAATGCTGAACTGGGCTTGTATTCCTAAAATAAAACTTATAAATGGTTTGTGAATTATCTATAAGTTGCTACAAAATAAAAATTAGCCACAAGAGAAAAATCAATTTATGTGACTGTTACTGGATCTGAAATCAACAGGTTAATCTATGTATAATCATCTCTGTAAGAGACAGAGACTACATTTATTCAAGAGGTATGAAATTCTTTATGACTACACAACAGAAACACCAGATGGCTTTGTGAAGGTCACGGCCCTCACTGTTCCAGGGTGTGTCGCTCACATACTAGACATTAAAGCTCTCCTGACTTCTGAGACCTCTCTACCTCATAGCATCTGTTTTCAGCTCTCCAGTGGTTATAATTTCTCCAGGGAATTCATAGGTAATCAAAGATGATATGGATATTGATAGAGATAGAGGTATACTAGTATAGACATAGATATAGATAGATATATTCTCCAGGGAATGCAATGTTTCCTTTCTCCAATAAGAAATCATACACAGATGAGATTTAACACTTGGGAATATTATGATTATTGGGAAACATTAAAAATTTAATGAATCACAAATCTTTTCTTATTCTAAACATAATATTTAGCTTTTATATTTCAATTAGCATTCTCTCTCTCTCTCTCTCATATTTCAAGAGCTCTTTCAATGAAAAACTGTATATGTTGATTAGTGATGTTTCACTTCATAGATTTGATATATATTCCTGAGAGGTATGTTCTTCCCTTTATCAGTGTAATCACCTTGATGGGCAGTTGTTACGTGTGTACATGAATCAGGACAATCTACCTAATAAAATAGTAACATGCTAATTGACCATACCTTTGCAATGCCCACCAGCCAATCAGGAGTGAGTATGCAAATTAACCCAACAAAGATGGTAGGTTAATTTGCATACATAGTTACCAAGCAGCTGGGAACAGGGCGGAAAGCTTGCATTGTCACCATGGCGACAACACAGGCATTCAGCACCACCCCAGCCTCTGGGGGCCTCTGGGCAGCATGGGAAGGCAGAAAGGCGGCTCTGGGCCAGAGTGGAAAGGCTACTCAGGCCAGAGTGAAGGCGGTGCCAGCAGCCAGGGGAACGAAGGCCCATTCTTGCACAAATCTTCATTCGTGCATTGGGTCACTAGTATGGTATTAATTGTATATCTTTGGGGAAGGTTTTTTTCACATCCTCCTCCATAGGAACAGCACACCCTAAAGTAACATGGTGCCCAACCTTCACAACTGCACGTGGTACTCCACCATTTCTATTGTATCATTTAGGAATGTTTTTCCCCTGCATGTAATAGGTTATGAAACACACACTGACTCAAGAAGAGGGCTTAATTTAAATAAATAAATGCCATGTTAGGCCTCATGGCATTTATTTGTTCAATAGCTTAACAATATCTGAGTCAATATATTCTAGTACTCTAAAATTAAATTTCCCAAATGGATGAAATGCTCATAGAAAGGTTCTTCAAAATATGAGAAGCAGAAGGTAATGGAGAATAAATCTCTTATACTGTCCCTAGAAGAGTTCCTTCTACAAATAATTAGCAACAGGCTTTTGGCTCTTTTAGAATTCTGCTTCTCCTTATCTTTATTTCTCAGGTCTATGAGGGGAATATTTATTCTCCATTACCTTCTGCTTCTCATATTTTAAAGAACCTTTCTATGAGCATTTCATCCATTTGTTTTGGCTTTCTATTTGAGCAAAATCACTCATTTAAAAATAATTACATGATTGATTTATATGTATGTGAGCTAATTTATTTACTTATAATTGAATAATTATCTCTCTCTCAAATTTATTTCCTGTGCCAGCCATGGCTTTCACTGTTTTGTTTTATTTTTAAAGCTTTCTGTTATTTCTTCTTTTCTAATCCTATGTTTGCCAAAGGGAAGTTTTACTCCCTGTTATCTCTGGGATGACATCAATAAAGCATAAAAATTTTATTAAGAGATAGCTTAGGGCCTTGTTAAAAGCACAAAGTCTTGAGCATGAACTTGACTATCTGGTTTGAAATCTGGTTCTAACACTTAATATCTTAGTGGACTTGGACAATTTACTTAGCTTCTCTGAATCACCTTTGTCTAATATAAAAAAAGGAAAATTTTAATAAGACCTATCTCACATTGTTGTTTGTGATAATCAAATACATCAAGACATGTAGAATGTTCAAAAGTTTGAGATATTATTACTTGGTAGTAATAATGATTATCTTCAAGATTCCCTTTTAACTGCATTAACAATTTGACATTTATCTTCACATGCCACTGTATCATGTACTTCTTTATATTGTAAGACTTCTTTATTTTTTTAGAGAATTTTTACATTCACAGAAAAATTGAGAAGGCACAGAGAATTCCTACAAATGCTAGCCTCACCCATTCCATTAGCAGCAGTCCTTAACAAATTTGTTAAAATCCACGAACCTACATTGGCACATCATTTTCATCTAAACTCTATAGTTTACATTGGGTTCACTATGTGTTTGTTGTACATTCTATTGGTCTGAACAAATATTGAATGAATTATATACATAATTATAATTTCACATAAAGCATTTTCACTACTCTAAGTATCCTCCAAGCTCCTCCTGTTCATCTTTCCCTGTACCCTAACTCCTGGCAACCTTTTTAATGTCTTCTTTTCCCAAATGTCACGTAATTGGAATCATGCAGTACATTGTCTTTTCAGATTAGCTTTTTTTCCACATATTCACGCATTTAAGGTTTCACCACGTCTTTTCATGGCTTGATAGTTCACTTCTTTCTTGTGCTGAATAAAATAACATTACTTGAATGTGTGATAGTTTATTTGTCCCTCTACTTGTTGAAGACATTTTGGTTGATTTATATATGCACTTTAAAAATGTTATTCCAATGAAATATTTTTATTAAATGTTCATTGGCTAAAACACTGAATTTTAATAGTATGATAGTGAACACAGTAAATATTGTAGACAAATAGTTTTAATAAAATCCCAGAAGTATTAAGAAGAAGAAAAGTAAACAAAGGAAAATAAAATTAAGCACATGGGAAAATGTGGAAAGTGACATGTAGCAACTATGTACAAAAGGCAATATAATTCTGTTCTGGACATGTATCAGGCTGCACTTACATTAGAAAGAGGACATCGTGCAAACAACAGGAATCTTTTCCTTTGCTTCCCACAATGATCATAATCCATGCAGTTAAACAATAAAGTCAGTTAAAATACAGTGCATAGTCAATAATGATTAAAACTGGGCAAGAGCCTGAGAAAAGAAAGGTAGCACAATTAATTTATGATAGGATAGTCTTCTTACCCAAGGATAAAAAAGTAACTTTTAAAAATGGAAAATTACATTTTTTTCAAAGATATAAGGAACTATGATGTCAAATACCAAATAGCCAGTTATTAAGCAAGAACAACTACTTGGGGGGGAAAAAAAAAGAACAACTAGTAGGGGTGGGGAAAGGCCCAGAGCCGCCTTTCTGCCTTCCCATGCTGCCCAGAGGCCCCCAGGAGAAACCCGGGAGCTTCTCTGTGTGGCCTCAGAAACTTACCTGAATTTGAGTGTCATCTGATATCAACAAAAGGGACTAATATAGACAAAATTCGGTGCCAATCAGAACCTCTGGACTGCCAAATTACAATATACATTCAGTTAATAGACTCAGATATGGAAGAGAGGCAATGAGCAGGAAACAGTAGGATCCCAATGTTTGGAAGGAGTATTAAAGCAAAGCAAGGTGACTGAGCATCAAATCATCAGATATCACATTCACAACCATTAGTACCATTCTAAAACTTATCAGGGGACAGTATCAAGGTTAAATCCAAAGGAAAGGAAAGGGCACACACACATACACACACTCACACTCACACAAACATATGTTACTGATTTTATACTAATAAAGATGAAACACCAGAATCCTTGACAGCCTTTTTTTCTAAATTCACCTAACACATTGTACTACACATATAGTTTAAGTATATAATCCATCTTTCCCCTTAAGAAAGGCAAATATTTTTTTACTATCTTGTTCATTAATCTATTTACAAGACTTAGAAGTGCCTCCCATCAGTAAGACAGTAATTCATGTTAAACTCATCTGTGCTGCTTATTTCTTTAGGAGGAATATACAGCAAAATTTAAAATCCAGAACCTAGTTTATAGGAATTGTATTGTGTGTAAATCCTTAAGAAAAAGTATTACATAGTTTTTTCCACACCCTTTGTAGTGCACATTTTACATCTTTGTTCCGCAAGCTATAGATCAAGGGATTCAACATGGGGATAACGAGGGTGTAAAGTAGGGAAGCCACTTTATCACTGTCAAAGGAATGACTGGACTCAGGTTGCACATACATAAATATCAAAGTCCCATAGAACACTATGACCACTGTCAGGTGGGACCCACAGGTAGAAAAAGCCTTGTGCCAACCCTCCGCAGAGTTCATCCTGAGAATGGATTTAAGAATGAGGAGGTAAGACACAAGAACTATGAGAAGAGATGCAATCAAATCAAAACCAGCCAAACTCAGAATAATCATTTCAATTTCATGTGTATTTGAGCAAAGCAATGATAACAAGGGGAGACTATCACAGTAGAAATGATGGACAACATTGTAGCCACAGAAAGGTAAATTGAAAATCTTTATGGTGACTAGAAGAGAAACAAATGTGCTATAGAGATAGGGAATGGCCACCAACACCTGACATAGCCTTTGTGACATGATGACTGGGTAAAGCAGAGGGTTACAGATGGCCACATAGCGGTCGTAGGACATTGCGGATAGAATAAAAATTTCACTAACAATAAACACAAGAAAAAAGGCTAGTTGTATAGCACAAAAATAATAGGAGATTGTGTTTTGATCCACCACAAAATTTACTAACATTTTGGGTCCTACAGTTGTTGAATAACCAAGATCAGTGAAAGCCAGATGTCTGAGAAAGAAGTACATGGGTGTCTGGAGCCTGGAGTCCACCTGGGTGAGGATGACCATGCCCAAGTTGCCCACCACAGATATCACATAGATAATCAAGAAGAGTCCAAATAATGGAGCCTGCAGCTCAGGGCGGTCTGTGATCCCCGTGAGAATGAATTCATTTAACACTGTTAGATTTTGTGTTTCCATGCACGCTTTTCGGGAAACCTATTCTGGAAAGAGACAGCATAGTCAAAAGATTTCACATATTATAAACCTGGAAGATTTTTAGTATTCAAAGGTAGTATAAATAAGATGCATCTAAACTTTCCAGTTTGTAATATATGAAAACAAACCTGTCTCAAGAAAAAATAATATTTGCAAAGAGAGCTAGAGACAGATAGTTGGTGATTCTCGAGTGGAGGTGAGTGATACAGGCCAAAAAAATCAATACAATTGACAGAAATTAGGTGTATAGATAAGAAAATTATAATAGATTGAAGTAAGAATTACTTGTCTTTACATGGTAAAGCATTATATATAATTTCAGTTATATCCTCATTTAAGGTATATACAAAACTTTGGCCAAAATTGTAATATCCAAAACTATTATTATATACAAAACCAATATTTTGGATCATTTAATCTCCATATATCTCTATCAACAACTCTATGAGGAAGTATTGGCATTGGTTTCATATAACAAGATTTATAAAAAACTTTCTTTGGGCAAAGAAATACTATACTCTTTAATGTAAGTTTAAAAGTGTACACATCAAATATAATAAAGTCATCATGTTACACAGTACTAGAGAGGTAAAATAAAACACATTAAAGATGAGGTATTCATAAATTCTTAGATATTACTTTAAATTCTTCTACACCTTAACCCCAAGGAATGCCTTCTAACTATGATAAAATACAAAACACAGAGAAACATTTAATATGATCAAATAAAAATGTATACAAATGCCTCCAATAATACATAGATTAAGGATATACCAAAGTAAATGAAAGGCAGATTAAAGTAAAAGATTTATTAAATTTAAGATATTGTGTGTGAATGCAGCCTTTAAAAAGTAGAAATAATACTGATTACAATAAAAGTTACAGTGACAGCAGTCTCTGCGTGGTATAAAAAATAAAACCATAATTTCATAACATTAACTATAATTACATTAAATGTGCATTTAAATCATTTTCAAATATTAAAATATTTCTTATAAGTTTGTGACCTCCTAATTGTCTACCCTGCTTTGATGAACACACCTTTCTCATATCAAAAATGTGGAAATGTACATCAATAGATAGTAATTTTAGAAATATATCTTCAGTAAATTTAATAAGGAGCTGTATGAATCTTATTTTTGTGTGTTTGTTTTGTTTTGCAAATAAGAAAGACTGAGAAAAATCATACTTGGAAGTTCCAATTTTCTATGTGATAAAGAAAGATAAAAGTATTTGTGTGTTTTTTCTCACAAACCTCAGTGATGAATGGTAAGAATCAAATTGTTTTTTCAGTTTAACATTTTTGTTAAATACCAACTTGGGCTTTTTTTAAAAGCTAAACTCTTTGAAATAATTATATCTGCTTTTTATTAGATTCTACTTGACATTAAAAAGCATGCTGAATATTTTGCTCTGAGTACATAGAGTCTGCTAATATTTACATATTGCCTTTCACATCTCAATGTGAGGTGGAAAGAACCCTACTTATACATTTATTCAAGTAGTTATTAAATTATATTGAGAGTGTCACAAAAAGGCCTAGAATCACTAAATAACTAAAAGTTTGAAAGGACATCAAAATTATAGATTAAAAAATGATAAATTAAATACCGGTAGCTTCATAATTTTGCCAATTTTTAAAAATTCATGCCTCTTTAGTTACTCTTCATTTGTACTCAGTTTTGGCTGTATTACAGATATAATCATTCATGTAAAACAAATATGTTATAAGCAATAGCATGATGATATTTCAAAGATGAGTTTTGCACATTTAGTCTACCTACTCAAGTGAAAAATACTCAAAAACATTAATATGATGAAATAAGGAGAGGGGCCTACTCTTACTAGGCATTACAAAGTAGTAGAAAGCAAAATGAACTAAGTCAGAAATGGAAACATTTTGCTAGAGCTTTGTCATTTAATTAACCTAACACTTTGCATATATCTCTGAAATATTGTCAGTATTTGTAGTGGAGACACCAAAGGAAATGCTCCCTTTTTACCTGTACTGAAGCCACTATCTTGAATCCTTCATGTGTTTCTTACATGGCTCAGTGAGAACAATTTATGGATTTTTTTCCCCTTTTGAGACTGTCCCAGAGGAGATACCAAGGAATTTGTTGATTGCCCCTATAGTATTTTATAGCACAATTAAATGCCTAGAGGATGTCATTTAATTGCCATAGATAATTTTTATTTACCATGTCTTCCTTCCTTCCTTATTTTCCTCCCTCCCTCCTTCCTGCCTTCTTTTTATTTTTTTACTCTTGGTTAACTTTCCTTTTGTTGCACATAGGACTCTTGACTACATGCCCATCAAGAGTCTGCATTTACACAGTGATCTCTTTGAAAGAGTGACAGTGTATAAATATTTAAATACTGTTCTACTATTTAAAAACTTTCAGGAAATTAAAATGATACGTTGCTTTCTTGATTTGTTGCTCATGCTATTACTGCTCCATGTGTCAAGATACTTCAAAAGGCCAAAACTCAAACATCAGAGTTTGGAGTAAAGAAAGTTAAACTCAAGTTTCAAGCAGGCTTCCTCTAAAGATTAGCAAGTCCATATGCAAGACAAAGCCAGATCTATTAGCCTGAAGGTCATGGGAACAAAGCAGGCTTGAATAAGATTAAGTTAGAAAGACTGACCATTTCACTCTGGTATAATATAATTTTTTTTCCTCAGGGACAGAAATTAGTTACTGGTACTTCTCATTTCATTGTGAGTTTTCATTATCTGTCTGTTCAGCACTTCTCTTTTGCTTTATTATTTTTTTACAACCTATTGCACCATGTTAGTTATTCTATTCTGTACAAACACACTCCATACAGATCTATTCTATTACCATAAAGTTTCCTTTAACTTCCGCTTTATAGTCACATGTTTGTACTGGTCTCAGCCTATTAATAATCAATGTTGTGGCTGGACCATCCCTTGTGATTTTTATTATTGCAAAGATGACTTTCAGCAATAACTTCCAAGAAACTTGGAAAAGATACAGGTTTATTATTTACAAGTCCTAAAAATTATACTGCATATCTGGGTCAAACAGTGAGCTCTGGGGCAGGGAGCGGGAAGAAAAACAAGGAAAGGGTAGAAAAGAAAGTGGAGGGGAAGAAAGGTGGGGAGTAGAGGGAAGAGAAGGGAAGAAGAGAAAAGAGAAGACAAGAGAAGGGAAGGGAAGTGGAGAGGAGAGGATAACAGAGACTTTGGATTACCAAGGGACACTGAGACCCAGGGGCCTCATAAGGCAGGTCTGATGGAAAGCTAAGGCTGTCTGCTCAGTCCTGAGACTCTGTCCCATCCAAGCCAAGCACAGAGGCTTTTACAATTTTGCAAATCTTATCTCATAAGGTTGACTCCAGCAAAGAAGTTCTCCTGGTATAGACACAGCTGATCCTCACAGACAATTGGCCTGAGGGTCAATTTCCCTCAGTAACACCAACAAAAATCAAGACTTAACTACAACAAGGCTGTACACACAGTCCACAAAGAGGTGCACCAAGAGAGTTCACCTCAGGTAACTGGGGAGGCAGAGCTATGGGGCCATATAGGACACCTAGCACACAAAGCTATTCTACCAACTCAGGGAAGCAACGAAAATGTGGAGACAAAGAAACATTACAAACCAAAGATATGAAAGAAAACAAATGACTGGATATACAGTTCAAAACTATGGTTATAAGGTTTTTCAAGAATTTCCTAGAAAAGATGGATAAATTTAGCAAATCCAAGAGGAGATGAAAAAGTACTAACTAGAAATTAAACATATATTGACTGAAATAAAACATATTTTATACAGAGACCTAACAGCAGACTAGAGAAACACAAGAATGAAGTCAAAGATTTGAAATACAAAGAAGCAGAAAACACTCAACTGGAAAAGCAAAAAGAAAAAAGAATCCAAAAATGTGAAGATAGTGTAAAGGGTCTTTGGGACAACTTCATGTGTACCAACATCAGAATTATGGGGGTGCCAGAAGAGGAGAGGCAGCAAGATACTGAAAGCTGCCAAAGCTGGTTTGGCTCAGTGGATAGTGCATCGGCCTGCGAACTGGGGGTCCCGGGTTCGATTCCGGTCAAGGGCATGTACTTGGTACTGGGCATGTCCCTGATAGGGGTGTGCAGGAGGAGGCTGGTCGATGTTTCTCTCTCATTGGTGTTTCTGACTTTCTATCTCTCTCCCTTCCTCTATGTAAAAATTCAATAAAATATATTTTAAAAAAGATACGAAAAGCCTATTTGAAGAAATAATGACTGAAAACTTCCCCCACCTGATGAAAGAAATAGACTTACAAGTCCAGGAAGTGCACAGAACCCCAAACAAAAGGAATTCAAAGAGGACCACACCTAGATACATCATAATTAAAATGCCAAGAGTAAAAGACAAAGGGAGAATATTAAAAGCAGCAAGACAAAAACAGTTAATTACCAGCAAGGGAGCACCTATAAGATTGTCAGCTGATTTCTCAACAGAAACTATGTAGGCCAGATAAGAGTGGCAAGAAATATTCAAAGTGATGAATAGCAAGAACCTACAACCAAGATTACTCTACCCAGCAAAACTATCATTCAGAATGAAGGGCAGATAAAGAGCTTCACTGATAAGAAAAAGCTAAAGGAGTTCATCAACACCAAACCAGTATGATATGAAATGCTGAAAGGGTACTCTTTAAGAAGAGGAAGAAGAAAAAGGTAAAGATAAAAATTATGAACAACAAATACATATCTATCAACAGTGAATCCAAAAATCAAGTGAATTAAAAGTTTGATGAACAGAATTAACTGATGAATATAATAGAATCAGGGCCATAGAAAGTGAGTGTACCAACAATTCTCTGGGGGAAATGGGTGAGGGGGTGCGGGAAGAGACTGGACAAAAATCTTACACCTATGGATGAGGACAATGAGGGGGAGGTAAGGGCAGAGGGTAGGGTTGGAACTGGGTGGAGGGGAGTTCTGGGGGGAACACAGAGGAACAAATGTAATAATCTGAAAAATAAGAAATTATTAAATAAAATAAATAAATAAATAAAAGTCACCTTGCTATATATATAAAAAAAAAAGAACAGGGACTTGGGGCACTAAAACTTAAATAAGGCACTTGAATAACAAACAAAAATGCCAGGGTTTACACCCACTTCCTTCTCTGCCACTGTTTCTAAGCCCTGGCAACCACTAATCTGATTCCATCACTAAATTTTTTGTAATATAAAGAATGTTTTACAAATAGTGTAAGAACAGGAAAAGGCATTTCTTTTTCTGTGCTGTGCCATTCCACAATTTATACAAACACTTAGAATTAAACCTCAAGGTTGTTGGCTCCTCTGTTCAAACTGTGAGACAAACTACTCTCACAACTAATTATTGCATCCCTCTCCTCCCTGACCTTTTCACAACCCGGATATAATTTGCACCAAGGAGTCTGTAGTTGGTAGGAAGTTCCCTTCCTCCCTCACCTTAAACAAGCCTCTCATGAACGCTTCATAACTTCTTCTCTAAGCATGTTTTATAGGCTTGTGAAAAGTACTGATAAGATAGCTCTCTAGGACACATGCCGGACTGTCTCCTGGTAAGCAAACAAACTATAATTTTTCAAGACAGCCCCTGATTTCTGCTCAACTTCAACTTAACCCAAATCCCTTCCCTTCCTTGTCACCTAGCAACATTAAGCAATCACTCTTTAAAAGTGGAAGCCACTCTTTGTTCCCTGCCCTGTTTAAACTAGCAATATTTGGTCCTTTCCTCTCTTGGAAAGTAGAATAAACTTCCTTTTTATATTTCTTTTTTAAATTATTAATTCTTTCAACACCCATGTCACTGGCCAAACCTTAACAGATAATATCATAACACTTGTAATCTTTGAGATGTATTTGTGCTTTTGTGTGTATAAATCATTTCTTCCACTTATTATTGCTGAGTAGCATTCCCAATTTGCTTACCCTGTTTATCAAGTTATACTTTTATAGCTGATGTTTTTAATGTCATGTCTATAAACTCTTTGTTTCAATGCATATAGACTTTTTTTCTTTGATTATTTAGGTTTTTATTTATCAGAAGTTGTGATAAATTTGATGATGATGTGCCTTTATGCAATGGTTTATATGCTGCTTGTATCTGGGGCTTGTTAATCTTCTTTAATTTGAGGGTTTTAAATGTTTATCCTACTTGAAAATTTTCACAATATTTTCTTTAAATGCATTTGATGCTCCAGAGATTTCTTTATATTGACCTCTTCTCATTCTATTTTATGTATTTTCTCTAAGCCCCATAAAGAGAGGGATTTTGATTCACTTCACACTATGTTTGTTTCCTTGAGTGAATTCATTAACATAAAATCTTTCATGAATTCTTTTTAATCCCTTTTACCATGTTAGGTTCTAAAGACAAAACTGATAGTATTGTAATTAAACTGGTTATTAATAATAGAAATGGAGCAAATGGAAAGTCAGGCATTAGAGGCATTACACCTGTAAAATATTGGGGGAAGGAGACTGGACAATGGGGAGATAGACTATTGTTGGGGTAGGATAGGAAAGGTACTTTTCTGTCAGTCACACCAGGGAACAAAGTTCATTGGACAGAATGAACTGTAAGCATGCAAAATTTTGGGATATTTAATCCCATGAACAAAGGAATTCCTCTCTTGTGCTTTCAGGACTCTTGGGACTCTTGTTGGTGGGTGTGTGCTCTTCTGCATTCTCCTGTGTGGCTCAGGACCGTGTGGACCCCCACACACAATGGACCACAGTTAGCCTAATGCTATATTGGACCTGGCTGCAACATAGAATAGAAACTCTGTATGCTGACTCTGCTTATAGCTTTATTAAAACCCCAGCAACACTTCTTCTATAACTGGACTAAGGGAAATGGGACTTTAGAAATCCAGGGATTTAATTCCATGCAAATAAAAATTACTATTCTCCCATGCATGTCTCAGAAAATTCTTTTTCTCATTATATCACAAGAACTCCACTCCTAGAAGTACCCAGTTTAGAAGAAGAACCCCGATTTTCTCCACTATTATGAATGTAATATTCGGAGTCCTTGGCTTTCTAAAAATAAATGTTTAGTGAAAAAGAAATGCAACAAGCTACATGTGAGGAATGGCATCAATCTGATTTGAAATTAAATGTAGGTTAAATTAAATGAAGTATGAGCAGAAAATAGCCTTCAATTAGTGTATTTTGGTTTGAAAATAATGAATAATTTTCTTTATTCCTAGGCCTAGCATACATATATTCCTGCTTATCCTATGATGGATAGTATCAGGCTAAAGCAATGACACATACAGTATACACAGAATGGTTTTATAAAAATAAATGTTGAATGGAAGCAAAAAGCTACATGTGAGAACATATCAGAATGGAACATTATTTGAATTTGAATGTATATTTATAGGTTAATATTTGAAGTATAAGCAGGAAGTAGTCATCTATTACTGGTATATTTTGTTTGCAAATGATGAATCCTTTTCTTATTTCTATACCTCTCAAACATTGATTCTTGCCCATTTCATGAAGAAAACAACACAAAATTAAAGCAATGAAACTTAATATACATTGGCTAATACATAATTTATTGCTATCATATCTTACAGGGAATTTTCAACAGAATATGAGCACTCATGCTCAAGGTTTTAGTTAGGGCCTTTTTTACCTGCTTATTCCTAAAACTGTAAATCAAGGGATTCAGCATGGGTATGAACGAAGTGTAAAATAAAGAGGCCATTTTATCAGTATCCAATGAATGACTGGACTTGGGCTGCACATACATAAAGAATAGGGTCCCATAGAAAATGACTATGCCCATCAAGTGAGATCCACAGGTAGAGAAAGCCTTGTGCCTGCCTTCTACAGAATTCATCCTGAAGATGGCAACCAGGATCAGAATGTAGGACACAAGGACTGTCAGAAGAGATGAAACCAGAGTCAAAGCTGCAAAACTCAGAATGATCAATTTGATTTCATGTGTGTCTGAGCAGAGCAAAGATATCAATGGCAGACTATCACAGTAGAAATGCCTGATGACATTACAGCCACAAAATGTTGAAGTAAAAATTTGTGTGGTGATCAGTAAAAACAAAAAGTCACTGTATAGATAGGTTATTGTGACCAGCAAGTGACATAATCTTTAGGACATGATGACTGTGTAGAGCAGAGAGTTACAGATGGCCACATAGCGGTCATAGGCCATTGCTGACAGAATACAAATTTCACTGGTGATAAACATATTGAAGACAGTGAGTTGGGTAGCACACCAATTATACGAGATTGTCTGTTGATTGACAGCTACATTTACTAGCATTTTAGGTCCTATAGTTGTTGAGTAACCAAGATCAGTGAAAGCCAAGTGACTCAGGAAAAAGTACATGGGTGTTTGTAGCTTAGAGTCTATCTTGGTGAGTATAATCAAACCCAGGTTTCCCACCAAGGAGACTAGGTAAACAATGAGGAAGAGCCCCAATAATGGAGCCTGCAGCTCTGGGAGGTCTGTGATCCCCATTAGAATGAATTTGTTCAACATTGTTAGATTGTTTTTGTCCATCAGGCCATTCAGGAAACCTGTAATGGGAATACATACAAAGCTAATCAGTAAATGTCATGAGCTATGATTAGAGATTTCCATTGCAATAAGTGATTAAAGGTTTCAATATTTCATTTATGGCTTGTTGCTTTACTTGGCTATTCTAACACTTGACAGTTCAATTCTCTCTCTCCAAACTCAATGTTCTTTTTGACAGTTTTCTTCAATCTGATACCAGAAGTACAAACAACAAAATTAAAAATAGATAAATAGGTCTTTATCAAAAATTTTAAGACAAACTTCTGTGCACCAAAGGATATTATTAAAGAATGAAAAAAAATTAAGTTTTATATTTTGTAAGGCTTAGTATATGGAATATGAAAAAGATTTTTACCATTCAACAATAAATAAAAAAAAACAGGCAAAAAAACTTAAACAGAAGTTATACATATTTTTTACAGAAGGATACAAATAAGTAAAGCACATGAAAAGATGTTTACTAACTCCAGTCATTAGGAAAATTAAAATCAAGTCACAGTGAAATAGCACTTACCCCTGCTACAGTTGCTACAAATGCTGGCAAAATTGTAGAGAGATTAGAACATTTGAACATTTTTGTAAGTAATATAAAATGGAATAGCCACTATGAGAACAGTTTAAGGGTTACTCAGTATTAATCACAGGATTATCTTTGGGACCCAGTAATTCCACTCTTAGATATATACCCCAAAGCATGGTAGACCATAGGTGCTCATACAAAACTTGTAGGTAAATTTTCAGAGTTGTATTATTTATAAAATTCAAAAATACAGTGGTACCTCGAGATACGAGTTTAATTCGTTTTGTAATTTTGAGGCGTAGGAAACTATGAGATGCTCGAGTTGTGGTAAACTGGTGGGTTGTGTGCAGCCAGCTGATCAGTGTGATTACTCGTATCTCAACTGTTGCTCGTATTTCAAAGCAAAAATTGCTCGCTCAACGGCTAGTATCTCAAAAATCTCATATGTTAGGGCACTGATATCTTGAGGTACCACTGTAGAAACAATTCAAAAGTCAACTGGTAATTCTCTCTATATATAAAAGTCTAATATGCAAAGTGTCCCCTCAGGCGTTCAACTGGGAGACCACGAGTTCAATTGCTCATTACAACATGTGCCAACCATCAGGGAGCAGCTTGGAAAAAAGGAAGGCCCTGGCCAACAGCTGGAAGGCCCTAATCTGCCTTAATTGACTACCAGGCCTAGGGACCCTACCCATGCACTAATTTTGTGCACTGGGCCTCTAGTAGATAAGTGTTAGTCCATACAACAGGATATTAATAAGTTGCAGTAAGTTATAAAAGGAAAGAAGCATTGATACATGCTACAAGAACTATCTTGTACTCTTTAAAACATCATGCTAAGTCACAGAAAACATATGTGAAAAACAAACATTGAATATACTGTATAATTGTATAAGAATAAGCAACTTTGTAGAGACAGAAACCAGAAAAAATATGGCTCGTTCAGGAACACTGAATTAATTATTAAAAGATAATATACTTATAGACATTTTTACACTGAATATAAAAATCATTATAGCCAGGCTAGTGTGGTTCAGTAGTTGAATATCAAACTCTGAACCAGGAGGTCACTATTTGATTCCAGATCAGGGCACATGCCAGGTTGTGGCTCAATCCCCAGTAGAAGGTGTGCAGGAGGCAAACAATAGATTCTTTTTCATCATTGATGTTTCTGTCACACACTCTCTCCTTTCCTCTCTGAAATCAATAAAACATATATTTTTTAAAAAGCATTATAAATCTGATGCAATAAATGTGAGCTTAAAAAAGTGTGCTCTTTTCTAAATTTTTACTGCTAGTAAATACGAGTCTCCCTGTATGTGAGAGATTCTTCTTGCCATTTTTAGAGTTCTATGTAAAACACTGAACATTTTTAACATTGTAATATTTACACTTATTTTATATCATTATTGAAGATAACCTGTTTCTGAACTTTTAAAAATATTTTTTCATGATTTTGCAATTGGGTAAAAAATGCAATGAGCAGAGCTTAGCATTGGACCTTTACTATGTAACTACCCTAACTGTAGAGCTCAGAGAAGTTTTGTCATTCCCTAGGCTACTTCCCTTTCTGTGTCAAATACAGCTTTGAACTCTAAAATAAGTGACTATAAATGAGTGCTGCAATAAAAAGTCAATAATATTTACATTTAGATGCCTCTATGTAAACACCGCTGCAATTGTGGAGTGGGAATAAAGGGAGTTTAAATAAGGAGTAGGAAAGATATCTTAATTTTAGACAAAATATACATTCCTTTTTATTTGCGCACATTTTAATCTTGCTTCCAATGTCTATCAGATGTGCATTTGGTCATTTAAGAAACGATTTGATGACATTTCACACTTGCAAGGCTAAGTACTCTTATGAGACTTGACAATGGGATGGGGGTGCTAGATAGTGAAGTCCACGCCTTAATGTTTTCACTTTGGGCTCACCTCCCACTGAAAATGGTCATTTGCACATGATATTGGTGCTTTCAATGATAATTGTGAATTTGTAAAGCACATGGCATTATTAAAAGTGATAACTGCAAGGATTTTGAAGATATTGATATAATCTTTTTAATTTAGAAATAACTGGAAAGCATTTTGAATACGTATTATTATTTGAGGTTAACATTTTGCAACACATCCAATTAACTACAAATAGCAATGTCGTATTTGACATCTTCATTAATGGTCCAATGAAAAAGAATCACGGGAATCTTAAGGTTTGGGGGTGGAATTTTTGAATACTAACTCCTTTTTTAGAGATTACATTATTTTACTTTTTTTTTTTTTTACTGTTCAAAGAGTACAAATGTACTACATCAACCTAAGTGTCTAGGTTTCATAAAAAGTCATAATAAAGATATTTAAAACATCATACTAACCCAGAAACTTCCGTTGTTAAAACAGGTTTTTAAAAGGATGGCTAAATCACCAAGGTACAGTATTAGAATCTAACAGTAAAAATGAAAGATGTGGTCATGAAGAGTCCCTGGAACTCAGAGCAGGTCATAGGAACAGGTACAGTCTACTCACCTCTAATGAAGAATCTCTTTGTGCTTCCCCAAGTGTCCCTAACATAAACCAAAAAGAACTTATGGGTTTCTTCGATCCTTTAAGATCCTCCCTGAGGAGAAAGGATACAAATTGTTAATTATGCTTAAAGTAAAACAAAGCCAATGGGATATCTGCTAATTGTACAGGACATCTTTATACTCCCACACAAATAAAGCTATGTTAGGTACCTTTCCTTGGTTTCTCTTAGTCTTTTCTAGAGCAACCAGAAATCTGGAATCAAAACATTGTTTCTGCAGGAGAAGCATTTTAGGTGGTATTTTCTGCAAGCCTTTATTGTCTCCTCTCAAAGGAGTGGGGACATCATAGAAAAGTGTTTGAACAATATGTATTAATTATTTTTAAATTCACAAGGGAAAATGATACATATGTGTAGCTACTTTCCTTTATTTGTGGTGTTTTAAACATATTGTTGAATTATAATATACATATCAACAAATGCTTACCCATAAACCAATTTTTGCAAAATTAATATTTCTGAATAATCAAAATTCATAAATATTGACATCCACAAAAATAAAACTACATATTGTGAGTACCCTTTTAAGGTCCTTCATTCTCCTTTCCATTATAACTACCCCCAAACGCTAAACATACACAAATGCATAACGATTATTGTGCCTTCTGACAGTATAGATTATCTGGATCTGAAAGGGTTAAAGAGAATTAAATGGGGCAGAGAAAACTTATTGTGCTTAGCAGATATCTTGCAGAAAGCTTGCAGCCTTGAGCACTGCATAACCCAGAGGACAGACAGATCCTTACGTCAGTAGAGCAGCTTACAGCCAGGAAAAATTAATAGAAACCTAGCTCTCCCTGCCCTCTTGGTCTCAGTCCACCTGCAACCACGTGCCTAGAATAAAAATCTCTTTTGATACATTATGGCCTCATGTCATAGGTGTGTGACCCCAGCCCACTCCAAATCCTTCAGTATCTATTTTTGTTACTTTACATAAATAAAATCCTAACCTGTCATATTTTTTGTGTCTGGACTAATTTCACTTAAAATATTTCTATGAGTATCTCTAGATTGTATTTTCTCATTCTGTGTAGAATTTCATTTTATAAATATACCATAGATTAGTTATCCATTGTTCTATTTATTGCTGAATGTTTTCACTGGTTCCAATTTAGAGGTTTTATGAATAGCAACATTGTCAACATCCTATTCCATTTTATGTTTAGGAACTAAAGCTATTTTTTATTATAAAATAATAAAAATTGGAATTTTCATGTACTTATTATATAATCAATTATCGTTTAGAGAAAAAATATGCCCCAAAATTCCTGATACCGGTAATTAAAAACAGCTATTCTCATTCCCCCTTGGGTCTACACCAATACTCAATCTATATGAGCTTAATCTTGAATGTATTTCGACTTGGAGTGAGTTTGACAGAGTATGGCTCCCAGAACTGCTGCTGGGGTTCTGGCTTTTATAGAACTGGGTTTTTTTTTCCTGCAGATGCAGAGTGGATCTTTTTGTTCTTCAGATTCCCGACCTGGGCTGGCACTGACTGGCACAGGTGCAGCGCATTGGTTTGGGAAGTACCTGAAGGCAAACTTTAATCTTATCTAGAAGAGGGTCAAGAAGTAACTGAGATTCATTTAAGAGTCATTCAGCCTATGTCAGTTACATCAAGGTGTGTTCCCGCTAGCAGTGCAAATATAATCCACCCACCATTCCCTTACCGTTGTTTTCGTAAATGATGACCTGTTAACTAATATGTAACTGTTTGCTTAAAAGTTCTAGGAACTAACTTCAAAAGAAGCAGACTTCAATTTCCAGACATCCAGGCTCCAAGAGGTTTGCTGACCTTCCACCATTTAAAAACACACACACACACAAAAAAAACAGGGTGATGCAAACCATGGCTTGACCAGTTATATGAACAGACTGTGCTGACTTATACATAGTCCCCTCAAAAGACAACTCTCAGACCTCTCCTTTGTTATGTTTATTTTCTTCCTCCTCCCTTTTTATAAAAACCCCTGGCTGAGTCCAATAGTTAAGATGGTATTTGAAATGTTAGTCTGCTACCTTTTCAAACTGCCTACTCTTGAATAAACCTCTTTCCTTTCACCAAACCTTGGCTCTCTGTTGTTGGTTCTCGAGCTGTAGGCAGTTGAACCTGGGTTAGGTATCACAAGTAGTTATGATAAATTAATAACCTTGTCAAGATTTCATACTTTCCACTGTTTTCTTCATAACACTCTGGATGATGTGGCTGTATATCATAGTGACTTTAATTTGCATTGTCCTGATGCTGAATGAAATTGGAAACCTTTTCATATGTTTAATGGCTGGTTTTATATTTTACTTGAAAAGTGTTTGTTCATCTTTTATCACCTTTGTATTGTACTTCATGTCAACTATTTTTTCAGTTGTAAGAATTATGAAATAGGCTCTTTGTATTAAGGAGCCAGCCTTATGGGTACTTAGTGGTTATCTCACTGCTGGCCTTGAAAGCAATTTATTTCTATCCAGTTAAAAATGCACCTGGCATGGCATTGAAATTATGGGCATATCTAGTCTCTGGCCTACCAATGTCAGGCAGCTGGGGTTAGCCTTCTCACCATATCACAAGATAGATCCATATTCCAACATCTAGCAAGGAGTGATTGTGAGATAAGGGGTAGTTAACAGGAACCGTTGTGGCCTACTGAACCCCCAACCCCCTACCCCACGGCTGTTTGTGAATTTTAGAACAAGGAAAAAAAAAATGTGGTTTGGATCTTTAAAAAGGGCTGCATACCCCTGAGGCGGGGTCCTCGGTGTGTGGACTCCACCTGCGTGTGGTGCCCTTGCGGCCATCGCTGGCTGGCCAGCTCAATAAATACTTGCTTGCTTATTACCAATTTAGCAGCCTCCGTGGTCATTTGCAACTAATTGCGAAATTCGCTCCACAACAAATTACTTTTATAGTGTTCATATGAAGTCAGATATATACATCTGATTATGTAATTCTGATAATATATTTTCTTTTAATATGAGAGTTTCCCTTTTCACACTATAAATTTTGATGAATAGAATTTTTTAAAGAAGTTCAATCTATCTTTTTAAATCCTATACTGTGCAGTATGCATTGTGTGAACATGCCACTATATTATCAACCAAAATTTATTTTAGACTGTAATAAGGAATAAAAACATTTATTTGTGCATCCTAGGAGACACAGATTCAGGTAGCAACCTATATTGTCCAAAGAAGTCACATTTTATAGAGAATTAATTTTCTCACCCATAGTTCCTGTTTTGGTCTCCTGTAAATGAGGTTTTCAAATTATATAGTTCTAATTGGTCCACATAAATGCAAATGAGGATATAATATGGGTAGTTCTGATTAAACCAGGCATGTCTTTAGGCTATTGGTCAAAAGGCAAAACCAGGGCTTCTCTGCAGTGATGGACCCAGATGGCATAAAAAAAGCAGGACACAGTGTGGGAAGCCAAGAGTTTATTCTGAGGTTGTTCAGGTATACTGAGTACTTGGGCATTTCCTATTGGAAATGGCTGCTAGACTCTTATTATTCATAAATTTAAGCCCTCAGCCGAAGCCAGTTTGGCTCAGTGGATAGAGCGTTGGTCAGCGGATTGAAGGGTCCCAGGTTGGATTCTGGTCAAGGGCATGTACCTTGGTTGTGGGCACATTCCCAGTAGGGAGCATGCAAGAGGCAGCTGATCGATGTCTCTCTCACCGATGTTTCTAATTCTCTATCCCTCTCCCTTTCTCTCTGTAAAAAAAAAAATCAATAAAATATTATATTTAAAAAATAAAATAAAATAAATTTAAGCCCTCAGTTGACCCTAGGAAATACAGCTCAGCAGATAAACTCCCCTATTATAGTTCATATAAAAGGAATCTTTCTTTTCAGGGTCTATGATATGTTTACCCCAAGCATCTGGATTTTTTACATTATTAGAGATGTCTAATAATTACATCTACCAAAACATGCTATTGCTTAGCCTCTCGTAGACATAGTTACTCAGCAATAAAATTGCTGCATTATTGAGAATATACATACTAAATTTTAGTTTTACTGCCTTATTTTTCCACAGTGTTTATAGCAATTTACTCTTTCAAAATCATTCTAATTTCTTCAAATTCTCATCAACATTTGGAACTGTTGTTCAAAATTTTGAATTTTTGCCTTCCTAAAGGGTAGGTAGTGATATCACAGTAGAGTCATACTTGGATTTGTCTAACGATTAATGATTTGGGAAAAAACACTGATGTGTCTTTTCGCTGTTTTGATATTCTCTTTTGTCCAGTATTTCTTCTGGTGTGCTTGCTGCCACCCTGACCCTCTCTTTGCTACCAAAAGATTTACTGATTTTAGGAGTTAGGCAAGTTGTTGTTATTTTACAAAGGACTGATATCTGTACCTCATGGGGTACATGGTTTTTAATTAAGTTCTTTCTTTCTTTGTATGCTATATTTATATAAATACAAGTGTTTTTTTTTTTTAATTTACATTCCTTATTTTTTTAAAGTATTACACAAGTCTACCTTTCCCCCACTGACCTCTCCTGGCTACTCCCACCCCCCCAGCACATGCCCTCACCACCACCACCCCTTTCTGTATCCATTGGTTATGTTCATATGCATGCATACAAGTCCTTTATTTGATATCTTGTCCCCTCACCCCTTCCCTCATAGGTTGGACAGCCTATTCAATGCTTCTATGACGCTGGTTCTATTTTTGTTCATCAGTTTATGTTGTTCATTATATTCCACTAATGAGTGAGATTATGTGATATTTCTCTTTCTCTGACTGGCTTATTTCCTTGGCATCATGCTCTCCAGTTCCATCCATGCAGTTGCAGATGATAAAAATTCCTTCTTTTTTGTAGCAGTGTTGTATTCCATTGGGTAGAGGTACCACAGTTTTCTAATGCACTTATCTGCTGAAGGGAACTTAGGCTGTTTCCAAATCTTAGCTATGGTGAATTATGCTGTTATGAACATAGGGGGCATATACCCTTTCTGATTGGTGTTTCTGTTTTCTTGGGATATATTCCTAGAAGTGGGTCAATGGGAGTTCCATTTTATTTTTTTGAGGAAACACCATACTGTTTTCCTCAGTGGCTGCACCAGTCTGCATTCCCACCAGCAGTGCAAGAGGGTTCCTTTTTTCTCTGCATCCTCGCCACACTTCTCATTTGTTAATTTGTTGATGATGGCCATTCTGACAGATATGAGATGGTACCTGGTAGTTCTGATATGTATCTCTCGGATGATTAGTGACTTTGAGCATGTTTTCATATGTCTCTCGGCCTTCGATGTGCCCTCTTTTGAAAAGTGTCTATTTAGGTCCTTTGTCCATTTTTGGATTGGATTGTTTAGCTTCCTTTTGTTAAGTTGTATGAGTTTCTTATAAATTTTGGAGAAGCCATAGGCAACAAAATAGCAGACATATGTTGTAACAATATCTTTACCTATACAGCCTCTAGAACAGTGGTTCTCAACCTTCCTAATGCCGCAACCCTTTAAGACAGCTCCTCATGTGGTGGTGACCTGCAACCATAAAATTATTTTCGTTGCTACTTCATAACTGTAATTTTGCTACTGTTATGAACTGTAATGTAAATATCTGATGTATGCAGGATGTATTTTCATTGTTACAAATTGAACATAATTAAAGCATAGTGATTAATCACAAAAACAATATGTAATTATATATTGTGAAATATTTATTTCTAATTACACATAAATGAAATTTTGTCTTGAATTGTGGTGTAGCATGGGTAACAGTCTTAATATGACAACAGTAAACTACATTGCTACATTTTGCTACACCGAGGAGCGGTGTGTTGGTTCCTAAGACCATGGGAAATAGGTGTTTTCCAACAGTCTTAGGCGACCCCTGTGAAAGGGTCATTCGACCCCCAAAGGGGTCGCAACCCATAGGTTGAGAACCGCTGCTCTAGACCAATGGAAACTAAGGAGAAAATAAACAAATGGGACTACATCCAAATAAAAAGCTTCTGCATAGTGAAAGAAACCAACAACAAAACAAGGGAGAACATATTTGTCAATGTTAGCTCTGATAATGGGTTTAACCTCCCAAATTATAAGTTTTTATTTTAGTTAGAGTTCTATTTATATATTTTAATGTTATTATATTTTGTATCCTCTTTATGAAATCTTTGCAAGGTATTATTTCACTTTTTTTAAAGAAATTTCATGGTTCTAGTTTTCACAGTATGTTCATAATATATCTCAATTAATTTTTACACATGATACAAGCAAATGACTAATATAGGAAACCTATTTACTAAGAAACTATTTGTCTACATTGCAGTGCAGCTTTTTTTTATATCAAGTGAAGTTACAAATGTGAGCCCATTTTTACTCTTTATTTGTATTCATTTTATTGGTATTTCTATTCATATATGCACTGATGAAACAATTTAAAAATAATCTAGTTTTTTCTTTATTGATTAAGGTATTAAAATGGGTTAAATCTGAAAAATAATCTAGTTTTATTTAAAGTATTGGTATCTTAAGTTGGAAATCCCTCATATTCTTTCTTCTAACATATTGCCTGGCTATTCCAGAACACTTGCATTTCCATATACATTTTATATCATCTCAAGTATTAAAAAATACTGAAATTTTTATTGTTACTTTACCAACCAATGGAAACATTTAGGGAGTACTGTATTAACCACATCATATTTATTTCTGCCAACCAATGGACATGACATATTGCTACACTTATGTTTTCTTTAAGAACTCAGTAATGTTCTTGTAGTTTCTAGTAATAAAACCATACAAAACGTTCATTAGATTTTTCCTTAAGATTTTACAGATTTTTCTATGTAATTGACAGTTTAAAACAGTTTTACTTGTGTTTATTAGTATATAGAAAATTAATGTCTCTTTTTATGCTAATACCATGCTATTTTGATAACTATGGCCTTGTAATATTTTGAAATTATGTAGCCTGATTCTTCCAACTTTGTTCTTTCTCAAGATCACTGTGTTATTTGGGGTCTTTAGTGGTTTATTTTAATTTTTGGTTCTAGTTCTGTGCAATACACCACTGATATATTGATAGGAATTGTGTTGAATCTGTAGATTGGATATTATGGGTATTTTAATGATGTTAATTCTTCCTACCTATGAACATAGTATATGCTTTCACTTATTTTTATGTTCTTGAATTTCTTTCCTCAGTGCCTTATAATTTTTAGAGTACAGGTCTCTTTACATCACTGGTTAAATTTATTCCTAGGTACTTTGTTCTGTTTGAAGCAATCATAAATGGAATTATTTTCTTAGTTTCCCTTTCTGATAGTTCATAACTGGTATATAAAAATGCAATTGACTTCTGGATATTTATTTTGCAACCTGCTACTTTACTAAATTCATTTATCAGTTCTAGTAGGTTTTTGGTGGAATCTTTAGGGTTCCTCATATATGGTATCATATCATATACAGATAATGACAATTTTACTTCTACCTTTCCAATTTGAATGCCTTTTATTTCTTCTTGTCTGATTGCTGTGGCTTGGTGAAAGTGGACATCCCTGTATTGTTCCTGATTTGAAGGTAAATGCTTATATCTTTTGCCCATTGAATATGATGTTGATTATGGTTTCCCATATATGGCCTTTATTATGTTGAGATATCTTTGCTCTATCCCAGGTTTGCTGAGAGTGTTTATGATAAATTGGTGCTATATTTTATCAAATATTTTCCTGCACCTATTTATATGATCATGTGGATTTTATCTTTCATTTTATTTACATAGTGTGTCATATTTGTTGATTTGTAGATATTGTACCAACTTGCAGCTGATATGAGAACAATTGTTATTAGGTGAACATTTACAAGTTGATAACAAAAAAAAAATTATAGTTTCCCAGGCCTACTAAAAATCACTGCTTTCTAAGGCTAATCATACACCATAAACAGCTTCTATAACCTAATTTATGGAATATACATTTGATATTGAACTTTACCTGGGGTGTTTGCTCAGGTTTTTCCATATCCTATGCAGGGCACCTTTCACTTCTTTGTTTCTCAAGCTGTAAATCAAGGGGTTCAGCATGGGTATGATCAAAGTGTAAAACACAGAGGCCATTTTATCATTATCAAAGGAATGACTGGACTTGGGCTGCATATACATGAAGGAAAGAGTTGCATAGAATACAACCACCACTGTCAGGTGAGATCCACAAGTAGAGAAGGCCTTGTGCCTACCCTCTGCAGAGTGCATCTTGAAGATGGCCAGGAGGATCAGTATGTAGGACACAAGGACTACCAGAAGAGATGAAACCAAATTAAACACTGAAAAGATCAGTATTATCAACTCAATTTCACGTGTGCTTGAGCATATCAGTGCCATCAAGGGAAGATTGTCACAGTAGAAATGATTAATCATATTATGGCCACAGAACGATGAAATAAAAATCTTTATGGTGATTTTCAGAGAGAGAAAAGCACTGTAGAGATAGGGGACTGTTACCAGTGTCCAGCATACCCGTGGTGACATGATGACAGTGTAGAATAGAGGGTTACAGATGGCCACATAGCGGTCATAGGCCATTGCTGACAGAATGAAAAGTTCACTAATGATGAACACGATAAAGAACGCTAGCTGGGCTGCACACCAATTGTAGGGAATAGTCTTTTGTCTTGTTACAATGTTTGCCAACATTTTTGGTCCCACGGTTGTTGAATAACCAAGATCAGTGAAAGCCAGGTGTCTGAGAAAGAAGTACATGGGTGTCTGAAGCCTGGAGTCCATCTTGGTGAGGATGATCATGCCCATGTTGCCCACCACGGAGACTGCATAGATGATGAGGAACACCCCAAAGAAGGTGGCCTGCAGCTCAGGGTGGTCTGTGATTCCCATTAGAATGAATTCTCTTAGCACTGTTAGATTTTGTTGGTCCATCCAGGTTTATCAGAAAACCTATTCTGTATAAAGACATTCACATATTCAATAGCTTTTATATAGTGTCATCTAGCAAATTGTTTTTGGAGGGGTATAAGTAAAATAAATCCTAATATATCATTTAGGGTACATTAAAATAATCCACTTCCCACAAATAAACACAGAGACAAGAATATAGTTGGAGATAGAGTTTTGTGTTTTCCATGGGAGGAAATTTGTCCTCCTCTGACATCTGACAATATTGGAAGCTTTTTGGTTGTCACAACTGAAGGAGCTGTGCTACTGGAATACATGGTTGGCCTCTAGTGAGGTTGCTAATCATCCTACTGTGTTAGTGTATACCCACAACAAAGAATTTCACAGCCCCAAATGTTAGTAAGTCCAATGATGGCAAACCCTGTTAAATATAATGATTTAGATTTAACATAGAAAAAAGCAGTAAATATAAAAAATGTTTAAAACTATAGGCATTATGTTTGTAGTTCATCATTAAGCTTTTCTGTTGTCTTTTATGCAGTGACATAATTGCACTTACTGAAGTATTATTGCACAATGTGACATGAACCTATGTTAATAACATAATAGCATTTTTAAACCCAAATTCCAATGATACATAGAAACATTTAGAATTCCTTCATTTAAAACATGTTCCTTTAGTTTAATTTAGTAAAACTCATATTGATTTTGTCCTGTTAAGGTATCACCTACAACAATTCCAGATGCCTTTTATTAATGTTTATGTTTCATAATGGAAGATTTCATAATGATATGTTCAACTATTTGCAAGTATTCTAAATAATTGATGTTGCAATTTTGTTTATAATACAAAAATATTAATTTTAAAAGGGTTCAAAATAAATATTATTGGATTTTATGGCACAATTAAAAAAATAAAACATTCATTTTAAAGCCATTATGTCTGCAGTTAACGCAAGATGACAAATTAAACACACAACTGATATTGGACAAATGTGTATCTTACGGAAATGCTTAGAGATCATAGTAGATATTATGTGTATAGGAAAATATACATAGTTAAAGTCTCTGTTATACTTACATTTGTTGTATATACTAAAGAGTACTTAGGGCTAATGATGTAAGTTTTCTTAATTTCTATACACATCAACAAAATCAATTATTCTACATAATATGGTTGAGAAGATAAATAATAATTAAAGGTTTCAATGTATTTATGGTGCCTGGAAATACCCCACTTATAGAAAATACATGTTATTTTTATTTTATGTGTCTACTTATATTTTTTAAGTAAAAACAATATGTTGCTGAAATAGAGTACCTTAACATATGTCTACATACATTCTTTCTGTGTGGCATAACTTCTTTGTCTAAAGTATGCTGATAAAGAGCCCGAGTAGTCCTAATGGTTTGGTTCAGGGGATAGAGCTTTGGCTTGCGGACTCAAAGGTCCTGGGGCTGATTGCGGTCAAGGGCATATACCTTGGAGGCAGCTGATTGATGTTTCTCTCTCATTGATGTTTCTCTCTATCCCTTTCTCTTCCTCTTTGTAATAAATCAATAAACTATATTTTTAAAAAAAGAGCCCGAGTAGTCTATTATCAAAGTAACTGTTCCTAGTGCACTCCTGCCTCTTTCCACCAACTCCATGACTCAAAGTGAAACATAAGTGTGTTATTATTATGAATAATTGATCTTCTTTCTTACTTAAAATATTTAATAAAAATTCACATAAAACTTAACATGTCTCCTTTCCTCTGAGTGCATTATAACTAACATACATTATATTGTTTGTGACATAAAATATATATTTTGTCATAGTGGAACCTAAGCTAGTATGAGGAAACTGAGCAAACTGAGAGAAAGGAAGATCACTGGAATTGGTTTTATGTAATGAACTTTTATAAGCATTCTCTTTGAATAAAGACATTCTCTAATGAAAAAAAATAGGCGTGAAATTTATATTGGCAAGATAAGGTTCAAAGATATAAATATGGATTCCATTATATTAAAGTCTGGCCACAAAGGACTCCTCCATAATGTAAAAAAGCTCTTAATGTAGACATAAATAATTATAATTAAAAATATATTTAGAAATATCCATGACATGTCACCAATTAAAAAAAAATACTAGAGTAATTCCAAAGTAAAATAAGGATGGCTTCTAAGATCAAATAAATAATAGATAAAACATATTATATATATTTTCTTTAAAAAAGAAGAAAACAATACAATTGATTCTGGCTACAAGGAAAATATAAATAAGAGTCAGTGAATTAGGTATAAGAAAGCATATAGAAAAATACAAAATTTAAAGCATTACCTTTTAAATATGTTTATGAGACAGCCACATTTTTTTCACATAAAACATTGCTTCTACTGGTGTGAGCTTCTGATATACTATCCTGTTCCCAAATACCTACCATTTTATGTCACAAAGACTGAAATACTGTTAGGAAAAAATGTAAATGAATGGAATAAGAAACACTATAATTTTTTTAGGTGCAATGAAAGGCTAAAGAAAAAATGTTACATCAATAGATAATGGTTTTCCTGTAAGATAAGGGAAGGAGGAAGGGCTTTCTCGCACCAGATTTTTTAGGTTTCTATAGGAAGCATCAAATTACATTTATATAGTTTACTGTCTATGTCGAGTATCAGATTATTATTGTTAAAGATATACTCTCTGAGAAATGATACGTGATTTCTGACAGATTTCACTGGAAAGTGAACACAGTACACCTTATACCATTACCATAAAACTTAAAAATCTTCTACCCTCCAAAAATTGCTTTTCACATCTCAATGTAAGGTGAAAACACCCTTTTTGCCCCATCAAGTTTTTTTCAGAAAAAATTCACATTCATACATTGATTTAAATATAATTATTACAATATTTTTGAGAAGAAGAGCCTAGAGACACTGAATGACTCAGTGTTTGGAAGGATATAATACTCGAAATTGAGTATGTTCAGCTTGATAATTCTGTCAGAATTTTTAGTTTTCCGTTCTTAATTCTTTGTTTGGCTTTCTTGTCTCTTGGTTTTGTCTTCTGTTATTCAAATGATTGAGTATTTATATGATACATAAATTTCACATGAGCAATACGACACTAGCATTTCAAAGATGCTTTTGAGCATTTCTGAAAATATTTGAACAATTAATCTGAATTGAAAGAAAAGTAGTTCTATTTTTCTCGTGCATTATCAATAGCATACTATCCATTGAAGCCAATAAGAAGTCCTGATTGGTTTTCCATAGAAAAAAGTTGTTATCATGCAAATGTTGCCAACACTATCTAGATATTGGTTAATACAGCATCACATAAAATATCTACCTGCTTACCTATGATGAAGCTTCTCTCATGCTTTTCTGGTGTGCTTTATGACATGAAACAGTGAGAACAATTTATAGAATATTCCCATTGTCTGATAAACTCCCTGAAGATATGCCAGGCATTTCTTAATTGTCCCTGAAGAATTTGCAAGTTTAACAAAATACAAGAAGGGGGATTTATTAATTTTATTCATCAGTGAGTTAGATTTGTTTGTTTGTTTTTATATTAAATTCTTATCTTTTAATCCAGATTAGTTTTTTTTTCCTCTTTCTCTCTCTCTTCTGCTTTGATGATCATTTTTATGTCTAATAGCTAGGTTATGGTGACCAGTTCTTTGGGCAAAAATCAGAATAGGGTTGCAATGAATATTTTCTTCAGATGTGATTAACACTTAAATCAATACACTTTGAGTACAGCCAATTACCCTCCAGAATTTGTGTGGGCCTCATTTAATCAGTTGAAGGTTTTTAAATAGTAAAGCCTGTAATATATATATTGTGTGTGTGTGTGTGTGTGTGTGTGTGTGTGTGTGTGTGTGTATAATCTATTAGAGGCCTGGTGCACGAAATTCATGCACAGGGTGGGGGCGGAGGGTATCCCTAGCCTAGCCAGAACCCTCTCCAATCTGGGACCCCAGTAAGGATGTTTGACTGCCCATATAGGTCTGATCCTGGTGGTATAGGGCTTAAATGGGCAGTCGGACATCCCTCTCATAATCCAGGAACCACTCGCCTGCCTGTCTGTCTGATTGCCCCTAATCGCTTCTGCCTGCCAGTCTGATCACCTCCTACCTACTCTCCTGCTAGCAAGATCGATGTCTAACTGCTCCCCTGCTGGCTCAATTGCCCCTAACTGCCCTTTCCTACAACCTGATCAACCCAAACTTCCTTCCTATGCAGGCCTGGTCACCCCTAAATACTGTCCCCTGCTGGCCTGGTTGCCCCAACAGCCCTCCCCTGCTGGCCTAGTCACCCCTAACTTTCCTTCCTTTCCAGCCTGGTTGTCCCTAACTGTCATCCCCTACAGGCCTGGTTATGCCCAACTGCCCTACCCTGCTGGTCTGGTCACCTCTAATTGCCCTCCCTTGCCAGCCTGGTCACCCCTAAATGCCATCCCCTGCCTGCCTGGTTGTTCCTAACTGCTGTCTCCTGCAGGCTTTGTTGCCCCCAACTCCCCTTCCTTGCAGGCCTGGTCACCCCTAACTGCCCTCACCTGATGGCCTGGTTGCCCCCAACTGCCCCTCGCCTGCCAGTCCAATTGCCCCTAACTGCCCTCCCTTGCTGGCCAGGTTACCTTAAGTGTCCTCTCCTGCAGGCCTGGTCTCTTCCAACTCCCCTCCCCTGATGTTCTGGTCACCCCTAACTGCCATTCCTTGCAGGCTTGGTCACCCCTAACTGCTCTCCACTGTCAGCTTAGTCCTTCCCAACTCTCCCCTGCATTCCTGGTCTCCTCACAACTGTCCTCCCCTGCAGGCTGGTTGCCCTAACTGTCCTTCCTTGCAGACCTGGTTGCCCCCAACTGCCCTCCCCTGTCAGCCCAATTGTCTTTAACTGTCCTCCACTGCCGGCCTGGTCACCCCTAACTTCCCTCCCCTGCTGACCTGGTCCCCCCCAACTGTCCTCCTCTGAGGCCTTGTCTCTCCCAACTGCCCTCCTGTCGGAAACCAAATATTGTTCTCACTAAAGGGATGTAAAGGGGAAGCCAGAAGGCTGGCCAACCTTAATTGCTCTGAAAGGTCAGAGCTGATTACTCATTGTTTAATTGAAACTATCTGTTTGTATCATGTTAATTTCTGTTATTTGCTGCCTAAAGGCTAGGGGTGTGTCCCAAAGCCTTAATAAAAGGGAGAAAAAGGCCAGAGCAAATGGCAGTCCTTTCCACTAGAGGAAGGCTCCCGCCTGGCCCCCCAATATCGCCAAATTAATGCTTTCTAGTCTCTCATTTCGTTTGCGTGCGGCCTCCTTCAGAGCCCGAACCCTGACCTGGGAACCCTGAACCACGAGGGACGTGGAAAGAGGTTCCCACATCTGGCGCCCAACAGGGACTGCGGGAAGAGGTGCTCACATCTGGCGCCAGACCGCGGGAGAAGGTATTATTCGCCTAAGAGCGAAGGAAGGAAAATTCACCAAGGAAAATGGTGAGGGAAGATTCACCTAGGAAAAGGTGAGGGGAATTCAACGTACGCAAAGCCCACGGATTAACTACAGAGTTGTGATCTGTAAGTAGGGTGGGAACGTCTTTTGCAGCCAGGCTAATGGGGAAGAATTAGGTTATAAATATAAAGTAAACTTTATTATAGACTTTTGGTTTGCATGCTTAAATAATGTGGTTTCTTGTTCAAATTAAAATCTTAGTTTGCATTTGGAATCTGAAATCTGTAATAAGTGAAACTCCACTGCTGAAACCGCCTCTGGTGTGGAGAAATTCAAAGGTGGCAGGAGAGGGCAAGGCTCTCTGCTCTCCTGCAATGAGATTACTGAAGGTTTCATTTAAAAATTATAAGAGAACTCGCAGGGAAATGCTAATCTTGGCCAAATTAGGTGCTAGTTATTACTTCAGAAAGTGAAAAAGAAAGAAAAAATTTAAGATCTGTCTTTATCTTTTAAGCATGAAAAGAAATTCGGCCAGATCTGTTACTGATGCTTTCCTCCCTGAAATAAGCAGGATGGAAGGAAGAGAGACACTGTGGCAATCCAGTATGAAAGTCCACTCTCCCAGTATACTAATCTAAAGTCTCCTTCCTCGCCATGAAAAAGTTTTAAAAATTTAGAGATGTGTCTGGAATTTCTGTACTTTTTAAGCCCGGCTTAAAAAGAAATGTGCGTAATTGTCCACCTTTTTGGACATATTAGACAGGGTTTTAAGCTGGAATCTCTCTGCAAAAGCTACAGAAAAAGAAAAACCCATAACTGGTCTTTATTTTTTAAGAAAAATGGCGTAAAGGAACCAAAAGGAGAAGATTTTGTGTTATTAATCAAGGTTTTCAGCTAAATGCAAATTAAATTGGGAGAAAATAAAATAAAATTTCTCTAATAATTAGGAATTCAAAATACATTGTTGATTGGTCTAATATAAAAGGATTAATTCTGTGGTTCCCAACTGACAGTTTAAAAATATAATTGATATCTTAAGATAATTATAAAAAAGTATTATAATCTTTAAATCATATATGAATATATATATTTGATGGTTTTTTCCATGTTAAAATTTCAAGGCTTTAACAGATGATTCTTGTAAAGCTCCATGGGCCCAGAGTAATACAAGAAATTTGTTCTCTCTTTTTAAAGGACATCTTCTTAAATTTAACTGATCTAATATACTTGAAATTTCATGGAAAGCTTTATCAAATGAGAATTAATAAGTATATTTTAAATGTTGTAAAGGTTTTGGCCTCTAAGAAGGAAATAAGTTAGCACTCTAGAGAGAAGCATAAACACTCAGCCTCTGAGAGATCCAGTCTCTCGGTGTTCTAGATGTCAGAGAGGTAACCATTGGGCAAGACAGTGTAAATCAAAATTTAATAGAAATGGGCAGCCTCTAAATCAAGATACAGGGTATAGTCAACCGCCGGGAAATGGCCAGAGGGGTGCTCCCAGTCCCGTTATTAATAGGGGAAACCTGCCCTGCAAGGCCCACAGTGGATTCCCTCATCCGAGCAACTCCAGAAAGCGCAGGTCTGGATCTTAACAGCACTATAGCAGTCACTTTGCCTCCTGATATTGCTCTGCAAGCTATTCCTACAGGAATTTGGGGTCCTATGTCACCTGGAGCATGGTAAAGAGGATGGTACAGACACATAAGAACGTAACAGTTATCAGCGGTACGGTAATATTTCCTGGGGCACATGGGGAAGTATTTTTGACTTATATTCCTAACCCTTCATGGGTAAGAACCCTTAGGTGTACTGATTTCCCTGTTTCTTGTAGTCTCTAAGAAGGGCAAAATTAAGTAAATATTTCTTAAAATTCCAACATTAGAATTTAAAATGACAAAAAGCCCAAAGCCACCTGTATTCTTAAGCTAGAGGCGGGGCAACATTTGTGGCTTGTGAGTCAGACATAAACATTTACTAAATTTCTTTTGCTTTAAAATTGAGATACCTACTTTAATTAATAAATTAGCTTTTTATTTTTGTAAGCAATTTGATTAAGTATTCTAATAAAGTAACTCAGACCTTGTCTATACAAAAAAGAAATTGATAGCCAGTTTGAAATTGAATTGCCATGGCCTAGAACAAAAAAAAATATCCTTACATAATATTATTCTACAATGTCATTATAATTTTTTTGACAAATATCCCAAACTTACAATCTAATTCTCTGAATATTTGGTAGCAATTTAATAAATAAATAAATAACATAAAAGGAATTAAGACAGTGAGAAGGCACTTGAGCATTCTATATTGGCTTTTCTTGCTCTTTTTGCCAAGAAGGACCCTCCCACAGCTGTCGCCTGAGCTTTCTGTTCATGCTGCGGTTGAAGCCTCGTATTGGCTGGTACCATGAATCTGTCTCTCACCCAGTGGTGTGAGCTGGGCCCTTCCTGGAGAAGAAACCTGGGTTCCCCAAGATATGTGATCAGTGCTGGGACCCTGCCAGCAAGCGAGGGGATCCCAAGGCAGGTACTGGGCGTGGAGGCCACAAGGGCATCGGCGTCCAAGGAGATGGACCTGAATGAACCTCACATCAACCTGCTTGGCCCCAGAGGATGGCTGGTTAGCCAGAGACGGGCAACTGGAACTTATACGTTACACCGACCACCGCCTAAGCCAGGAACTGGGCCTTATGCCGCCCTGCTTTCCAATGATGGGTAAGGTGGGTTGGTACCGTATGGTAGTTCCTGACCTAAGACAGGCACAGTCGCAGAGGGGCCATCAGGAGAAAACTTGGGGATCAACAGAGGTTGATCCCCATCCCCCAACATTGCAGGGGCTTGAACCTTCGCCCCTTCTGAGGGAGGTCTCCTGCCCCATGGCTGCTTCACTTCCCACGCCCAGCTCCGATCGGGACCCAGGTGACAAGACAGAGACTTGGCCCAGCTCCGTTCGGGACACAAATGACAGACAAAGATTTGGTGCAGCTCAGATTGGGACCCAACAACAGACAGACTTGGCTGACAGTTGCCCTATATTCTAAATCCCACTTAACACCAGGAATGCTCAGGGCCTACTCAAGAATGCAAATAATCCTTTCCACTAATATTTACAGGATAAAACTAAGATTGTTGTTAGAATATTAAATTTAACAATAAAATAGTAGTTAAATTTTCAAATTAATTTAATTGGTTAATTGAAATAGGTGAATATTCAAGAAAATTTAATTGTACTGGAAAAAGGTTGTTCCTAAAGTATTAACAAAAATTTCTATTGGTAGTTCATTGCATGGTAAAATTACTCAACATGCAATACACATAAAGCAGTCATATTTGCATTATAAAAATTTTCCAAAAGCCTCATAATTAAATAAAAAAGGGGGATAGTACAGTAATATTATGTGAGGAAAAAGCATCCTGTAAGCAAATTACATCTAGAAAATTTTTTTTACTTAATAGCAAGACACCCATGAAAAACATACATAGTATTAAAATAAGCCAAAGGAAAATCATTTGGGCAAAAATAAAAAGGATCCAAAGTCAAATTTATAGAAAAATTCCTTTACTAACTTTTGGTCGAGAATGTTTATATATTTTCAGAAAAACAGCTCCAAAACCATATGAATTCCTACAACAGAGAATGCTCCAGCTATGAAGGTGAGAGGAGAAGCAGTCCAGAGATGGAAGATGCTGACGACACCTTGCCATCCTAACAGTCAGCAGCTGTGCATCGATGCAGATTGCCCAGGACCAAACCAGAAAGGGTCGGACCTGCATTGCCACCATTTGTCCACCATCCAGAACTGAAATATCATTGCTAATACGTCCATTCAAAAAACTGTTGGACATTGAAACTGGGACTCAAAGGACTGTTGGTCCAGAAAGAAAGATACTATAGACTTATTCATTTACCTCTTAGCATAGCCATTGTTGCTTGTCTTATTTTTTGTTCTTAATATTTATATCTAGTCTGTATGTGCAAGATTTTTTAGAGGAAAAGAAAACGGGGGAGATGTCGGAAACCAAATATTGTTCTCACTAAATGGATGTAAAGGGGAAGCCAGAAGGCTGGCCAACCTTAATTGCTCTGAAAGGTCAGAGCTGATTACTCATTGTTTAACTGAAACTATCTGTTTGTATCATGTTAATTTCTGTTATTTGCTGCCTAAAGGCTAGGGGTGTGTCCCAAAGCCTTAATAAAAGGGAGAAAAAGGCCAGAGCAAATGGCAGTCCTTTCCACTAGAGGAAGGCTCCCGCCTGGCCCCCAATATCGCCAAATTAATGCTTTCTAGTCTCTCATTTCATTTGCGTGCGGCCTCCTTCAGAACCCGAACCCTGACCCGGGAACCCTGAACCACGAGGGATGTGGAAAGAGGTTCCCACACCCTCCCCTGCAGGCCTGGTTGTCCCTAACTCCCTTCCCCTGGTGGCTTGGTTGCCCCTAATTGCTCTCCCCTGCCAGTCCTTCCCAATCCCCCTCCCCTGCAGGCCTTGTCACCCCCAGCTACCCTCCCCTGAAGGTCTGGTTGTCTCAACTGCCCTCCCCTGCAGATTTGTTCCCCCTGACTATCCTCCCCTACAGGCCTGCTCATCCCAAACTGCCCTCCTCTGCTGGTCTGGTCACCCCTAATTACCCTCCCCTGAAGGCCTGAATGCCCACAACTTCCCTCCCTTATAGGCCTGGCTCTCCCAACTGCCCTTCCATGCTGGCATAATCACCCACAACTGCACTCCCCTTATGGCTATCTTGTGGTAGCCATTTTGTGTCCACATGGGGACAGCTATCTTTGACCACATGGGGGCAACCATCTTCTGTGTTGGAGTGATGGTCAATTTGCATATTGTCAATTATATAAGATATCTCTATCTATCTATCTATCTATCTATCTATCTATCTATCTATCATCTATCTATCATCTATCTCCTTTCAGGAGTGTGGTAGTAATATATAGAAATGTTTAAAAATTCTTTTAAAATGCCAAAAAATATTAAGAAGGTTTTAAAATGTTTAAATTAACTTTCCTTGAATCTTAAAGTGTGATAATAAGGACACATTCCCCACTGCCCAGAAGCCTGTGTTCCCATAGTGTTGTGGGGCGACCCGCGAATGACGACCACCAGATAGTCCAATTTGAAATTTGGTAAGCCTTTATTTCGAACTCGAGTCCAGGCTCCCATCTCAACTGGCACAGCAGCAAGCAACGAGAGCCCTGAACCCTAGTAGCAAGCAATTTTTATCCCCAATATAGGGGGGCTTGGCAGTCTGTGATTGGACAAGCTTCTAACAAAGGGTCAGTTTTATTACATGCAGCTGTAGAAATTTAAGTTATACAATAGGTTAAAAAACAAGCAATAAAGCAAGCCAAAGAAACCAGGGAAGGTACTTAACTTTAGCTCAAAGCAGAAGCATTTCCTGTTACCTCAAGCAGGATGCGCCTAGGGCAGTGGTTCTCAATCTTCCTAAGGCCACGACCCTTGCATACAGTTCCTCATGTAGTGGTGACCCCCAACCATGAAATTTTGCTACTGTTATGCATCGTGATGTAAGTATCTGCATTTTCCGATGGTCTTAGGCGACCCCTGTGAAAGGGTCATTCAACCCCCAAAGGGGTCTCAACCCACAGGTTGAGAACCGGTGGCCTAGGGAGTTTTTTGCACCATTGCTACTTTGAACAAAAACAAGGATGGGAGTCCTGCTTGGCTAACGTGTATCAAGCCTCATCCTCTTGTGCGGTAAGTCACCTGTGAGGACCCAGCTTTTCGGGATAGGGTCTGTCTTGGCAGAGTTCTTATGCCAGAACAATAGATAAGGATTTGAACTTCAGTAAATAACTCAGTGACTTGTTAAGAT